>VWZO01021411.1:130385-148312 GCA_013396975.1 Bucco capensis
GCAAGCTTGGACGCTGGCAGCCAAGTCCTTAGGATGGAGGTTTAACCTCTTAGATGGAAGGCCTTACAGGGCTAAACGAGCTCCATGTGCCCAGGTTTGGAATCAGAGTTGTCCTTCTCCTAGGATGACTGCCAGAAGGCTAATGAGCACATCCTAGCCGTACAAGGATTCTAGGAACATGGGTTTCACTCCCCACACTTTACCATGGGCAATGAGTTTAATGCTCCCTCTGCTGTCGGTACAGTCATAACTGTGTCTTCTGTGGGCCACAGAAGACCCCAAGTGATTTTCAGACTGTGCCTGACATTGCAGTGTAGCTTCATGCAAACTGCCTTCTGAGGACAGTGCAAATTCGTGCTAGAGGTGGCTCTAACAACATAACAGTCCAGATAATCCAGGCCCAGCATTTGAGACAGCACCAGGAAGATAGCTCTGAACCTCTGCCCTGGGCACAGGGACAATTGCCAGGGCAGATACTCCTAGTAACCACCTTGACTCCCTTCAAAGGACCTTGTCTGAGACTCTGTTGCAATCACTGGCAGCTGGTCTCTGAGAGTCATTTTTGGGTTAAAATGTTTATCAGCAAGCTATATGAATAATAATTCCTATTCAAGTTAAGAACCTTGTGAATAAAAGCCTGGAATAATAAACCTAGAATAAAAAGGTAAGTCCCAGAGCTTGCATAAACAAAATAATAAAAATCTGTATTTGTTGACTTCAGTCTAATTTACATTTTGTAAGATCCAGCAAAAAAACTTTCAATGGAAATATTAAACTTTAATTCTTCTATAGCTGTTTGGGGGAACTAATTTGTGATTTCACCGTGAAAATGAACAGTGCGAAAGGTATAAAACTGGCTAGAATCTGTTGCTAAAAGGAGGAAAAGAACTTGCAGGGAAAGGCTCCACACATAACTGGATGAAAAATTACATCAAGTAAGAGACTGGGAGTCAGCATAGAATTAACAGATGAGAATGGAAAAAAAGAGCTGATTGACAGAAACAAGTTGTGTTTTTAGGGACAAAATGCTGAAAGTTTTTGTGAGAATTACAAAAAGGTAAGCTGAATTAGAGCAACCAAGTAGATTAGAAGTACCACCAAAATGTCCCTGAGACACATGTTAAAAATTAAGGAAGAAAGGTAGCATCTTATGTAATGAGAAATAGGCTAGAAATTAAAGATAATGCAGGTATGAATGGAAAAAAACCAACCAAACTAAACAAAGCAAACAAGACCTAAACAATTCACCTCAGTTTTTTAAAGTAACAGTGCATTGGGCTATTGGACACAATTCAGGGCAGCTCTGAACTGGGAAGCCCTGCCAAAAGAGGAATACTACCTTGCTTAGACAACAGAAGAAGAACCATTATTTAAGAAAAGAAAGAAAAATCTGTTGGCCAGAGTTAGCTTCTAAAAATTTTGCAAAGCTGGAGAATGAGTTCTAAGGGAAAAACTAAAAAAGAGGTAAATAGAAAGTTTTTACTAAAGGTAGTCTCATACTAACCTGACATCTTTCTTTGACATGATAGATCTTCTAAGAAAGGGAAGTACAGTACATCAGCAGTACAGAACAGTACAGCATCAGTGCATGCAGTCAGGGCTGATAATAAAGTTAAAGTCACATTTCAAAATCTTCTTAAATGTCTTAGTTCCTACACAGTTATTTATTCTGCTCTGGAAGATCTGAATTATATTTTATTAGTAGAAAAACTGAAGGAATAGCTAATTTGTTCAGTCCTTGTAAAGTGTCCAGTCTGTTGTTGTTGCTGCTCCTTACATATTTTGCTCTCTAGCTACTCTATGATTCATATTCCATAATGCAATTTTGGCCACTTTCCTTCCCTCTGAATTGATGTTTCTTTCCATTGCTGTTAGCTAACATGTTATTCAAATTCAAAACATTATTATACATCTCCTCCCTCTTGCTTGTGCTTTCTTTTTTTTTTTTTAAAGATCAAACCTTATAAACATCCTAGCTCTAAATTCCTCCTATTTTTTTTCTGTAGGCTTGCAGTGTGACTTCAAGTTTTACAATGGAGAAAAAAAAAAAAGCCCCTCACTCCCTGCAGTTTAATTTGTCAGGGAAATTTAGTTTCCAAACTTCCTGCCTTCCTTTCTCTAGTATCCCAGTTTTACACCTCATTAATATGATGCAGACACACACACAAATGCTCCATTGCTTTGTTTCTGGACCAAGACACAGACATTTGTAGTTACTTTTCCTCCATCTCACAATTGCTCTCTCTGGTTTTACTGCTGCAGAAGTCCCTTGATATTTTACCACTATATGGTATTTTCAAATCATTCCACAGACAGCTTTTAAAAGCTATTTTAATAAATAAATGCAGTGAAAGTGGATGAATATATGGACCAGGATTATAAATCAGATAAAGTATAGGGTTTTTTGTAAAAAAATAAATAAATATGGGTTTTATAAGCCTTGGTCCTCACAAAAACAAATTACTCTTCAGGTCATTTTGAGAACAGAGTCACAGTCTGATGATTTTGACACACTAACCATCCTACTATGAATAGGTTTTTGTTGGTTGGTTTGTTTTTTGTTTTTGTTTTTTTTTTTAAGAATTGGAGCTCTTTTCTGTTATTATAAAGTCCTGGAATTTATAATCCAGCCTCAATTAGCCACCAAAAGGAACTCTTTAAAGTAGAGTAACAACCTATACTACCCACTAGCTTTACATGTCAACTTTAAGCAGTTTGGATGGATAGTGAAGACAATATGCAGAAATTTGGAAACAGCCACAAAACTAGTGTAGAAAAAAAAACATTCTCAGCATTAAGCACTTATGTGGAGCCAGAGTTCACGAGCACAAGTTGTACAGGGAAGTCTAGTCCCACAGAGCCCAGCTTGGTGCTTTCTCTAGCATTTGGAGGGATGAACAGTGTGCTACTGCCCAGCAAGCCCTAAGTTTCTTCTCCTCGTGCTGGCCTGTGACATCAGCAGGACTGGCTGGAGGCCTCTTACTTTCTCCAATAGCATGCCCCTGGCTATAGCTTAGCTTTTATTGTTTCTATTGTGAGATGTGACATGCCTATCCCCTTGTTGCTGGATCTGTTCGGATTTCAAATAAGCCTTTTCTTAAACTATGACTACAGAGAAGAGAAAAAAGGTAAGTAAAAATGAACTAGCATGACTGCAACTAAATTTAAATCATGTGCATGGATTTGTTAAAAGTCTTGGCTATCACCATTTTATCTGTCTATGCCTCCTCAGCCAAATCCCAACCCCTTCAGTCTCAGGTAAAAACTGGGGGAATGCCTGAATGGTGAAATTATTCCCTGTTCTGGTTTGAGTTAGAACAGAACTAATTCTGTTCAGTGATTTCACTTTTCAGCTCAGTCTCTTCTCAGTAACTGCACTGTCTGAAGTTAACAGCATGTCTTCCAGACAGTCTCTGCTTCTCAAAGTGGTAACACTTGCTGTTTAGAGTCAGTACCAAGGATTGGTGTGCAGACCAAGGTCAACGTGTGCCACATTGTGGGTGCAGAAAGCAAAAGACTACACCTGCAGGGAGGAGCAGACAGTTCAGGTGACCATAACCTGACCAACTAGGTAGGTATTCCATTCCATCTATGTCATATTCAGTATAAAGCTGAGGGATCATGAGGGTCAAACTCTCTTCCACAGTGGCCAGTGTCTGAGGAAGATTCTGTCCATTCTGCCTTCGATTGTGATCCTATGTCCCTAAATCCAGTTCCAGAATCCAGGTTCTTCGTTTGTGATGCTGAGTCCATCTGGGACTTCCCCAGTGCCTGCCACAGCATCTGAGGTGCCAGTGACATAATTGCCATTGGGGGGACTGGGTTCAATAGTGATTTTGTATCTATTTGTATGTATTTCATGTTATTGTTATTATTTTCATTAAAGCTGTTTTAGTTTCCTTTTCCAGTCCACAGGTCTCTCCCCCTTATTCCTCTTCTTAATAAAGAGTATCTGTCACTGGTTTCGTTGCAGGCCTAGCTTTAACCCTTGAAACTCCCAAAATTATCATCTCCAAGACACAGAGTGGCAATGCAGTAAGTCTCTCATTTGGAAATGAAAGAGCTGCTGTTGACAAGCCTTGAGGTCAGCTATTACCCCCATCACCAAGCCATGCAAGCAGCTCCTCCTGGGACAGTAGCAGAGGGACGCAGGCAATCTCTGAAGTAGACAGAAATGTCACTAAGAAAAACATGTTTCCCTTCTTCTGAGACCTTAGTGTGTGTGTGTGTGTGTGAGGTGTGACCAGTCTGGCCTGGTGTGAAAGCCCAGACAGGAGAGCAACGAAAGACAACGGAAAGAGGGCAGAGCTGCACAGCTGGTTTTCCTCATTGCAAGATGGGACTTATTTTGCTGGAATATTTCCTGCTCAAGCCTAGTCAACAGAGTAGAGTTGGTCAAAGGTGAATGACAAAACCATTTAATAGGGAGATCAGTCTCTCCCAGAGGAGAAAAAAATGTGCAGGGGAAGCCAAAGAACAGAGAAACCTGTTCTCTTTGCATCATGACTTGCAGGTTTAGCTTTCTGCACATTACTAGAGATACACTGAAAGGAGAACCTCTGCAAGGCCTGAATGCCAGGAATTTTGAATGGCAGGCACTCCTGTGCTCATCTCAATGCACTGCCATATCTTCTCTCTCTCTCTCAAGTCATTATTATCAGATCATACCTCTTTGGCAGAGCTTAGGCAAGACTCTGAATCCAGGCCCTGTGCCCCTAGCAGTCACTGCTCCCTCAACTTTACAAAATATCTTCTGGATAGTTTTTCCCAGTGGTTTTCCCCTGGAGTTGTAAATGGAATAACAAATGTTCCCCAATGGGCTCTGAAGAGAACCAACAGCAGTTTCTCTGCATGCCTTCTCCTTAAGGACTGTTGTTCTCAATTATCCTCATTCTCTCACATTTAAACACGTGCACATGCATACAAATATACATGCAGAGGATGCCTGCCTGAACCCATAAATCTGATCCACCATATGCTAATACAGAGACTAGCAAGTTCTTAACAGGAATACACCGGAGATCATTTTTCCTTCCCAAATCAGAAAACCAATTCAAGTTCTATTTCACAAAGATATCCAATCAGCCACATTTAAAAATCAAGGATTTTACTGTAGCTAATACATTTATAGCACTGAAACTAAATGCTAGTAAAATACCCATGGCAGAACTTACCCTCCTTCAGAACTCTGAGGAGAACAAGAAACAAACTGCCCTTCACAAAAGCAAGATACCAGCTAGGGGAAGAGACTTGTCTTCTCTTCTGCTAAGCTGCCATTTACCATTCAAAATTCTTATTTGCAATTTCACACAATTCTCAGTGATGAGTGCTTACTCATCCTATCCAGATTTTGCTAGACCCTCACTTATTTGGTTCCATCTACTTGTGCATCCCTGATGTCAGTGGACACAAATGATGTCACTGATGGCAGACTCTGTCCCTGTCCCTTCTCTTACTAATGCCTACTCTGATTTCTGCACTGCTGATAGCCAAAGGTATTTAATTATTCTGGGGCATGCCTTCTTGACTTTGTATTTTGCACACTGGGCTTTACACTGAAAATCTAGGCAAAATGTGTCCTTTTGTATTTAAAAAAAAAAAAATTCCCTTGAAGCTTCTGAGAGATTTACAGACAAATTATTTTTTAGTTCATTCTCACTAGGACTGTGGCTGTTAAATTTGGAAACACTTGGAATATAAATCCAGACATTTCAAGCAATATGTGGAATGTTGCCAGATTTAGAAACAATTCAATAATGTAATCTTTTGGAGGTAAGATATCTTCAGTTTATCAACATTTTAAAGCTCAACGCTCACATTACTTAGTTCATATTTCATAGAAGTTACACATACACAGATTTCATTTTTGCTACAAAGGTGATAAATTGCAAAAGGAGGTGTCACACCAAAACATGATGTTGCAAAGTTTTACTGTTCCTTTAGAATTCCAAGCATCAGCTGTAATGCAAAATTACAATGCTTTAGGCACTGTGCTTGATATGGGACACCTGCTTATACTGCTTCAAATATCCAAATTTGAGCTATTCACTCTTTCAGTGACCTGAATACAGCCTGTTTGCCTTCTGAATCTGAGATCTGTTAGACACTCACTAGAGCATGCTGTGACACAAGGCCATGTAGCTGGACAGCCTCAGAAATGACACAGTTGTTCGCCTTAGGTAGAAATATAATGTCAAAGGAAATCTACCTAGCTCCTTTTCTCTTTTAATGAGATTTTTATCTCCTCAGGCAGTATAAATCATCCAGGAAAGCATCTTGATGTAGGACGTCCTCTGATGTTGGCCAGTTTTATGCCATTTATCCTTTCCCCTCTCCAGTTAGTTCTAAAGATGTTCCATAAGAAAAATAAAGATGAAGGAAAACCTAATTGGATCCTGCTATCTTACTAAAGCCACAGCAATAAAACAATGCCTTGAATATGTGGCTTGCTGAAATAGGTGACCCAGGCATTTTGAATTGATAGCTACATGTGTAGACCTCTGGATAACAAAAACATACATGTAATTACTCCTTGGCTGACAGCAAAGGGTTTGGGGCATGTAAGGTGAGAAAGTAGAGGAAGAAAAGGAAGAAAAGGAAGATAAGCGTCTACTTTTTAGCTGGCTTTTGACAACAAATAGTAAAATATTGATTATTGATGGTATTTGGCATGGAAAAGTGCATTACAAGCTCCCTGCTAAAACTGGTATTTAAATTGTAGAAATATAAATATATATTTAAAGTTAGAGCAAATTGTAGAAGGTATAATACCTTTTTTACCAACTAGTGTAACTTACTGCAGCTGTGGATATGTTTATCACTTTAATTATCTGTGATATATTTTGCTGAAAAACCAAATGCAGAAGTGCAGAACAACATAACTTCTCCACATTTCAGGCCTGTTTAATGCTTCCCTGAAGATCTGCCTTCTTTCATCAAAGAACTCTAATGTCAGATGTATGCTGCTGTTGTTTCACTGAAAGCAGAGCACTGATGCTGATTCACACCATCCAAGTACATATATTTAAACAGCATCAATTAAATGTCACAACTTTTGCAACCAGGGAAAGGGAATACTTTTGCTGAGGAGGCAAGCTTATGCTAATATTGCCCTAGGCACAGCAGAAAGGTTCTTGGTTTTGAAAGTCTGGAATATTTAAAACCAAAGCAAACTGCAGCACCACTAATTTCGCTGACAACTTGTTAAATAAAAGACCTAAGTCTGTCTGTGAGATCACTGAAAAATAGACAAGTATCTAAGTAGAAACATGATTTGCCACTCATCAGTTTAAAGAGGTCTTCTTGGATGAAGCCTGTGACTGTGATGTCCCACAACATAATGTCCAAAAGACCTCTGAGATCATGGAGTCCCGCCACCCACTCACCACTAAACCATGTGCCCAAGCACCACATCTACACAATTTTGGACATTTCCAGGTGTTACAACACAGTTAATATCATAGAATCATAGAACAGTTACAGCTGGAAGAGACCTTGAAGATCGAGTCCAGCCTTTTTCCTAGCTCTATCACCCCACTAAATGATGCTCCCCAACACAACATCCAGCCGTCTCTTCAACACCTCCAGGGACGGTGACTCAAGCACCTCCCTGGGCAGCCTGTTCCAATGGCTCACAACCCTTGCAGGAAAGAAATTCTTCCTAATATCTAACCTGAACCTCCCCTGGCGCAATTTGCATCCATTTCCCCTTGTCCTATCACTCTCTACCAGGGAGAACAGACCAATTCCCTCTTCTCTACAACCTCCCTTCAGGTAGTTATAGAGAGCAATGAGGTCTCCCCTCAGTCTCCTCTTTTCCAGACTAAACAGGCCATGGACATTTCTGCATCAGAAGCTCTAAATTAAAATTAATTTGGCTTACAATTTTAAAACTTACTCTCTCAAAATGTTCTTTATTACTCAAAAAGCCTTTTGCAATTCAAGTCTACAGCTTCCTGAAGTCATATTCTTCAAGTCTAAAAATAAAAAAGCACATGTTGTATTTCATCCTGCTGGTCACATGCTGGCTGGATTCTCTTCTACCTTGGCCATCAGGAATGTAAGTGTAAGTAAGTGACTAGTTGTTGAGTCCTGACTAAGTCCTGCTCGCCTAGCTTTCAAAGTAGTTAATGGTAAAATTAAAATTGAAGCTGGTAATCCCTATAGCTAGTGATGCCATTCTTAAATTTTGTCTTTACCTACCCTCCTTTTAGATGATTCCTCACATGTTTTGCTCTCATAGACACAGACACACAGTGAGCCACAGCAGACCTGATTGCACCAGTACATGGCATGGGGGCAGGATTTAAGGAACTGATGCTGAGGGCCCAGCAGCAAGAGTTATGTCTTGAGAGTGGGAAGAGGCTGAAGGGCATGCTTGCTGAATTGATGCCTGTGGCTACACCAGCTATTTTCACTTCATGAGATTTGGGGTCTCAAGTGCCATAGGCCTGTTTGTTACTCTGTAGCTAAAGTAGCAGCCAGTGCTGACACTGAATCAAGGTCTTTTAAGCTACAGGAGTTATTGCTGCCCTCAGGTTGTAGCAGAGGTCACAGCCTCAGCCTGTCAGTGCTGTGCTAAGTGCTGGAGAGAAGTCCTCCTCTTTTCCCATATCATACCTTCAGGACTAGCTTCCTATCGAGCTGAAGAGTACATGGGGTTGACAAACTAGCCCTTTAGGTGAGCCTATTGAGTTGATTATTCCTTCTTATACCACTTTCTCACATGTCAAATATGTGTCTGTGCTATGCTCACTGCATTGAAAGACTGAGTTCATGAGAAGAACAGTGCCTATTGTTCTATTACAGAAAAGGGAAAGCAGGATTCAATTGAAATACTAAAGCACAATTTCTATCACTTCCAGCCCACAATGAGTTCAATAGCACTACCTTTGTTTTACAAAGACCTAATTTTTACTGCCTTTATTATACTCTCAGATTATTTTAATGGGGACAGAATATGGATGAGGAAAACCACATCTCTTACAATTTCATCGAATTTACAGACTCTGTTGAAACATTCATCATTTCACTGTGCAGTTTTTGTCTGTGAAATGTCAACCATCCTGTTCCTATCACTGAAAAAAAAAAAGTAAATTACAAAATATCTGCAGACCAACTGCCCACCAAGTCAACTGCAATTTTATCTGAGATGTGATCAGGCTCATTATTTGAAAAATTCCTGTTTCAGTGATATTTAATCACATATCTGTTAACCAATAGCCACTGATTTATACAGTGCTCAGCTACAGAACTCAAGCCATACAAAATATAGGATGACTTTCATTCGGAAATATAATCTGGATATAGATATCTAATTAAGTAGAATTCACATTAATTCATTATGATGATACATCAGCAGACATTATCCTCCCATTTGGTTGTAATGGCCATTACTAGTATAATCAGTATATTATTATTAAACCCCACAGAATTTAGCAGTAGGTTTGAATCTTCTGTACTCTCTTTAAAGATAAGAGGCTATAAGATGTACCCAATGATGATTCAAGCCAAAAAATACATATCAGAATGTTGACACTAACAATATCATAAAAAATGCATACAATAAATTAATTCTGATCCTTCAGGAGAAAAGCTCTTCCTGTGTATGCAGATGATTATACTGCAGAGTTTTTAACACCTTGTACTGAAAAAATAAAGCACAGACAAGCATTAGTCCCATGGAGAATTGCCTTAATTGTTTTGACCCCAAGGCTAAGACATTAGGAACACCTTAAGAGCTATATATTCAGTTCAAACAATGGTGCTCTCAAGCAGAAAGCAGCTTTTTCGCTCTGTTACTGTTTTGACCAATGCCATCAGTACAATCAGCTATGGCATTTAATCTTGCACTTTCACATCTTGATAACGCAAATAATAATTACAAATAGAGGAGGATTTGCAATTAATAACTTATTGCTTTTACCAGCAGTAGGTAAGAACAACTTTGTACTGCACTCCATAGTTAGAAAAACAAACTATATGAATGTAATATGTACTTAAATTATAAGAACTCGTTGTGGCTAGGCTTTGTGAATGAAGATCTTCAGACTAAAATCAAAGTAAAAAACATGCTTAATGAATGTGAAGAGTAGGTCCAATCTTGGTTTCAAAAATATGCAAGTTGCTCTGTGTTACCTACAGAAGGTAAAAATGTGACTCATTCCTGCCTCTCAAAGGTCAAGTTAAAACCCTCATGTATGTTACCTGTGGTTTTGACTTTAGTACATGTTCTTCTGTCTTATTAAGCTTTTATTACATGTTTGTCCTTTGCATATCATTTCAGTTTACACTTACTAAGGATCAGGAGTCTCAGACTTGAGTGTTTCTGTATGCTTATAGCTAGAATGCTTCTGATGCTGTTTTGTTAAAGAAAACAACAACACTCTGAGTATTTGAGTCATTAGGAAAAAAGAAACCAGTTATGAACCTTCACGATGTGAACACAGACTTGCAGCCTTGGTCTCTAACTACTTTATGCTTTTAATTATGCCATTATAAATTAATAATAACAAAAATAGTGGTGTGAGCTCATCATAGAAATTACAAGTTTAAAACTGTTTGCATGTTTTCATATAAGTTAGCTGTGCTACATGGGCAAACTGGGGAGATTTGCAACCCAAGCTGAGACAAGCGCTTCGTTTCCAGAAGAGAGACTTTTCTGTGTGGGTGACTGCAGAAAATGCTCATGGCCCTGCTCTGTGTGAGTGGGATGTAAATGAATCTTGAACCCACATGCAGTCCTGCTTCTCTTTCTTGTCTGTGTAATGGATGAGGATGAAAGAGAAAGAAAATATCATCCCAAAGAAAATCATCTTAATCATCTTTGCAGACAGTTGGGTATTCTCTTCCTTCTCTAGAGTATCTTTTGGGTGGTGGACTCCCGCTCTCTTTTCGTTGGCAGACTAGCTACCTGCTAGACACATTATTTAACGGGAAGATCACCCAGACCATCTCCGTTTACAGATAAGAGTACAAAATCACAGAGAAGTGAATTAACTTTCTGAAGTCACTCCTAGTGAGTCAGGAGCAGAACTGGGAAGGAAGGTCCTATCTTGTTGACATATTTATGTAATCAAAATACAGCTGAAAATATTTGGATGAAAGAAATTTTTCCAGAAGAGGAAGGGCTAATCTGAATTAATTAAATGCTCCCCTCCCGTGTTCAATAGCCTCTTCCCACCAATACCTGAAAGAACAGAGCTGCTCTGATCAGCTGAGTTCTTAGCTGCACATATTTGCTTTTTGGTGAGGATCTTCTGTGCTTCAGGAAAGCAAAGCTCCCTACAGTTGGCAAGAAACCAAAGTCAGGACAAGCTGTTCAGCCTTCTAGATTAAAAAACTGGTTCCAAAGTGAAATGAGTCACAAGGATAACATAAACTGTACAAATTTAAGTGGCACTCACAAATGGGAAAGCAACGCCCTGAGTATTCATCACAGTTGTGTCAAATGTAACATGAAACAAAATTATGGTGAATTCTGGGTGACATATGACAAAAATCTATGTGAGTGAATGTATCCCTGGGGGCAACAGCAATGAAGAGAGGCAACAGGCCACAGAAAAAAAACAACACCAAAATCATAAATAGATGCTCCTGAATTCTAGGAGTTAAGACTTTGTTGTCAGTAGGCCATGCACAAAGATATCCAGCCAGAGCTACCCTTGTGGTATGGGTTATGCTGACTTGAGCACAAGCAGACTATTTCTAGCTACAAAAGCAGGTGAGAAGGGAGAGCAAGAAAGAAGGTAGAGGCTTAGCTACCTCTCACTGCACAAAACAAAGTCACAAAGGGCTCAGTTTAGGCTCCCACACATAGATATCAAAGTGTCACTTTGACATAGTGCCATTTGTGTTGCTCTAAGACACTTCACCTGGATTCTGGCTGCCACTTCAGAAGACACAGGTCTCTTGCAGGTCCTAGCTCTTTATCTGTCAGCACCATACAGATGTTATTGATACACTAGGGCATCTCAAAAAGCACTAGATGCCTTATGTGGAGAACTGAATTTAGTCCTAAAAATATCAACTATGAAGTAGGTCAGCAGAAGAGCTACTACTAGAATGAACAGTAAGAGAAGGAATGGATCTCTGATCCAAAATGCCATCCCTAACATGACCTTCAGGCAGAAGAGAAATGACCATCACATTAGTTTCATGTAGACATCTAATTCAACACTACTTGTCTTTAAAATCCCCAAATTCAAGTAGCTACAGCAACTTGTGAGAGTTCCTATCTCCATGAATGCATTTAAAAAAAATAAATTACAGTTATTATAGAATATCTTTCTTACTAAATGGAAGGAAAAGCTGAGGTAATCTCATTCCCACTGTGTGATAAACATTAACAACTGCAGACTTTCTAATGGTGAGTACTTTAGGGCTGAGACTTAGATGGATGAAGTAGATTTCCTGAATATATTTGTTCTCACTGAATGAATACACACACAATGTCACACTCTGTGAATATATTTTTAACATCCTTCTATATTTACTACAGTACACATTATAACATTCAGTTTGACCTTTTAAGCTAATCTCTACTTGTCAAAATAAAGATATTTTATACACAGGAAAAATCTAAACCTCAGCTGTCTTTTGGCTTCACTGTAGTGCCCTGATGCTGTCAAATATGTATTAGAAATGCAGAACACATCATTCCAAAAGGAAGGTTCCTGTTAGCCCAAATGGATACACCTGTGTCCAACTTTTTCCATTTATGCATTCTAAACTGGTCATGGTATCTTGTAGTTGAATTCAGCTTTTCTTGAATTTTGGCAAGGAAAAGTAAAATATTATTTAAAAAGAACACTTTGAAAGTGGTTTGCAATGCTGAAAGCTAGAAGCTTTCACACAGTGTTTAACAACAGGGAAAGGCTGTGTAATACACAGAATCACACAGAATGGTTAGGGTTGGAAGGGACCTCTGGAGGTCATCTAGTCCAACCCCCCTGCAGTGGCCAGGGACATCCCCAACTACATCAGCTTGCCCAGAGCCCTGGCAAGCCTCACCTGCAATGCCTCCAGGGATGGGAACTCAACCACCTCCCTGGGTAACCTGTTCAAGTGTTCCACCACCCTCATAGTGAGGAACTTCTTTCTAATACAGACGAGGCTGTAGATACAAGAGGACACATTACACACATAGTCTTGGGCCAATACAATCCAGGCTCCTACATTTGTCTTGCATAAAGCTCCACATTTCTCTAACAGTGATTTCCTCTCTCAGCACTAGAAGCTACCCTTCCTCTCCTGTACCCCCAAGAAACAGAAGTAGCAGCAGAGAAACCTTGATGGTGGTAATGAAGGTGCAGGCTGGACTCTCAAGGCTTTTCTCCCCAGTAGACAGCCCAGGTCTGCCCTGGGCAGGGATGGAGAAAACCCCCTTGGCTCTGTTAGCTCTGCTTCAGGGAATAATGGGACAACCCACGCTCAGCACAGCTTTTGCTTCCATCTGTCTGAAAGTCAGGCAGATTATCTCAGTACTAGTCACAGTTTAGAGATTTTACTCTACCCCAAATACAAAATATTTACTCCTTAAAAAAGAAAATCAACTAATACTGCATGACCATAGGTTAAGGCCTTTCCCCATGACTCTAGCCCCTCTGCCTTAGATGTGTTCTGGAAAATGGGAATTATAGGATAGAATCATAGAATGGTTTGGGTTGGAAGGGACCTCTGGAGGTCACCTAGTCCAACTTCAGCTGACTGCCAGGACTTCTCAATAGCAGCATATCAGGTTCTCTGCTGGGAAACAACCAAAATCATCACCTGCATTTGCAGTCCAGTGTGTGGTTTGCAGAAGTCAATCAGCTTTCAGAAATGGGTTGTAAAAAGGTAAGATTAAAATTCTCCACAAAAACCCCACCAAAGAAACAAAAAAACCCCCATGACAACTGATCTGATACCTGATTCTTGTGTTTAATTTCCTCCTCTTTGCTTGCTCTTCCAAAAATTGCTTTAACTTTTGAGATTTTTAAAATTATTCTCTGAGAAATATTTCAAATCAGATTGGCTTCTGACAACTAGGATGTATCAGAGCATTTAATAGGTGACATCTCTAATAGTTAAACCCTCTATTTTGCAAATGCATATACATGCACCTAGTATTAAGTAGGTAAATAATTCCATTAAAATCTATAGGACAAACACATGTATAATGTCATTTGTACACCTGCACCATACAGAGAATGAAACTCAAGCTCATCTCCAGTGAAACGTTGAGGCCAGGAAACACCTTTTACTATATAAAATATTATCCTCATTAATAAATGTATGAGTTTTCTTCTTCCCCTGTGGTATTTTTTTAAGTAGCTCACTTTTTTATTGTGATACAGTTCTGAAACTGCTATTTTAGTATCTTTACAAACACCCTTCCACACCACATTGGTTGTTACATCCATAACCATCAGCACAACAAATCTGTCTGATGTTTGTAATGGACTTTGAATGCTGAATTTCTTTACTGTCAGAATAATCCCATTGAATGATTTTTTTTTTGTCAAGACATACTTCATAAAATGTGTATGACAATAGGGATCCCATGGAATTAATCAAAGACAACTGGACAAGTGCTGCAGTACCTTTAAAACCTTGGAGGGCTAGGAGTTTGTGTTGTAGCGTAATGGGGAAAAGAGGGAAGCTGCACCACTTCTACATTTTTCTTGTTTATAATTACATGGAAACTGAAGGTTAGGCAGAGTATCCTTCACAAAGTGAAAAACATTCTGTGTCACCACAGAGTTGTAATAGGCAACTCATGTCTATTAATAGGGGCACATCTGTTCCAAAGGCTTGCATTATGCAGGTGTCTGTTCCTCTTGTGTTTTTTGATTGTACAGTAGATAATTAGTTAGACATCATTATTTGCAACCCCCATTTGGACCACTTATCACATTATCAAAGGCTTTAGCTTCTAATTATGAAATATGAAACAAAAAACCTTGATTTCTCGTGTGTATCACTCAAATATACACCCATTAAAAGGATTCTGAGAGATAGAATGTTCTTTTACTGAAAAAATCAACACCAAGGTAATGCCACTGATGAAAGAAGAACTATTCTCTCTTTCCACCACTGTGAGAGGAAACTGCAGCCTTTCCTGTTCTTCTTCCTAACAACTACAAAGACCTTAAATAGTATTTGATTACTTAATTCAGGTTTAAATACATCTTTTCCAAAATCTAGTCAAGAACATGACTGACCCAGATCTTAAAGACCACAATTTTTTCCTCATGAAGCACATATTTAAGTACCTTTTCTATTCTGACAATGCATGGATCCATTTTGCTATTCCAAATTTTTCTCTCTCCATCTAAACTAAAATCATAGTCAGTTTCTTTGACATCTTTTGCAGTGGTGCAGCTGCTAGTTTAGGCTCAGTAAGGCTAAAACAAGATTTCAATTTATACCCTCCATCAGTGAACAGCAGCGTGATGCACATTCCTTTCACACTTGTCTAGATGTCATTTCTGGTTTGGACCTTTTCTTAAAATCCAAAGATAAAAACTTGGTACATTCTTAGTGATATTGCTAAGATTGTGCCTTCCTTAGACATTCAACCAGAGAAAAATATTTCTTGGGATCACTTATTTTCACATCTTGGCTACTTCAGTATTGATCACTTTGGCAGAAATATAGTCCTTCCTCTCTGATGTATATCTTGGGTGTTACCTTTATCTAAAATCACTCCACTACCTCTCATTCTTCATTCTTTGTTAATCTCCAAGACCTTCCCTTAGCCTATTAACTCAGGCTAATACCTGTGGCTCACTTATTAAAAGTGGCATCCTTATGCATTCATGATGATACCTGTCCACTCTGAGAAACCCTCTGTGAAGTCT
This sequence comes from Bucco capensis, assembly GCA_013396975.1. Lineage (NCBI taxonomy): Eukaryota > Metazoa > Chordata > Aves > Piciformes > Bucconidae > Bucco > Bucco capensis. The sequence goes on from VWZO01021411.1 coordinate 146,228, forward strand.
TTTAGTCACAGAAATCTCTAAATAATACTCTTAAACTTGATAAAATCCTGACAGTAATCAAGAAGTATTACTCACTACCCAAGCAGTTAGGATATTCATCTTGCTGGTCAGGGACAATCTGTTAGCCCGGTCTCTGCTGAGACTATATGCATTTTGTGACCTCTTTCTGGCTAAAGGAAAAGCTTAAACTGTTGAGGCTGAATTCACTATCACAATTTCATCCTTTGGCCATGCTCAAAAGGGCACTGAATGGGGATGCTAGAATTTGTTCAGGGTCTGCTGCTGTGCAGACTTGCTCTGGGCAGATTTAGCAGATAAAGCCAGGCTTCTCTCAAGTGTCTTTGAGTTTGGCTGCTGTTTCACCTCACATCTGGCAGCAAAGGGACATCTAAGAGCTGAAGAAGTTTCTATATGTGTGGAAACTTCCATTTAGGCTTCTAGAAGTTCTGACAGTTGCTAGTGCAGTGACTTCCACGAGCCTTTTAATATTTGATTGGGAAGGCTAAATTCTGTCTTAATGAGGTATTTTTAGGATATTTTTGATATTTCATTTTCAAAAGAAATACAGTTTGGAAAAAAAAAAGTAGCTACTATCTCCTATGATCACAATTTGGGGCAAAGATAAGGTCTTGAATATGTCAAATATAAAACTACTCAGGAGAGCAAACAGTTGTTAAACAGTGTCATTGTTCCAGATACCCTTACTCTTTCTTCTCCACCACATCAGACATTACCAGTCCATTTGCATGGCCTTTCATTGCATAGTTCCATCACACTTGTTATAAATCCATGGTACCAATTTCAGTTACACATGTTCTTAAATGAGCACCCTACTACTTTTCCCCTGGCTGCATCTCAAACTTAGGAGTCCTCTAAGGATACAATTCTCATGAATAGATTGACTAAGCAGGACTTTATTTAGATTACTTATGAATCCAGGCATTTCCCATGATGGTTTTTATTCAGGCCACATGGTCACAACTACCAATGTCAATTAATCTTCTAGGGATAATCAGATTCAACATTAAAATTAATTTCCTCCTTAATATTCTTCATGGATTCAAGAAGATAAATCTTGTTTCTACAATTCATATCAAAGGGTAAGCAAAATGGTGGAAAAATCAGAGAAGCTGTAAAAGTATCTAGGAACATTATCCTGTCTGATAGGCAGACTGAAAAAGATTGAACCATTTGATTAATAGCTATAATGGAGAATATGATGGGCACAGTGTCTGGAATAATTAAGCAACAACAGCAAAATTACAAGAACAAATGCATAAAACAGAGAAATCAACTGGCAGGCAAAGTTGTATTTAATAACACTTCTTTCTTCCTACCCCCAATTCCTTACTATTCTTTTTTGCAAAGTCCCAATTTCTTTATCAAGCTTTCTGCAATAATTTATTATTGTTATAGTGACAGAATAAATTCCACCACGTGCCAGTCATGCCTATCAGTTCAATTAAAATGACAAGACTGACATGCATGGGTAACTTTTGTGCAAAAGGGAAAAGAGAGGTAGCTCTTCAATGAAATTAAATTCCAATACCACTGTTTTGGCAAGGTGTTTCTGAAATCACAAAAGAAAAATTGTATTCCTGAGCTTCCATCCCTGGAGACAGTTAAGCAATAAAAGCTATAGCTGGGTTTGATTAACTCTGCATGTTTTTCTTGACCTCATTAACAGAATCAGCTGATGGATTTCTAGATCAATTTACATGCAAATGTACAAGAAAAGGAGTTATGCTATAATGCTAAGCTATCCACCTTTCTAGACTCTTCCTCATCTCATTTCATCTTTCTGGAGGCAAAAACAGAGCAATGAAAGATCCCAGAACAGAATACTTCACATACTTTTCAAGCCAAGCTTATTCCAGACTTGTCACAAATACTCTCCCCTTAGCAGTGTATAAGCTCTTCCTCTCCACAGAAACTTGAGGTATGTACAGAGGCAAAACTAAACAAGTAGGAAAGTTTTTAGGATCAGATTTTTGAATTATGGAAACCAAAAAAGTTTTACAGGTATCAATGCCTATGTGTTTCTTTACCCTGTAAAGCCTTGGCAAGGTCAATTCCCCCCCCCCC
>VWZO01021411.1:148383-194378 GCA_013396975.1 Bucco capensis
TTATACTGAAGAAGCAGCCAATCTTTGCACAACTAATAAATAAAGATTATAAAGTTCAGGATCCATGCTGTTACATGTTTTAATGACAATAAAAAATGTCTCTTTTTCCAGGAATATGCTCTTTCCACTGTTACTTTCTAATTGCATGTAAATAAATAAAAGGAAGGTACAGAGAAGCCAGGGAGGTCATTCAGGGTTTATCTTCTGACCAAAAGTTCACATAATTCTGTGATTCATGTGATTTTTTTTAAACACAGGACACTAGAACTCATTTATAACAGTTTCACTCCTGAGACCTCATATTAACACAGAGATAATGGAGGCAGACAAGCTAAAATTGATGAGGGCAGGTAAAGCTGAAGGAAAAAAATAGGTCCCTAATGCCATATTGATTTGTTTCTAGAAAGTAGGAGCTTACCTATTAGCTACATTAGCAAAGCTTTTACCCACTGGACCAGTGACAAATATCCACTGACTTAAAATGGGCAGCAATACAGTATTTGCATAGTGCTGGTATTCACAAACACAGGACAACAGGAGAGCACAACAGCATGATAACATCCACTTGACCTTTTAAAAACTAGAAATTGTCACAGAGACTATTTATCTATATATATAGCTCCAAAAATAAAGCTAGTATTGGGAAAAAAAAGGAACTACAGAAAACCTTCCTGTTATTAATTTATTGATCAGCAGATTAGTATATATTGTAAATCAGAATATATACATAGACAGAGTTGTTTTGACAAGGCAAAACATGTCAGCAAGGTACTCCTGGAAGAGACCTATCAAAGATATGCAGCTGGGCAGCACAAGTACAAATGAAACTCACTGATGAGAAAAGGAGAGGTAGCAGAGAATATAGGAGAAAATACACACATTAATAGTCACATTAATAGACACAAAAATAGTCACATTAATATGATATGAACGATTTGTAAATGTATTAATAACAACAGACATGACAGTATTCCTCTACCATGAATACTCTCTCTTTAAACAGATGCAATATGCATGGATAAGTAAGAGAAAGACACTAAATCATCAAGAGATTTTACAAGTGGAGTGAAAACCCCTTCTGAAACATTTGACAGTGATCTGATCATTAGATCAAACTTCTGTTAATCATATGGCAAGAAGAAAGCATAAGAAAAGCACTCTGAGCAGTGTTCTGCCAATCTACAAAGTGAACAGTTAGCTGAATTAACATTATTAATTGTGTTTCTGAAGTTTTAGTAACATTTTTGGGGAGGGTGTGTGTGTTCATTTTTGATTTATTGTATTTTAATGAGTCCTAATTAAATACAAAACTTTTGCCTCAGAGAGAGTGGACTGACAAGTGCAATATGTCAGAAACAACAGCAAATGTTAAAAGTTTCTCAGTGGAAAAAGAGTTTGCAGAATTACTTTTTTTCAGATGTACCAAGGCCTTAACTTAAAAGATGAATATAAACATTAAAACAAGACACCATCAAGTGATGGCACTAGAAAAAGCTTAATGGATTAAGATCATTAGCCTGGCATCTTTGACTCAACATCACAAGAGAAAGAGGAGGTTTGTCATCCCCAGAGCTGAGTCTTGTCAGCATTGATCTGGATTTATGAGCCAGTAAAATAATCCCTCATGATTATCTGTCCTGTTTTTCACCATTACTGCATCTTCAAGGAGGCTGTTTTGTTGTGTGCTCTTCATGTCATGCTTAGCTGAAGTATAATTGACTTAAAGACCACCTATACTTACAATTTATTCATATACAAATTAATGGATGCTGGTAAAGTTGTGCATCCATTAAGCAGAACATTAGCTTTCATGGCATTCATTTATCTATCAAAAATACCTTATTTATCATAACTTTTCTGAAAGCTTGTTTACTAAGAGACCATGCTGGCAGGATATTGTTGCTATCAGTGAATTTTATGCTTTATGCATAACATTTGAAAAATGAAAATTCCTATCATTTGCCTCTTATTTGGTACACAATGGTCATTAGCTAATGACTTCTATAACCTTTTTTCATGAAAAGAACATAGTTCAAAAATTCTGGGTTTTTTCCCCTTTATTTAAAAAAAATTCCACTCAACAAAGCTTTGATTAGTTAATTAATAACAGTGATCTTGAAGCTTAGAATAATTTTTATCACATTAAAATACCATGCATCCAGAAAGAAGAAAAAGTGTCAACAATTTTATGACTTGATTTGTCAGAAGAAGCAACTGATGAATCCATTTTCCAGCCTTGCTCTAGGTGCTTATTTCAGATATAGACTCACAAGTAGAATTAGCTTTCAAATTTGGGCAGAGATAGAAAGTGTTGGAGACCACGACACTGTTATTATTACAGAATCACAGAATCTAAATATATATATATATAATATTACTAATATATATATTAATATATTATATATAATATATAATATATAATATTATTATATATAATATAATATTATTATATATTATTATATTATTAATATTATAATATTAATAATTATATAATATTATATAATATTATATTATATATATAATATTCTAAACAATACATTACTTGGTGGCTCACTATCATCATCTGCACAGGAATTCCACTCACTCAGAAAATCTTTCTTTATCAGGTTTCACAGGAAAGATTCCTAAAGCAATGTCAGTGTTGAGAATTTTGCTAGGGTTAAGGCATTGGCTCCAGCACTTAGCACTCTGGCATTTACTAGTTACTTATGCAGGATGTTTGCTACCTTAAGGACAACTAACACTGGAATCTTACTGATGACTACATGACTTTAGAAATTTGTCATCTAGGCTGAAATGCCTAGGCCAGATCCTTTAAGATATGAAGAAATATATACAGTCTCAACTGCTAATTATATTTTTGCTGATTCACATATCTGGACAATTTCTTTTCTAAAGCAAACAAATTCTCCTTCTCTGTACTTACAAATCAACACTCAGATTTCACTTGTAAAACCCATCCTTGCACTGTACAGAGGTATCTAGCCTATCTGGGGATAAAATCACCAGAAAGATCTATCTTTAGAAACATCTCCATCCACACTGCCAAATTCTAACATCTCATACTGACTTAAAATATGTTACAGGCACCAGTTATTTTACTAAATACTCATCATCTTTATTGATAACTACAAGCTCAATGAATTTAGTCTGGAAAAGTGCCTTTTACACAGGCTTATATGGCACTGTGAGTTTATAGCAGGTGTTCTCAATGGATCTGATATATTTTACGCTTTACAATGCTACCTCAGTAATATCTTGCCACCAGTATTATCTTACTAGAGACCAGAGTAAGTCTGGTACTGAGGCATTATTATTTAACAAAATAAATCTATTATGCTTGTCTTTCTTTAGATTTGTGGAATTACCTATAAGTCTCAAAGACTTAAGTTTGCTAGCTCTCTTGTGACCACATAAAATAGTGTAGATATTCAGAGACATCATTTCTTTAATGCCTACACTTGCAGAATTGATGGGAATGTACAAACTGACCATTGTATTTGGCAATGACTTTGTGCCATGTAACATGGAATTGACATACTCGGGTGATACTAAAAAAAAATAAAAATAAAATCATAACATTTAAAAACTTGCTCTGTTGTTTTAAGTTAGTCACCCACATCAACCAGAAATCTGCAGTCCTAACCCCTGAAGGGGACTCTAAACTGTATGTATGTATGTATGTATGGCTAGGCNCTACTCACGCAGACACCAACACTCCAATGAAGTCTGCCTCAGCCTGATGCTGAACTGGCTCTCGTGCTAACCCATCACCATGATCCCTGCTGCAACTGGTGTCAGTGGCACAGGTGTAACATGGTACATCAGAGGAAGGACTAGGATATGAAATATCCTCTGACATAAAATGATCAGGGGGCTGGAACACATCTCCTATGAGGACAGGCTGAAGGAGCTGGGATTGTTCAGCCTGGAGAAGAGAAGACTTCGGGGGGACCTACTAGTGACTTTCCAGTACTTAAAGGGAACTTACAAGAAGGCTGGAGAGGGCCTGTTTGCAAAGGCCTGGAATGAAAGGACAAGGGGCAATGGTTTTAAACTGGAGAGGAGTAGATTTAAATTGGACATTAGGAAGAAGTTCCTCACTATGAGGGTGGTGGAACACTGGCACAAGTTGCCCAGGGAGGTGGTTGAGTTCCCATCCCTGGAGGCATTCAAGGTGAGGCTTGCCAGGGCTCTGGGCAAGCTGATCTAGTTGGGGATGTCCGTGCCCACTGCAGGGGGGTTGGACTAGATGAGCTCCAGAGGTCCCTTCCAACCCTAATCATTCTATGATTCTATGATTCTATCCCCATCTATGATCACTCTCTGAGTCAGGCTGCTGGGGTCTAGTGCTCTTTTTGCCATTACTGTGCTATGTAATTAGGACTCTTCATTCTGTAACTGTGAATATATCTCTATACCTATATCAACTGATACACTTTTACATGTATACACATACAAACTAACAAGTATATGAGATGCTTTGATTCATATTTGTTTGTGAATTGGAGCCATTACAGTTTTCCTAGAGACAACCATTAAGCTTATTCCGCATATATGGTGGCGAGATATATTTGTTCAACAGTATTTATGTTAGTTATCAGCACAGGAAACACCAAACAGTGGGTTTGGATGTTATCTAGAGAACAAAGACAGAGGCTTGGTGTGCTTTAGCTTTTGAACTGTTTTACAAACACTGAGTGCTCCGTGGTATTTTCTTGAGTGAATGGTACCTATTTACATCTGTTCTTACTGGGGTCAGCAAGAGTTCTACCACTTATTGCAGCATTAGCCCACTGCTGCTGTCTTTTGAAAATGTCATGTGAAATAAATATGCAAATTATTGCAGTAATTTTTAAAGTCCATATTAAAAAAATCCTAAATCCTAAAGGGTATCTGCTCATCCTGTTTATTTGTTCCTTTTAGCTCCTTGAGCTGTGACATATTTAAATGCATGCAATGGCTGTTTTTCCAGGTAGCTCCTCATAAACATTGCAAAATATTAATGAAGTTGTTAAGAAAGTAAAAGGCACATAACACCAAGAGTCATCATATATTTAATTCACTGCTTTTTTCATTCTTTCCCATTACAAATGTACTAAATGACAATATAATTATAACCTAAAGCTGTTGGTAATTATATGCAAAGTGCTATAATAGCAATGAAACCCTAATGTTGAGAGAGAGAGAAAAAGAGACTGAGGGAAGACAGAGTCAAAATAACCATTACTCATTGTACTCCTGGGTACCCCATAAAACTGTTTGATTCTGATGGGTTACCCAACCTGCAAATTACCTGAAAAAAAATCAAGTTGGGAATAGAGAAAACAAATTAATTAACAGGAAATTACTTGCTGGTGTAGAGCCAAATATTAACTCATCAGCATTCGACACCATTGGAAGAGAATGAAAGAAAAAAAATACTGATTTGCATCAGGAGCAGGAAGCAGAGAACAGCAAACATAAAAATCATATTGGGAACCTTCTTCTAATGCTATCACTGCTCTTCCAGCCAGTCTTGAACTCAATGTACAATGCCAGACAGTATGCTACCTGCAGATCACCATTCTCACCTTCCTCCTGCCTTGGACATGTGTTGCATTACCTGCAGAAAGCTACTCTCTGGCTCTCCACAGAGCCTGGGGCAAGCTGTCCTGGTGGGGACCATGCCTGCACCTTCTGGTCTCTCATGTGCCCTGGAGGGTCCTACCTGGAAGAAGAGCTACTTGATGCCTTTGGAATAATTCTACCAGCAAATCAACAGAGACCAACAAAGTCTCAGAGCTGAGATGTATAGTAACCTTGATGTCTCTCATCTTAGCTAAACTAATTATTTTCTGCCTAGAACTGAGAGCTAGCCTCATATAATTTGTCAAGGGAACGTTTGACTTGTGCTCATTCTATGTTTGCTGGAAAGATATCAGAAAGATATGCCATATAGCTATTGCTTCATTAGCAGATCAGTAATATGCAGTAGAGTGCTCTAGAGATGGAACTTAATTGAGATAAAGCACATACAAACTGTGAATTATATGACAGGTGGAATTGGCAGCTTGTTATAGTAAAGTCCCTGTTTATCTATAATATGTACAGTATGCTACAGCTGAATTAAACTTACACAAATATTGTCAGAAAAGTTACAGCTCCTGCTACCCTATTTGCTCTTGCAGACTTGCTGCCACATTTGAATTTCTCCTGTTAAAATATATTTTCATAAGAAGGAAAAAATATATAACAGAACAGAGCAAAAAGCTGCAAATGACTAAAAGATTTCATTCTGAACTGTCTTTACAGTCTCTGAACTAACTCCTACAACACTACATTATACAATTTAAGAAATTCATCACAGAATCATAGGATGGTTTATGTCAGAAGGGACCTTAAAGATCATCTAGTTCTGCCCTGCCTGGAGCAGGGATACCTTCCACTAGATCAGGTTGCTCAGAGCCCCATTCAACCTTGCCTTGCACATTGCCAGGGATAGTGCATCCACAATCTCTCTGGGCAACCTGTTCCTGAGCCTCATCACCCTCACAGTGAAGAAATATCATCATAAACTCAAGACCAGATTCAGATAGTTCAGATAGTTCAGAGAACAGTGCTCAGATACGTGCAGATGCTCCTTTATCTCTCAGTACCCTCTCTCCAGCTGGCAGGCACCAGGCTCAAATAAAACTGTTTGGGCTTTTCAGACCTCTCTCCCCTGGTTCACAAACCACTCCCAGGCTGGTGTGAATGGCAAAATGCTTAAACCCACTTGCTGACTGTGCTCTGCATCTCATGCAGCACCTGACATGTGTAGCATCCTGTTTACATCAGATGCAAGGACTTTTAACTCTCAGCAGGTGGGTACTGCAGTTGTGCAGCAGTAGACAACAAGAAAAGCTCATTACTCCTTTAGATTCCAAAAGTTGCACACATGGGCCTCAAATTCATGAACAATTTTCAACTAAAATCACTTCCTGCATTTTAATGGCCAAATATTGATTTGTTTGCCTATGTGCTCATTTGGGATGGTGCATGGAGTAGAGAAGCAATGAAATATGTGAGCACTGTAAAAAATTATTGCATCTGAAAGGTTGTGACAGATATCTGCTCTGCACTGATTATGTCCTGGATAAATTATTATGTATGATTCATAAATGCTTAAACTAGAAAATACAATTACAGTCACCAGCTTCATTTTAGGTGCAGATTTTTATCCACTGTTTTTAGCTACATGAGAAAATATTTTTATAAGCAATAAATTGTACAAAAATGCAAACAAAGGACAAAATTATTCTAAGTGATCTGGGCACCTACCCAAAAATGAATGCATACATAAATAAAGGACTGCTCTAAAATATGTGTCTGAAAAAGCATGACTCTTCTGATACAAGATAAGGTTTTATACTGTTTGTACCTTTTCAAGGTTTCTGAGGTGAAAGGATGTTTATTCCTCCAGTTTGTTTGACAACTGACTGCTTGCATGTTAACATGACAGAACAAGAAACCAATCCACTTTTCCACCTCTCCTCACAGTGCAGCTATAACATGGGAACATTGCCCTTGGGATGACACCAGGAAAGCAGGAACAAGACCTACCACAGCTCTTGATCCCCCACTGAGTTTGGCCACAGAAACAGCCAGAGATAGTGCCAATTTCAGCAACGGTGGGTTTAATACCTATCCATCACACATCCAATATGAGGTAACAGGTTGATTTTGCACAGGCTGCTGAGCTGCTAGCAGCTACTTATGCATTTAGTCACTGTCAACCCAGGCTGCCTTTGAGCTAAATTTTCATCTTTCCCTTGATGCAGGTGGATGAGTGTGACTGAATGAGCTGAGTTTTACATAGCAAGTATTCATACAACCAGAACGTGTTTGACAGCCAATAACTTCCCCACTGATGCAGCACTCTGCTTGCAACCATTTTCTCTCCCCATCTTCCTTCTGCATCTTTCTGACACCTGCCACCACTCTCTTGATGGTCAGGGAAGTGGCAGAAAGTAGTGTATTTTGAGAATTTATTTTTAGTTGTTACCACCATGAGGTCCCCAAAGAACCTAGCCTTTCTGTCCCACCTCTGAGCTGCTCTAAGTTCATTTTCTTCTTTATGTGGTACTCTCAGTCACTCAGGGATATCATAGAATAGTTTAGGTTGGGAGGGACCTTTAAAGGTGATCTAGTCCAGCCCTTCCTGCAATGAGCAGGGACTTATCACCAACTAGATCAGGTTGCTCAGAGCTCCATCCAACCTGACCTTGAAAACACCCAGGGATGGGATATCTACCACCTCTTTGGGAAACCTGTGTTCTAAATTCACCACATTCACTGTAAAAAACTTCTTCCTTATATCTAGTCTAAATTTACCCTGGTTTTCTTTAAAGCCATTACCCCCTTATCCTATCACTACAGGCCCTATTAAATAGTTTATCTCCATCTTTCTTATAAGCTCCCTTTAAGAGCTGGAAGGCTGTGATAGGTTCCCCCCAGAGTCTTCTCTTCTCCAGGCTGAACAATCCCAACTCTTTCAGCCTGTCCTCATAGCAGAGGTGTTCCATATGAAGCAATACATGGTCAAAAGCCTGACACAGCAAACTGCTGTCCGTCAGCTCATCAGCTGGCTTACTTACACTGCCAGGGAAAAAAAATCACAGAAGAAATTTGAAACTACCAAAAAAATCTCATCTTTGTACTCTTTAGAAAACAACTTGAAAATATACAAGCCCTCAAAGTCACAGGACTTTATAGCTGAGAATATTCAGAGCTTTTTTCGTGTTAGCCCCAGGAAAGATCACTTCAGACCTCTCCCTTCTACTTAATTTCATTCTTTTTCTTATGCACGTGTTTCTGCGTGGGGAGACCATCATAAATATTATGTTTGAGCAGTAGCACAGTTTAAACACAAGCTACAGTGGTGATTTAATTATGGCCTGAAACACATTTTGCAGTGAATCTATAAAATTACACAAATTAAAGAAAAATTAGGAGAAACTGTAGTAGGCATAGTGTCCTGTGTGTTGTCCCCCGTCCCCCTCCCCATTGTCTCAGCCAGCTTCAGGGAGCTCTTACAAGAGTTTCTAGACCTAGATGGGATCCCACACCACCCAAAAGCTTTCTCCCACTTTGAACTAATGAAAGCACTCCCTATGCATCTCCTTGTCCCAAGCTGGGAAAAACCTTGACTTTTTACAGAATTCCAGACATGAGCTGCCAGTCATTCAGCCTTGCACTGGATGATCTCATCACTAGGTAACCATCCCTGAAGGCCACTTCTCCTTGAGGGTGTTCATTTATTGTTTAAAGACATTTCATTTCTGTGGAACAGCATTTCACCTGACAATTCTTTTGTTAACCTCATGGTGGTGGCCTTTAGAATTATTTTCTGATATGGAAGTAAGAATGACAGAAACCTGGCTGCACAATCAAAATGAAATGTTCCATTTGAATAAGAGTCCTGTAATCTGAACAGTGTTATCCTGTTGATAACCGTTGCTATGGGACATCAAAAGGCATGCAGTGTGGCCACATTTTCACTGTAAGTGGAGAATAATGACAGAAAAATATTTTTTATGGTATTCTAAGTGTTATAAAAGGTATCCATGAACCTGACCCAGCTTCCACTCTGGAGAATTATTGTACCCCTGGATGAAAAATCTCCCATTTACCATGTTAGTGGAGTGAAACACCCCAACAGTGTGGGTGAAGATCATAGGAAAACTACACTTCTGCAGGAAGTTTTTCCATCTAGTACCAGCTGGGACAGCTCTGCTCTGCTTGACTATCAAAACCCAAATAATGCAAGATATTTGACTTGTCCAGTGGCCAGACCACCTTGATACCACAGCTGTAGCTGTACCCTTGGGCACTCTGCCTTGTGTACCCTGACAGCAGGGCTGAGCCATCAGGGTCTCATGGGAGATGGGGACAAGAAGGTTGCACAAGTCCTTGCTGGACAGAGAGGAGGAAAAGCCTTGAGGGACAGGAAAAAACAGTGACTTGATTGACAGTAATATAAGTAGCCTAATTCTGCTTGCTGAGAGACTTTGTAATTAATAAAGTTCAACTCTGGCTGGAAAAGTTCTGATTTCTCTCCTGATTGCTTCTGGAATAGTAAATAAGTGCACATCAAGCAAAAAAAAAAAAATCACCAAAGCAATAGTCCTGAAACTCCTTTTCTGGTGTTGGTATTGCTGCAACTTCAAAATAGAGTACTATTCTACAAACTGAAAGAAGAGGTAAATCAAAAAGTGGTACTTTCAGCAAATAGAAAACAAGCATGTTCACATGTGGCTGATTCTTTCCCTATGCAGAGTCATTTCTTATCATCTTAATGAAATTATAAGCAGGGGTCTTTCTTCCAAGATAGAATAATTAAGACTCAATTACAATTTATGCTGAAACACTGACTACCCTGTAACCATTATGTAATTGGGAAGCAGCTATATTGTCATTTTTATGTAGTTACACTGAATTACACAATCATTTCAATGGAGTTCGATTGAGAAATTACATGCAAATGTGGTCATATTAAGTCTTACAACTTAAAGACTGAATGTGAAATAACTGTTCACTTCAAACAGGCCAATATGCACAGCCCTCTGACTATGAAGGGAAAGAAAAAGTCCCTTAATAAGTCAGAATTGTTATCATTAGTATCTTTTAATGTAAAGTGGTTATATGCTAGTGAATTATTTCAATTACTCTATTATATTGCTGAGCTAAAGAGGAGGAACAACTGATAAAAATGTAGTGAAAACTTCATAATATGCAGAAATTAAGAACAGGGCTCAAAAAGCTATGGAGTGCATTCAGCTGGGACCTTCAAAATTCAAAAGATACTTAACATTAAACAGGAGAACTTCAAATCACTAATTTAGTTCACAGTGCGCTTCGGGGATTTGAGTAATTTCCTATTTGTATAATGTCTCTATAATGCTGTGAAGTTAAAGTTGAGCAAGGTTCTTAGTTTTAACTTGTGGCACAGTGGGATATAAAACACACCTAGAGTGAAGATATAATAGAAAGTTTTTGGTTTTGACTGATCCAAACCACAAACATTAGGGTCTTAAAGAAGCAAAGGTTCTTACTCACAAGTGGTGCAAAAATAAACACTTGAAAGGAGAACCCCACCTGAATGCAGCAAAAGGAGGTGTGTGAGTCAGGATAAGGGGCTGGCTGAATCCATGAAAGTAGCTGACAGGGACAATTTCTTGCTCTACAGGGGACTGATAACTTGGGTGAAGTTTGAAAATCTGAGCCTGATAGATAGGAACCTAACCTGGGCAAGGCTTGTGCATTAATTGTTAAGGATTTCTAAAATATCCCTCAATCTTCCAGCAACCTAGCTATCGAGTTAAGCCTAACTAACAGTGGGATACACAAGGAATCACTGTTTTGAGTAGCAGCAACTGTTTTTCTCTCAATGGAAAACTCTTCTGTTTAAGCACAAAGCTTAAAAAACAGAGAATATAATAATTTAAAAGGTTCACCTTCACACATAATTTTGCTTTTCTGTTGAGAGCTCAGAGATGTTTAGAAATCTCATCTTTCTACAGTGGCTTTGGAAGCTTGTTAAATGCAGATGGAAATAATGAACCATCTTCTTCATTAGGCATCATGGCTTAGTCGTTCTCATCTTCACAAGAAAATAAGATTTTAAGCAACAACAACATAAATTTCACTGAAGTTAAACTAAAATCTCCAGTGTCATTTGACATTGCATCTGTTCTCATGTTGGTCCCTTCCAGAGGATTTTTTTCTATTGAAGAGTAATCACAAAATTTTCCTGTATTAAGATTATTACTTTGTGCCTGAATTAGATAATGCTAAGAGATCAGCTTTTTCCTTATCTAGGTACAATGCCTTCTACCCTGCAGATTCCAGCAAGCCTGCCATTCAGTTTGTCCCAAATAAAACCAGACTTTATTGGAAAACTCCTTAATTAGCAAGGAAAGTTTGAAAATAAGAGGTAATTACAAAGAAACTAATTTAGTCAGACATTATGAAAAGGACTGATAGGAGAAAACAAAGATTTACAGTTTGGGTATATATTACCTATAATGCTCAGAACTGTTCCCCCCACACCTTTTATTTTTAAGGTTGTCTCTGAGAACATGTCTCAAGTCCTGCATAATTTGAAGAAATTTCCCTGCAGTATGCCCCATAAATAGGATAGATTCTCCACTTTCTCTACTGCCCATTCATCTCATGAACAAGGTGACAGCTGATTCATAATGTTACCTTACCAAAGCATTTTGTTTTGATTCCTGTGACTGGCCCATTTCAACCTTGGATAATCTAGATGAATGCAAAGATATTTCCAAAGTAATATTTTACAGAACTGCACACAGAATTGTTATTTTCTTCAACTTCTTCAGCTCCACCAATCAGCTCACAAGAAGTCTGTCTGAATATACTAAGCAAAAGACAACTTTGGAAGCTGAATGGCCAAGGCCAATGATACCTTGATACCAAATGACAATTAGGAAGATAAACACTCAGGACTAAACAGCATGCTCTGAGGTGATTAATGGTTGACTTTATAAAAGATATCTTTTCTACTGGGAAGACACCCCATGGGAACACAATATCTGAACTTTATCTGCTGATCAAGTTGTTAGCCAGTACCATTGCTGGCAGCACTTCTGCACTAATGGAAATCCTTGACATTTTCAATGCAACAAACTTTAAACACACAGTTATTTAAACACTGTTTAAATCTTCACAAATTAGTATTTTTGCCATTCTTCATTATTTCTGTTACACAGGTGGGTAAACTGAAGGACAGAAAAGCTATGACTCATCTAAAACTGAGTCATATTGACTTTTATCCCTTGGCTTCAACTGACAAAATGTGCTCTGTCCCTTCTGTCCCAGAGTAAATCAAAGCAGCTTTTTCATTAAGGTTCAGACATGTCTCTCCACACTGTTGTCTCCTGGTCATGGAAAACATAATGAAGTAAACTAGGTCTGCACGTGCACCAATGTGACCTCAACATTTCTCTTTTCTTTTTGTACTCATGAAACATATATTGTCAAAAAAATTATATCAAAATTTAAAAATTACCCAAGAGAGCTTCTTTTACATAACAGGGGCCCTGGAATGGGAATTTGCAATAAAAATTTCTGACAGGCTCTTAGCTAAAGGCAATAGCAAAATTCTCTAGTCTGTGGATTCTAACTCTTTGGTACATTTTACATTCACTTATTCTGTGTACCCTCCTTTGATCTCATTGGCATTTGAAATTCTAGTTAAGAAACAGTATAAAAAGCAGCTTAGGCATTTTACCCCTGTCCAAAACATATGACAGCATCAGCCTCCAAATTTATCATTAGATCTCTATTACACATCTAGCGCAGAATCCAGCTTAATATTCTGGCTAAAATGGAGTAAGATTGATATATGAGCTGTAAAATCTTTTTTCTTCGTGTGGGTATTAATTAAATAGAAAGTGGTTATGCATTTGATCTCATTTATTCAATCACCACAATATCCATGTAAACAGTATTTTAACTAAAATATGCCTGTGACTAATAAAATGTGGTTTATATCTTCACTGTACTTTGGCTCACTGTAAAGAATTTATTACACTGGCAATCTGGACCTAAGTCTATTGAAAATCTATCCACGCTTCCTGTTTCATGAAAATATGTTTAGCATTATTCAGTGGTGCTTCCTTTCTTTGATGTCAGTCACCTAAATTCCTCTCTATTAGCTTCTGTGAGTAATGCAAAAAGAGGTCTAAGCCCTTGGTAACCCACAAGTCACTTTTGTGGGTTGCGTCATTTGTTGCTAAGTGGATGCATTTGCTAGTGAAGCTGTGCCCAGTTGGCTCAGTGATGTCACATAACAGCACAATCTTCAAAGATCATTTCAGCAGCCTTGTTATGTTGCTGTGGCATCACTACTCAAGGTCACCAGCAGCATTAGTTAATCAGTTATGAGTTTATCCATCATCATGAGAAACTTTTGCAAGATTGAAGCTAATTTAAGTGGGCTCATGTATATTTTAACTGAGCTGCAATGATGACAGCAGTTGCAGGGTAGACTCATCATCATTAATCCTGAAGCACTAACATGCAGAATAGCTTTGACTGCAGTTTTGTACTGTGTAGAGCTAATACAGACATATGAAATAGGGTGGCACCTCGAATCTGCTCTCCTCTCTCTTTACTTTTATTCCTATTCGGTGCCAAGTATAATAAATCTCTAAAATACAAGCTCCTTTATGATAATTAGCTGATCTGCAGATGTGCAAAGGAGTAGAGGCACAATAGGAGATGTGAAATCTGAATACCATCCTACTCTGATACCACTCAGGCCCGTCACAGGAGAGGATCAGTCCATACAAGGAGGCACACTGGCAGGTGGAGAAACCTCAGTAACACAGGCAGAGGAACAGAGCCTCTGCTCAAGCACTCTCCAGGGCTGTCCCAAGAGTGTCATCAGCCCCAGCAGCCCAGCTGGGAAACACAGCACCACTGGTTAATGAGACAGGCTGTCAAGAGCACCTCACTGTCTTAGGGGTATGGGGCACAATATGGGGCACAGGCAAGAGCATTTTAAGGATTGTACAAGACTTACTATGTAGTAAGTGCAGGAAATGAGGCATAAAGGGATAAAAGTGGCCAGTTACTTGTAAGCAAGCTGCTGGTCAGCATGTTTGTCCAGCCATGCCCTGCACCTGATCAGCATAGGGAGTCCTGTCTTCTTACTAAACCCTACTTTCCTGGGTGAAAGAAATCCCTGCTTTCTGTGCATGGAGGTCTAAGTGCCAGCAGCTGTATTGAGGACCATGAGTCAATGGAGACCATGTGTGGGATGCCAGCAACTAAAGGTAGTGAGGGTATGTAAACCAGTGCATGAATGCTAGTGAAAGTGAAGCCAGCCCAGCCAGCAAGTAGGTTATGTGTGTACATAAGCCCAGATGCTGGAAAGGTCCATGTGCTAAACACATATGAATTTCCCACAAACAGCTTTCCATCCTGATCAGCCAGAGAGAGAGGAACAGGAAGAGGCTGTTTGGGTAGTTTGTTTCTGTGTGAATACTGCCTGTGCTGATCTATGTGGCCTACTGTGTATTATGTTTATTTTACACCTGCCTTGGCATGTGTACCTGTTGGGAATACACTGCTGGGTGGTCCTGAAGCACTGACCTGAAGCTTCCTTGCACCTACCAGAGAACTGCTGGATTTGGCCACTCCCTAAAACTGTATCCTCTTATGAAATGACATACCATCTATTGCATACCATCTGGACAGTGTGTAGCAAGTGACAACCTAGGCCTCCTTTCCACACCAAACATGCAGATGGCAGTGCATTGCCATGGAATTCCCACTAAACTCCTTTTCCCACAAGTCTGCAAACACTGCCAGACAGATCAGCATTAGAAGAGCTGTTATTTTGATACTATTCCTCCTGTGAAGTACAATACAAACATGAACACAAACATAAATTAAAAAAAAGAAAGGAACAGATATAGACCTAAACAAAATTCTTTTGAAGTTGATGGGACTCCAGCTCATGATATTTTAAACAAAAGCTTTAAGCCTCTCTTACAGATGAGCTATTGTCTTTTGGTCTCCTTTCTGATGTTATGAAGTGCCTTGAGGTTACTTGATAATAAGGCACTGTATGAGTTTTATTACTTTGTTCTATATTGCAACATACTATTAAGACCAAAAGCCAAGTGAATAATGAAAACAGAAGCTGGGAAATTACTTTTTCTTCTTCCATTGCTTGTTTTAGACTGGAATAAGCAACTTGTTAGTTGCCTTCTTTTTGATGGTATGGATTTAAGTTTGCTTAATACAAATGAATTCATATAGTATCTATCAATACCAACTACCAATAACAATACCAGCCTCTTTCTTTGAAGGAGGGATCTGAGGTAGGCAATGTTACTTTCTGGATTTCATAGAAGCTTAATATTGTGCACAAACCTTTATAAGGAATTTTCTAAACCAGAAAATTGTCTGTAAATTATAATTTGTCATTCTACTTTTGCCTAGAAAAACCAGCACAGTTCTCCTACAGATGCAATTTGATAAAGATGCAAATCTAGGAAATCATCCATTACAGTATTTCATACTACAAGTATTGTGCCAAGCAATTTGTGAAAAACATACCATGAGAACAGAACTTTGGATGCTCTCCCCAAAGAACACCAAAGTTCATTTCCAATTCTAAGCTCAATTGCTTTTATATTTTGCCTTATTCATCACACATTTAAGACTAATTTATATCTTCAGGCTTTCAGGTTGCATAGCAAATGATTGGGTTATTTTGTTATCAAGAACATAAATGCTTTTACTGAAACCCAGGATTTCATCCAGGGTGTTTCATCTGTAACATAATTAAGGAGGTAGGTTGGAAAGCAACATTTATTCAGAGAATATATGCAAAAATATTCTCACAAATGCTACTTGTAGAGTTTAAAAGGGTTTTGTTGCAAATTCATGGAAGATACCTAGATTATGGTGTTTTTCTTACTGTCCAGCTGCATAACAAGGATACTATAAGTAACACTGGTCCCTGAAAAATTACACTCTTGACTCAGTATTCTCACTTTCAAACACTACACAAAGCACTTCAGCAGCAAAAAAATATCTTCAGCCTGTGTCTGAGGAAAGGAAGACAAGATCAAGCATTTCTATATCTCACTGACTTGAAGAGTGCATGCCTGGGATGAGCCAGTTACCAAGCAATTATTCTTCACACTAGACAAACTAAAATAACAATTTTTCTTACATTAAAATAGAAAGATCACTACTGTTATATCTAGAAAAAGATGTACAGAGATGAAAAGAAAAATCCCACTTACAGATAACTAAATATTAACTCATCTTTATGGGATTTTTCTGTGTCTTCCAAACACAAAGTTACCAGATGTTATAAAGGGGATTCAATCTTCAGGTAAGACACCCTGGGTGATGTTTTTGCTCTTGGGAATGCTGACCTTGGTTTAAGTATGTTCCAATTTCTGTCCAAGATTGCAGTCAGAACCTTATTTAACATTTTCTCCTAAGATTTCCTCTGACTTGCAAACTTGAAACTTAATCAAAGCACCAAGTCGTAACACTTCTCCCAAGACATTCCTTATTCTTTCCGTTTTTCCATGACAGTTTTCCCCAATATTAGACACATTTACATCCCTTGAGTTTGGATGGCTAAAACTATCTGCCATTCAGACATAAGGAAAATTCAGTACTGAATTTGAGTCCAGGGGCTCAATCATAAATGACTATTAGTGCTCTCATTAAGAGAGAAATTGATAGACAACCCACTTAACTGACTGAAACATCAGAGAGCAACTACTATGAAAAACATTTTACCTTTAACCATACAAAGTGTATTTTGTGGGAACGTATAAAGGGGAACGATGCCTTCAGATCCTTGCAAATTCTCAACAGAGACTAGACATTAATCAAAAGCATTTGAGCAGCAATACTGGACTGGAATCACTGATTCAGCTTTCAAGGGACTTGATAGACATGAAATTGTGACTACTGCTTGTAAAAGGGGATGTTTGCTCTTCCCTTATCTCCTGCACACTTCATGTATAAACAGCATTTCTGTCCTTGTTGCTCTCAGCTCAACCAGGGAAAGCAAAACTCTGTGGGTACCTAAAAAGTCTTCCCTTTTCCTGCATAATTCCAAAATACAGTTGCAAAAGAAAGAAAAACACAGCTTCAAGCTTGAAGGAGATATCAGGCAATCAAACAGATCTTCAGATGGTTTCCTAGCTGGGAAAGGTAACTACAAGTCACACTTGTGTGCCATTTGTCATGGCATGTCTATTTAGCCATTGCACAACCTTCATGGGACAGACATTCCCTAATTAATTGCTTGGTTTTATTTAATGAAGATCACATCTGTAATCACAAACTAGAGGAAATACTGCCTACTTTGAACAGAAAACATTAGGGTGGTAAGACTTGATTTGTTAAGAAGGAAGGGTAAGCCATGGACTTGTTTTCACTATGCACCAGTTAATACCTCATCAGATCACAGCTATTCTGTAAATAGCTGCATTCTTGTCACCTGTAATTAGATCAGGTAGGAATTAACAAATACATTAGTAAAATCAGAGGAGGCTTTACAATTTTAACCCAGTACTGTGGTTAAAAGCACGGCCAGAGAAGAGATCATATAAACTTTATTCAGCTAATACTACTTCTATTGATTTGCTTAGACCAGCAATGGTGTTTGGAAAGCTCTCAAGTTAGATGCTTCTTGTTGCAGTAGTTGTCATTTCCTATCGACCAGATACTGTTAAAGTGTTTTACAGAAGCTTAAAACTACTATACAGATATAAATAAAAATTAATACAGCAAGAGACAGACATTTCAAGAATACGTTTGAAAAATGCTCCATAGCATTTTGTAATTGCAAGATTTTCTTACAGTAAAAAGTTGCTCAGTTCCTATTGAAAGCTCACAGACACCAGGCATATTTGTCCTTTTGAAAGGTTCTCTTTTAAATAGTCTTGACATTGTTATCTCAGTAATGACAGTTTTAAGGGTAGACTGTGTATGAAATCTAGATCTGCCCTCTTTCAACTTGGTGCCTTTCATATGCTACATCTTTCTCTGATAATGTCTGGTAGAACTTCTTTTAAAGCATGATTAACACCACATTTTCTCTTTACTCATTAGTATGGCTAGGCTTCGCAAACGAAGCTCCAGGGAGGGCTCCATCCACGCTCCTCATCAGCGCCTTTTCCANGTTCCTGAAGTAAATGGATGGAAAACAATACACAACTGATTTCTATCATCATGTAACACAGTAATTGTTCTAAAATTTCTGGACTTTGGGACTGTGCAAGCACAGCAATGAATTTCCCTTTCTTTTCTGGAGAAGTTCCTGATACGGATTGATACTGAGGAATGAAATGCAGAGTCAAGTACATAACATATGTGATCAGGTTTTGTCTTATTTGTGGTTCAAACAGAAGGTAACAACTTGCAGCTGTCTTGCATGTCCTAATGAATCTATATTCACATATTGAATGGCACTGTTCACATATACAAGGTTGACTATTTTCCTAAGCACTGCATTAACTTAGAATTCCACGTTTGTAGAGTCTTCCCATACTATCAAAAGGGCTAATCTGCAACTACAAGGCACAATACATAATTGAACTGACCAGCATTATATTTTTGTAAGGACCTTGTACAACCTTCTAATTTTATGTCTTTCAAGAACTGAAGTTTTATTTAATTGCATTCCATGGCACAAAACTTACTGTATGCTTTTTGAGACATATTAACTTATTACTCCTATTACTGAAAAAGCATACTTGGAAAATCTATTTGTTGTGCAACTTCACTTAGAGATCAACATAAATTTGCATTAAATTCTGGTTCAAAGTAGTTGGTATGTTTATTTAGAGTCAATAGTACTTTCTTTCATAATTATTCTACTTTTCACCTCCAAATTCAATGGCTTTCTATGCCATTTGGAGAATTTAAAAGGTCTTCTATGATGGATCAAGCCAGTATCTTTCATGATACGATGAGGTTTTATTTTGCATGGTCTTCTCAAAACAAACTTTTCTCACTTTAAAATGGGAAATAGATAAAAAATTATTTCCACTGTGGAACTGTATGATGTAAAGAAAGAAAGCAATATCTCAGTAAAACAATGACCAACAAAAAGAGATGGAAAAGTTCTTCAGAAATCATCCCTTTCTATTTTATTTATAAAAATTTCTGGTTTTTTTAAGCCTACTCTCTGCTTTAGAAGACCCTTTATACAATGAAATTTCATCAGTATGAAAATAATCATTCCAATGGGAACTCTGGCAGCCAGATAGGGCAGAAGTTATTTCCATTTCTCTGTAAGACAACACTACCCTTCTCCCAGGCTTAGTCAAATAAGCAAGGTTTTGATTATGCAGTAAAAGGAATAGCCATTGAACCTGCATATGGATTCCTGTATTCCTCTAAGATCTGTTGGAAACTCAATCCAAGATGTGATCCATGTAATAATGCCAGGTTTTACAAACCCTTAAGTATGCACATATATTTCCTTACATGAGCAAAAACTATGCACATGCTTCATTGCTTGCCACATGAGTGATTAGTTTGCATAATTCACACTATGCAATGCAGTCCATTTACTGATTAAAGATATTAGGTGATTACCTCAAAAGGATGATAATTCTAATGATAGTGTTGTACTCCTGAACTTATTTTTCAAAATGAGTTCATCACTGGGACATGGCCTAAGAGTACATAGAATATGAGCAATTTACAATCAAAAGGAAAGAGAATATTAAGAGAGAAAAACAGCAAAATGAAGAGTACAGGATGAATTTCAGCATCTACTGAACAATGCTGTTAGAAAAGATTATTACCTACATTATTTTAATTCTCTCAAGGTCAAACTAATCCATGAAATCAGTTCTCATTAGGCACTCAAGAAAGTACCTAGGGGTAGTTTTAAATCACACATCAATTTTCTCCCAAGTTTTAAAAGTTTTTCAGAATGAGAATTTAATTCAACATACACTTATCGAGCTGTATGTAAAACTTTAGGAAACAAAAAGCTGATTTTACATCACTTGAGAAAGAAATGCTGATTTTTTTCAGTCATTTTTTCACTTGCAAAAAGACTCATCTGTGAATTCATCCACTTTAATTTACAGTGCTAGTACTGAGAGGAGGTTTGGGTTCATAAGAAGGCAACTAAATAGAGGGGGGTGACTATATATGTTGAAAATCACAAGAAAAGAAATATATTTTCAATATCTTTCAAACCTAGAGCTGTGTCACTATCAGCCAGTATTTTTTTTTTTCATAAGGAACATACATCTTTCCTGACAGTCGTTCTCTATTTCTTATTCTCTCTCTTTTAAAAACACTTTTGGTTTGCTTTTTTTGACTTGTTTGCTGCTTTTTATTAGGCAGCATGTTAGTGAAGATTGATCTTTATTTATCTTTGTATGAGAGGATGTCACAGTTTGCTTTGTATTTGAGTACTTGTTTATATAACAGATGAAAGAATATCAAGCAGTAAACCAGAAACCTATTATTATGTTGAGAACTTTAACAGAGATGGACCAAACCATTTTTATTGACACAATCAGTTGCTTCATTGATCAGATCACTTATCATATGCAGCTAGAAGACTCATCGACATTTGGAGGCTGGAAATACTTCTGGACACCTCAGTGCTTCAAGCTGAGTTTCAGCTCTTCCCAGCACTAGACCATTTTATGTAAATCTATATCCCTGAAAGGAAGTAAGTAAATAAAGGATCTCAATGTCTTTCCCTGTTTCCAGGCTTTGCCTTCCTTGCTTTCCTTCCTGTCTCTGTGACAGACATCCTCTCTGTTACATTTCTCCCTTCACCCAAAGACATCTCCTTTCTGTATGCACAGGTTAATATGTCTTTCCATAACCAGCTTGGTGCACACCTATGCCTGAAACACCTTATCATATTTCCTATTTACAGCTGAAGCTTACCATGTTAGGGATACTCTCATGCATGTTTGCACAGGATCTAGGCTTGGAGGGAGCCTGTGAAGGAATAGAGCATATAATAACTCTAGCCTGTCTTCCACAGATATTCTATTGACATAGCTTTATGTTGTATGGAGACTTTTTCAAGAGTGTGTTAGAAATTCAAATATGAAAAGATTTATTTCTTAGTACTTCAGTAACTCGTAGCAGTTACCAAATGCTCTTGGGGAGCATTTGAAACACCTCTGTTTGGTTTTAATTATTCTCCTAAACTGTCTGCACAATCAAAACCAGTTGGTACACATCACTTTTTAGGTGCAGTTTTAGATGATCCAGAATCAGTGCACTTGAACTGATTTAGAGTAATCTGCCAAAGAAAAACAATGTGGAGCTCCCAATGCCAATGAAGAGTGGTTCTGGAGGTGGTTTACTGACTCAAACAGTTCTTAAACTGGACAAGGAGAAAACTTATGCTCCGGTCTCTGATGGCACAAGGACACAAGTAGATGTCCATACTGCTGGGACTTAAGGAAGAGAAATATTCCTCCTACTATTGATTTTATGACTGGTGCTGCCTTCTTTTTTCAATTACAAGGTATGTAAAAGAGGCTTAATCTGGATTCAGGATGGAAACAAAGGATAACCCATGATCTTCTCTACTTCTCTGCATGCTTCAGCAACTATGAACACTATCAGTATAGGTAAGGTAAGCATTAGACCCCAGAGTTAACACCCAAGAGGAAATCTTGCAGTATAGATCTGTCGTACTACTGCTAAATCAAACTTGTTCTTTGCCAGTTTTCCCCAATGACAAAAAAGCTAGGTGAGGGATAAATTTGACCTGACTGCCTGCCTGCATTCATGAAAATATTCTTTAATCGCAAATCAGATTTTCTTCTCCTTTTGTTGTAATGAGTACTTACCACACTGCAACTTCTGAGGAGTAAACACACAGTTCTTATCAAATCAACAATTCAAAGCACTTGTTAACCTCAAAAACACTCTTACAGCAACAAAATGTAGTGTATGAGTGTAGAATACTAACTTGACAAAGAGGTAAACAGTTCCTTAAATACTAGAAGTGTTTATTAAATACTCACATTTCCAAGCCCTGGTGTGACTGTGTCATAGAGGATGCATGAATGAACATCTATAGTCTGTCAATGACTTGCTAGAATGCTCTTCAGAGACTCAAAATTACTCCTTTAGCCCCTTTCAATATTTCACTTTCTCTGAAGGTAACTTGTCTCTGAAGTTAAGCTCTAGAAGAAAGTCAGTGTTGGCCCTGCCACTTGGTGGGATCAGGCCACCTTCTCTAAATGCTCCCCTATAAAAGAGAATATTTATACCACAGTGCTCTCACACTCACAAATAACAGAGAAAAAAAAAAGGCAAGTTATCATCCTTACCTGAAAGTGAGAAAAGAAAGGAAATGCTACATGAAGTCTGTTAATGACCTTCCTACAGTAACCTTTATTATTAACCTAGAGTGCGCCTTGGTACTACAGTGCAAGCCACAGTCCCCAAGTCCAAGCCTGTCAGATTTTGACAGGAATGCCTTAGGAGTTCTGACAGCTGAATACCTTCTATTACAATTAATACTGGAAATATTTGGGTGACTGAATGCAGCTTAGCATTGCAATATTCAGCAATCCTTAGCAAACAATTTACTCATCACAGGGCATCCAGCTGAGATGCAGTCACACGTTGAGTGAAGGTTTCACTGTCTTTGAGATCTCTAAAAGCATCCCAGACTTTTCTTCCTGACAAAGAGACTCAGACTTAACTACACTGTTACCACTGTGGGGATATCTGCTGTTGACCAATACAGGGCTGCCCTGACAATCTTACATGAAACAAAAAGCTTATTCTGTGTGGTCTAAGGTTGCCCACAGTCCTGCATGCGGCAACTTTAAAAATAGGTTGACAGTGATGGCTCCCTTTTAAGTTACTAGAAATGACAGTGCCTTGCTGATGAACACACTAAAGCACCAGATACATAGAGGAAGGAATGATAAATTTTAAATGCTGTTTTAATCTCTCCTTATTAAACTCAGGGAGATGTTTACTTTTCTTTCATTCGCAAAGCTGCCTACTTGCAAATAAAATAGCCAGAATAGAAACACAAGAATCAATTAGAAAGAGCACAACACTGTCCCTATTCCAGCAAATCCAGAGTATATTTAATATGTGAGAGTTGAAAGTGAGGGGGGAAAATGCTATGTCTTTAAAAAAAACAAATCAAAACAAAACCAAAGAACTGAATAATACATGAATAAGTCAGCAAACTTGTACTAAAAACCAAAGTCTTCTGTGGTTGCCTGTTACTGACCTCTTCCCAACAGAAGGGTGGAGTCTGATCATTTTTCTTCAAGACAGAAATAATGCTTAAAATCAATTGTTAATAGAAACACAAGGCTTTTTTTAGAGGGAATTATAGACATTTCAGTGGATAAATTGTCTAGCTGTCCAAGTGCTTCGATTTACTTGTCCACCTATATTGAATAAAAACTCCTCAGAAACATTTTGGGCCACCAAGAGCAATTGTGTATTCAGCTACATTATCCTAGAAGGCCTTGGTTTGCAGGAAGTTCAATGGTATCACAGATCACCTACTGATCTCATGTTTGGGAAGAGCCAGACAGCCCAAGGAATTTGCAGAAAGCAAGCTCAGAGAGGCAAACTGAAGGAGCAGAAGCTCTTTTCTGCCCAAAGCAGAATCCCACAGCTGGTTTCCTTTTGCTCTGGGTATCCCTGTTGCAAACCTGTCATACCAGCCCACTGCTAGCTAACAGCACTGACCTAACAGTGGGGAATGCTTCCATAGAGCTTCTTATTTTTAAATGGTCAAATAAACCCAACATGGGAGTAAAGTATTGGAAGAGTGAAGTTTTACTGAATGTATTGATAGCTCTCACAGACCCATCATGTTTTGCAGGTGCCCAGCATTCTTCTAGATCAGTCATAAGATGCTTCCTGAATATTAACAGCCTTATGGCATACACACCTGGTGCTCAAATGAGACATATATCCACTTTTTCTAGAATATAACTCAGATGTTTTTAAAAAAGGTGCTGACAGTAGGGATCTTTTTATTCACACTTAGCTAGTAAATTAACTACTGTTTTTTTACAGTTACAGAATGTACTTTTGAAAATTAAGGCAGTGAGAAGTTTAAGTGTACATTATGTGACCAGACACTCCCAGGACATCAATCATTCAAGGTGTACATACATGCAAGGTGAATTTCTTCATCTCTGTGGACCACTGTGTCTCCAGCTAGGCACAGGCTGCCAAATTTTGCTCTTATTATCTTACAGCCTCTGGGAAATTATTTTGTTCTGGAAGTCAATAGGCTAGTTGGGGACTGAGACTTTAATTGTGATCTGATAGAGCAAATGAGGGCTCAGTCCTTGCAACTAATATAGTATACTAGTATGCAATAAACAACACCATACTAATGGTTCATTTTTCAATGGCATTTGCAAGGTGATATAAGACTCTGCTCTCCAAGATATTGCATATATAATGTATGTTCAGTGTGTGTATGTATAAATTCATATATATATAAAGATGGTTCTTCCTAGAAAGCATTAAAAACATCAATCCTCCTACTTTTCAAGTATCAGTAAAGCACTAACAGTGTGTAAATAAATACAAAATGCCTTCATTTAACATTAAGGTGGTTTTTATTTTAGCCTTCTGAGCTATGAGTAAGAAATCTAACAAACTGAATCACAGATTCATCATTTTTTACCTTTCAGTCAGATTACAGGAACAGTAGCAGACAGAGACAGTGAAATAGTTGTGCTAAGAGCCTGACATTCACAGTATATGCACTTCCCAGGGTTTTAAGACCAGGCTAGAGCACTAGAAAGTATCAACTGTGAAATCAGCAGAAGCTGCAGCACCAAGAATACTTCTGGACTGCATCTTTCAGTTCAGCTTCATCTGAAAGGAGACTGCAGTGTGGACCTCCAGTGCCAAATAAAGCCCAATTGTGGGGTTGCTGGGAAGCACTTCAAAAATGCACTTCTGATTCCAACTTAAATGTTAAAATAGATGGACCTCAATTTCCTTCCAGGTCAAGCAACATGCTGTCTTCTATCCCCTTAATAAAGTAATAGAACGTCACCTTAAAAATATTAATTTTGCTGCATCTTTTGTTAGAAGGAAATTCTATAACCTCACTATTATTATTTTTAAACTTGATATTTTTAATTCATGGAATTAATTTATAAACTTTTTTCTTCTAATTTGTTTTTTCTACCTTTAAAGGTTCTTTGCTACTTGTTTCTCAACTCATTCACAACAACAAATAGCATTCTATTTCAGTGTTTATTTTGCTAGGCCAACAAAAACACCCCACCTTAATTTCTTTGTTTTATTATTCTAGTCTCCTTCTTTATGCTTATTTAAGCCTAAATTCTTTTTCTTTTTATAATATGCATGTGCACAGAATGATGCACACAGTATTCCAGCTGAAGCAGTGAGATATCCACTGGCATTACTAGCTCTCCTGGAAACAGCTTGTCAAGGGTATTTTAGAATTGCATTTGCCTTCTTAATGGCAACACGATAGGAGCAGCTCCTAATCACTGTATGAGCAACTAGAAGAACCAGATCCTTCTCATTCTTAATCATTTCTGACTAATGAGCTCCCATGATGTAGGAAAAATTCTGCTTATATATTACTATTAATCCTTATATTTTCATGATGAAATTTCATCAACTGTTTATCACTGTGACCACCCAGGTCACGTGGTTTTTTCCGAGGAATACCCATTTTCTCCTCTGTACTGATGGTATCTTCAATGCTGTGTCACCAGCAAGGTTCCCCATTCTACCTTACACTAACATTAGTTCTAACTAATCAACTAACACACCAACATTAAACCAGAACAACTCCATGATGTGTCACTGAGGAATCAGACCAGCTAAGGTCTCCTAGCAAACTTTCTCTGGCCCCTTTTCAGCATGATTTCTTGCCATTTTAACCGATTTCATTGTGTGTGTATTCAGTTTAGATTAGCACTAATAGCACTAATATTAGCACTTTTATTTTAAGTAATATTTTTCAAGTCTTAACTGTCCTACTGAAATGTAAACAGATAAGAACTCTTCAGTGTTCTGAGTTTCAGAAATAATTACTTCATTTCTGAAAATAATGGCCCAGAACCTGCATGTGTTAAAAATGTTCTTCTCAATCTCTTACATATTTTCCTTAAAAAAAAAAATAAAAGAAATAACTGTTCTATGCCATTAATTGAAATCAAGGTTTTTTTGAAACTAAAGACATTCTTCTTTCTTTTTTTTATTGACAAAGCTTAATTTAATCTTCTTCATATTCTTGTACAGTGATGATGCAATTTCCACCTTTCAAACTATTGCAACTTACTCTTCAATGGAAAAGATCTTGAACTGCTGCCATTGAAACAATAACTGAAATTATTGTAGGATGGAGAGAATTCTTTACACTTTTATTGAGGCAAATGAAATTTGCATTATGTTATTATGTCAGTGTGACTTCCCAATTTTATTCCTTTATTACTGCCCAGTATACATTTCTGCAGCACAGCAAGGAATGCCTTTGTTTTTCCTGCTGCAGCTAACTAAAACTATCAGACATAACCCTTTTCAGCAGAGTTTTAGCTTGTACTCGCATGTTCCCATGTTGTAACACTTCTGGGAACAACTGTGACATTTTGTTCAGATTGGAATCATTTTGCTTCTTTTAAGCATTGCTGAACTGTATGGTGATGGGGTTTTTTGCCTTCTTTATCTTAGCACAGCCATGCCAGACAGCATCTTGTTTATTACAGAGTAGCATTTCCCTTCTAGGCTACTTCCTGTGGTGATAATAGAACAGTTTTTCAAGTTAGCCATAGAAATACTGCATGATATTGAGAACAATTCGAATAATTGCTCAAAGACTTAGGATTTGGAATTGTATTTCAGCTTCTCCCAGGCTATGAAAATAACAGAAGCCTCTTTCATTCCAGAACTGTGAAGCTGCTTGTATAGATTTACCTCAACAGACATCACTATTTTCATCAACAGCAGTAACAAAGGACAGAGGCACACACACAGAGACAAATATTAGGAAGTCCCTTAAGGAGGGCTTATAGATGCTCTGGTTTTGTCACCTTTGTCTCTGTCTTGCTTTGAACTCCTCACTTCACTTTGCAGAATCATATCTCAAACAGCCAACAACAAATCTCCTATGGACACAGACAGAGCACTCCAGAAGAATCCCTTGCTTTTGCACTTTCCAGCCATCTCCACATACTACTTCTCCAGGAAAACAAATTCCTGGCAGAGTAGCCCTGCTGTTTTCTTGTGCTTTACAAACTTTGAAGGAAATTAAGTTAAATATTTTTCCTAACAGATACAAGGCATGACCCAAAGCTCTGTTTTTGCTCTCAGTCTTTCACAGTGGCTTAAAATAGCATTTGATATTAGTAAAAGGGTTTTTAAATTCTCTACAGCCCTACTGCTGTAGTCATGATGGTCTAAGGATATAAACAATAAAAGGCTATAAATATACATAGTCTATTTCCTTTGATCAGTTTCTAGAGTTTAAAGAACACCAGAAAAATTGTTGGGTCATTCTTGATATTAGAAAAATACACACACACACTGAGTAAAAAACCCCACACAAACTCTGTATGATGTGCTGAAGGGTAACAGTGGGAAACACAAAGGCCAGTATGACACAGAGTAAGAGCTAATTAAAGTTATTGAAGATATAAATAAAGTAAAAGTAGTTATTTTAAAGGCTAGGAACAAATAAGAAGAGGAAATAGAAGAATCTTTGATAGGCCAGAACGTGACTTAGCATGCCACTGATTTGGCACCGTAGTACATTGTTTCATGATGTGATGAATCAGTTGAAATACCACTGCCTGGAGGATTGGATTTTTCTTTATTCTTGATGGAAAGCAGCACACAGATATAATTGGAGGATGTAGAGCAGTGCAGTTTAGAAAGATCAGTGGTTAGAGCAACTTTTGGTTAAGGCTGTTAATTCTAATCCTATTCTTTTCACACTTCAGGGTTTTGTGTTTTGTTCCAGGGCTTTTTTTATTAAATCTCTTTCACATTCATTTATTTTCATGCATCTTAACTTGCCAGCTATGTAAGTTTTTTCTCTTGGGTTTCCCCAGAGGTAATTGCAAGTTATCTGCAGTATTTGCAAGTATTCAGGTATGCAACAGGTAATCTGACACACTGCAAGCAGCACCCTCACATGAATTAGCTTTCTCCATTTCCACTCCTTACCCTCCCATACAACTACAAGTGGCATATAGGATACATGTTGTGAATATTTCCAATAAAATCAAAATTATATTGCTCAGAGCAGTGTACTAATTTCCTCACAGGCTGCACAACCTTCTTGCTTTTACAAGCAAATAGCACAGAGATAGAGGAAGCTTATACAAGCGTAAGGAATTCTTTCTTTCTCACTGACACCTCATTTACTTCCATCTGCCCCATATTTAGAGCTGGGTAATAACCAAGCTGATAAGAGATACCCAAGCTGGGTTTAGAGCTTCTTCTGAAGCTAAATGCATAGTGTGACTCAAAATCACACTGGCTTGTTAGATGAGATAATGTGAAATGATGTAACATATCAGAGGGAGAAAGGAAAACTTGGAGATTGCCTATCTGCTGACATCCCCAAAGACAACAATCTCATCACTAAACAACACTACAGATAAAAGTGGAAAGGGCTGCCATGCACTATATATTGTGTATGTGGTGATCACAGCAGTCTGTCTGCTCAAATCTTCTGCAAGATTTCTATGAAAGGCTGGGAAATTACTCTTCATTTTCTACTTTTACAAGCATTTGTTTTATCATTATTGACATAAAATGTAAAAAGCTATATGTACAGATAAGGAGAGAAATATCTAATGAGGCCATCTGCCAGGGTGAGAGAGATATTCCTGGCACATGAAAAAAATATTGAATAGTAACTTAAAGAACTCTCTCCTCTTTGAGTGCTGCTTAATAGACTTTTTTTTATAGCAGCCTCACTCTCCAATACATTTGTTTTAAAAAATATATTTTTATTGCTAGGTTCTACTTAGGTGATAAATAAAAAAGCTTAACAGAATCAATAATGAATTACAAAACAGCTGTCTTGCTTTACTTAAACTAGACTGCATTATAGCTATGCTCCTTCTCACTTTGGCTTCAATTCATCAAGGCACTTAGCCTAAATTTAAGCACATGATTTGTCCCATTGGCTTAAAGAGGTCTGACATACATCCTCCTGCCCAGGTGCTCAAAATTAGATATAACCTTACCATATCCAAATGAATGGGAACCTGCATGCAGGGAGAAATGTCATGGTGTATCATACCTAGAGGACACAGAGCATTCTGGATACAACTACTATTTTGATGGCATTTTAAATGGGTTTATACAGTGCTTAGCTAACAAGCATTTAATTCAAAGGTTAAAGGCAGCAGTAACCCTGGAGACTGGGCTTATAAAGGGCTATAAAGATTTCTGAGGTAGAAAGTCATCTTTAGCCCTAGGGAATAGACTGTGAAGGGCTGAGGGGGATTTTATTAGCATCTTTAATTAAGCATTTATTTGAGTCCTTTATTCAGCATTGAATCAATTTGTCATTAGTTGTTTTGTTATTTAATTAGTGTGCTTAATTACTGTAAATACTATTAGGGCTAAATCCTGCAAGTTGCTGAGAAGTCTCACAACTCCTAGGGATGTCAATTAAGACACAAAATATTTTCTAGGTCTAGAAAAGTACAGAGAGTTGCTTCTGAAATACTGCTTATGACAATCATCATGCCAGTGTAAGAGGAATTTTTGTTTCTGGAGTGACTCAAGTGCCAAATAACGGAGATGTTGTTAGGTATACAAGGAATCGTTTGGACTACATGAAGTTGATGGAAATTTTCACCTGACTCCAGTGGGGGTGATGATTTTGTCCTTAAAAATTGAACACTCAGAAAAAGAGTAAAGCCTTTGACTTTCCCGTTATGGGGAAAAAAACCCCACATAAACTCTAGCCAAAGCCTTTACTGAAGTAAGACACCATACAGAAGGTCAGAAGTCAGCATTCTGAAGCATGATGGGGCTGCCGGCAACATTAACTGGAGAAAGCAATAACAGTTATTCCAGTCTTGTACTAGATTGAAAAAGCAAGGGAATCATCACCCAGCCTAAACAATAAAAACAAAAGCTGGTTGTAGAGCCACAGCAACCCTATCTTTTTTTTTTGCTTCTTTCTTTCCCCCCATCTTCTATTTCTAGGTCTATAAAAGGAATAGGTGATTGGGAAGGACCTCAGCAAGAAGCAGGATAGTTAGTGCTTTGAGATACAGAGGAAATCATGAGAGGAACTAGCATCAAATAACTGCTTAATCAATTCACCGCAAAAGAAAAATATATTTTGGGGTTAATAAATATAATTAATGAGTTTGGGGAAAATGGTTTATGGAAAACTTCATTATTTCATGAAAGGCAATATCTTACTATGACATTTTCAAAACAGTTTCAGTTTCTGTTCTGACGTGTTTTTTTAATTTGAATTAAAAATAAAACCCTGAGTAAAACAAAATATTTCAATTTTATTTACATAGTATTTAACTCAAGATTATGTCCCTGATTTCTTTTTGGTTCCATGAGGAAAAAGCTAGACAAAATGTTATTTCGGAGTAATCCAAACTGAAATTTTTTCCACAAGTTTTCTTTCTAGCTATTGACCCAAGCAGTATCTATTCCATGTAGCTTTCCCCATCACTGCTCTGCTGAGGCAGAGCGAGGAGATGATGCACAGACAGGATCCCAAGTCTTGAGAGGTCAGATCAGGGATTTGGGTTCAGACATAGCTGAAGGGAGGAGAGATCACAGGAAGCATGATGCAAAGCCAAATAAAGTCAGTGGGAGATTCTCCATTGACTTCAGCAGGTGTTGAATCTGAACCAAACCGAAAGTGAGGTGTGAAAAATGAACAATGGGGCATGAGGAAAGAAAGGACAGAGAGTGATGTGGAATGAGGGAAAATACCATCTGCTCTACTTGCTGCAGCTCTAGGAAAGTAAGTATATTCTTTTGGCTGTCAACGCAATCTCAACATCCCCTTCTAACTTTGTGAATTGTACCACTGAGCACATCAGGGACATGTAGGATTTTTCATCTGATGCTAACAGCTCACTTGCTCAAGCTGGGGAAGTTGTTCATATATAATATGGTACTATTTCCCCTTGCATCTACTATAAAATACATAATCTAAAAGCTTTCACAGAGTTAAATAGACCAAGCAGATGGACAGGGAAATTAAAAGAAATTGGCAAGGTAGAAAAGATAAATGGTCAACTGAGATTTGAAATGAAGAAGAGAGTCAATGAGGCAGAGAGCCACAGTGAAACTATTCCAGATGGTAGGGGCTGTGAAGGAGGCAGCTCTCAAAACACTGGTGAAATTCAGACCAAGAGAGAGGTCCAATGCCAGAAAGAGCGTGAAGACTCTGAATGTACCTAATCCTGTGATGATATTTGGGTCAGAAAATAGGTCACAGCCCAAGAGGCAGACTTAAGTGACTCATCAGAGGCCAACCTGCTTCTCTTAGTCTACAAAAACTCAGCACATGCATTACACTGTCCACTCTGTCTACTGTTAAGCTGCTTGCTGCATCTCCTTTTCCTCATGAATCAGTAGACAAAATCTTTACGCATGGGAGAACCATAAAAGGTCAGAACCAGTTGTCCAAATAAAATCAATTCTGAATAATGGGAATGTTTAAAATCCAGACCTGTGGCCAGATCCAGCTGAGCAAAATCTCCCTGTCTGAATTGGAACCTCTTTTCTTCAGGGTGCTTCTTCTTCTGGCCTAACAACATATTGGCCAGATTTCTTCTGTTTCTTGTTCTGTCCTGATAGAACTACATACAGTTGAACTGTAAACAGTACATATGAGTTAATGTGCTCCAGTGTGCTACCTAGACTGCTACAAAGAGAAAGCTATGCCTAGGGATAAAAATTGCTAAGTTAAAGGATTTATTAAATGTGTATTGGCTTTGACAACTACAGATTAGTCATCCCAGAAGAGTCCACAGAAGTCACTGGTGTGAATGTTTTAAGATGTTATCCCTCTCCCTATGCTGAGCAAACATCCCTGTTCACAGCCTTTGGGCACCACAAAGCAGAAACTGCCTGCTATGTTCTGCAATAAAATGCACTAGTCTGCTTCAAACTCTCCTCTTTTCACTACCTATACTGAAGTAATGTTACAGGAATGAGAGACTGAAGTCTATTTCTAATTTTTAGTACTATTTTTGGAGGTAATCCTAATAAGGTGAAGGGTTATACTGTTGCGGTCCATTGCATCCACTGCACAATTTTACAGCTCCATTTTGTGGTAAGATCTCTGTAACTGAACCTTCAACATCAATTTCCTTGATTATGAGTCTGTGTCACCGAGCAAATGGCCATCAAAAGCCTCTCCTCCTACTTTTGATTTCCTGAACTTCAAAATGGAATATTAAGTGCCATTTAGTCACTGACAGTAGCAATATCCCATTTATCAGCCTATTAGATGCAGCACGTAACACTAATGGGGGTGAATGTAAAATAACAAAAGCCTAGCACCCATGTTGCTTTCCTCCTGCTGAAAGGGATAACTCAGTAATTACCAAGCATGTCTCATTTAGGAGCCTGGCCAGAGGATAGGAAATGGGTTATTCACAGGATTTCAGGGGACTAAATTAAGCACCTGCTGTTACATTTTTGTCTTCATTGCATCCTTTTGCATACTCCAGTGGCCAAGTTTCATTACAGGAAGATCTCTTTCAGGAACTTCATAGGAAAACCTTAAGATTTCTCATACACACTGAAGTCAGAACAATGTATCTAAGATACAATCTGTCATTTCCCACACCTTGAGGTTGCTGTGAGGCCTGTTGTTTCCAGTCTGTTTGATAAATTACTATTTTGGGGAAGTGAGCAGTAACACTAAACCTGTGCAATCCATACCACAATACAGACTTGATAAGGGGACTTCTTTTGATGATGGTTTCCTCAGCAGGAAACCACATTCGTGTCTAGTAAAGATATTGTGCTGTGCGTAGCAGAATTGTTTGAAATTACCAACCAGACTTTCAGCTACAGTAAATCGTTCTGCTTATTTGAAATAGAAGGCCTTTGCTAATATATATCATAAATATATCTAAATATTTATATGTTAATATTAAATCTGGCTTTATGGGAAATCAAGTATACTGAAGAAATGGTGCTGCAACACCTTAATGTTTGCTGTCCTACTGAAAAACACTCAAACTCTTCTATTTCATTAGGAAATGGTGGCAGAAGACTATAAGTACACCAAAGTAGTCTATCAAACCACAAATATCTTAGCTGAAGTAAAAATGATAATGTACTATGTGAAAATTGGACAAGATCTCTGTGCATCTGCTTTACAGCTGGCTCTTCCCATTTCAGCCATCTGTGGGCATATCTGCATTACTGCTTAGCATTCAGCAGGGCTTATTGAAGAACCTCTGTCAACTGTTTCTGATCCAGTTCATACCACAGGGTGGTCTTAGCACAAACTGGATTTATTTTGAATAAAACTAACCTAGAATAATTGTTTCAGGGCTTCATAAGATATGCTCCAGTCACTAAAGAGCAGTTATGGGACTGGGGCAAGAACCAGTGCAAAATAACACCCCTTGGATCTGGGGTTCTTGGTTGCAAGCTTTTTGCTACACAAATCTGTTTTTACAGGGTGCAGTATTTGCTAAAATAGATCTAACTTATGCATACTAAGTCCAAATATTAAATAACAAACATAAGTGATGGCAATATGGCAACAGAGAGCCAGGAGAGCCATTGGATGTCCCATGTCCAGGAAAAACTTGACTGCCACAAGTATGAAGATTATTATATGAGTACATGAGAAATCAGGCTACTTTTGTGTATAAGATTGAGTTAAAGAAAAAGATAAAAACATATACAGAATAAAGAGATTTGCTAGTGTAAACAGTATTACCACAGGACAGGACAGATGTTAATCACCAGCCTTTGGTGCTGCATACTATGGCATCAGAGTCTGGACACTTTGAACTACAGAGTAGCCTACCACCCCCAGTTCCTCAGTTTAATTATACAGATTTCTAGAATATCAATTTCCTGCAGACACATTTTACAGATTCAAATCAATAAGGCAATATTTACTTACAAAAACAATTAAGTTCCTTTTTTGGCTGAAAAAGACAGAAATCAATTGCAATAAAAAATGCCTGATTGAGTCTGATCCAGCCAGTGCTATGGCCAACAGGAAAACTCTGCTGGGCTGTGGATCAGTCTGAATTTTAAACTTTAGATCTCAAGAGTATTGCATTCTTTGAGCCAAAGCAATTTATGACAGACTAATCCAGCTCACTTCTGTACAAATACACAGATGACATAGTAATATTTTTGTGAGGTTAACAATATTCTCAAAGTTACAATTATTCTTTCACATTGTTTATAGTTCCACTGCAACAAATCAGTGAAGAGATATATAACTACTTTCTCCCTTCCCATTGAAATCTGGTTTAGATTAAGTATAAAAAGAGTTTATACTATGCCCCATTTTAAAAAGTAAAAGGTAAATGAATAATTATCTATGGCTGTAGTATACAAGAGTATTCTGCTAATAAACTTCTAACAAGTATGGGTATCAATTCCAGAGATGATCTGACAGAGACAAGCAACAAGAATAAAAATTCTCAAGAAGTGCAAAAGAAAGGGATTCCAACACTGATTCTGACTGTCCATCATTAAAGGATTCCTCCAAAAGCAGTAAAGTTACAGGAACAGTATTTATAGTAAAGCATATCTTCAATAAATAATTGTTGTGAGGGTACAATAAAGACAACAAACCTTAACACCACACTGAAGCAGGCAAAAAACAATAAATAAATGTTAGATAGACAGATAGACATTACTAATCTATACATAGCAGCTTTTCTAAAGAGACTCTTGTAGCTTTGCTTTGTCCTGGTTTTACTCCTTCAACCCTTAGCTCTTCCTCAAAGCAAATGCTAAGAACTCCTGCAAATTTTAATTTGCCCTGAAGACAATGATGCTCCAACAAAATAACTGAATGAAATACTGACAGGAGTATTGTTTATGGTGCCCATCACCAGCAACCATGTTCTGCAGGAGTCAGCCTGGCTGTGTGGGCTGGATAACAAGGCTGCTGTGCAAGGAATCACACCTGGGATGCTGGCAGAGTTGGAGGGTGATATGGAAAGAAGAGAGCTCATTGAAATGAACACTCTTCTTTCCCCAGCTCTTCAAATTTATCATGATTCCTCTCAGTTTTTCAAGTCCAGAAGGAGAGAAAATAATTCTTACAGAAAGATAACACAAGTAAAAAGTGTGTACAAGTAGGCTGTAACCTAACAAACTAACCTGCTACAAAATAAAAGTACATGTACAATCTGGGGGTTCAGAGAGCAATTCAGTACTTTCCCTCCCAGCTTGGAAGGAAATTCACATCTTGGTAAGAGCCAATTTTGCCCTGAGTAACACAGGGTTTCTGAAGATTTAGATAATTGTTGAATTTGGCCATCTGGCCTTTAAGATTCAGTAACAGTTTAGCAAGAAAGAAAACTCAGCATCCCTTTTCCCTAGTAGAGTTATGTTTGCAAATGTGTTCAGAGTCTGTCATTTCTCCTTCAGGTATTTAAGGAGGAGTTGTTGTACAGCTATATGCAATGTACAAATATTTATATACAATGTAATTATTGTATATTTACCATGCAAATATGCTTTTTATTTTCATATATCACTGCTTCCCAGAAGAAATTAGGCAAGAGTAGA
The DNA here is from genome assembly GCA_013396975.1 of Bucco capensis. Taxonomy (NCBI): domain Eukaryota; kingdom Metazoa; phylum Chordata; class Aves; order Piciformes; family Bucconidae; genus Bucco; species Bucco capensis. The sequence goes on from VWZO01021411.1 coordinate 184,681, forward strand.
GTCTCTCACTTTTAGCTTGCAGGCACATATTTTAGCTACTGGCACATACTTGGCTCCCAGGCATATAATCTCACTAAGCACAAGACTGCTTCTCATACGGAAACATAAAGGAAGTAGCACATTAAATAGAGGTTTGTATATGGTAGGTTCACTTCAAGAAAGCTTACAAGACTTATTAAATGTTTTGTTTTCAGTTAGAAAAGAGGTTGATAATTGCCTTCAGATTCAATCCTAATCTGTTTACATTTTCTGATTAGCATTTATAGAAATTCAAAGAGCAAGGGAATCAAACGGCTCATGGTTTTTCAGAAAAAGCTATTGTATCTGATATTACAGTTCAGCCTAATGTAAATCACAAAATACTATTTTTTCTTCCCCTCTCCTTTTACTTTCTTGCTTCTTTATAGCAAATTACCACTGACTCACATCGCTGTCAAGCTTATTATCTTATCTCTTAAGATTTCAGTCCAGATATCAAAAAGGCGAAGGGAATACAGAGTTAATTTTCCCCTTCCTTTCTACAGAAATCAGATTTTTAATTCTTTGCTTTCTCCACTGCTAAGTCAAACACAGATATTTAAGAAATATGGCAGTTCACACTTAAACAGTAGTAAGTTGTGTAGCTCTTGACGTTGTAATTAGAATATTTTTAGCACAAGAAGTCCAAAGAATAAACTGAAATTATAAACCCCCTGGTTTTAATTAAAAACAAACAAATCATATTTCTAATTTGAGCACTGTCATTAGTTTATCTGGAGGCTTTATCCCCAGTTCTGAAAACAGGCCAATACAGTTCATTAAGTTTTATATTGTTGTAAAGTTATACAAAAGTTGTCATAACATTTAATGAAAATGGCTACACAAATAATTTTTTGCTCTTCCGGAGCATTTTGCCAGTCAGTTTCAAAAAACTTAGCAAATATTACCCTATAAACCTCACCTCAATAACTGTTCTCACACTGCATATCACTAGCTCCTGCAACTGCTACAAGTGCCTAAGGCAGAGATGTAACAACTTCAGTGGAGAGAGCTCATCAGTAGTTCTAAACCCTGAGCAGCACTGCATTTTCATTTGAAAAAGTGCATTAAAACTGTTAATAAGTGGACAAAATTTATTTGGTCTAAGATATCATAAATAGTATTCACAGTGAACAATCCTTCAAGATATTAGTTGCAAGAGCACAAGAAAGGGAAGTCTTGCACATTGATGCACTCATACATTTTCGTTCCAGCTCATTCACAACATACTGCTTTATTCTAGAAATTCAAATCCTGCTCTTCTTCTAGCTGCAGGTACAACCACCAAAATGAATGGGATCATTCATCCATATCAGAAAGAAGGCACAGTCTGAAAATCACTTGGGCTCTCCTGTGGCCCCTGGTGCCATAACTGTGCCAACAGCAGAGGGAGCATTAAACTCATTGCCCACAGGAAAGTGTGGGGAGTGATACCCATGTTCCTATAATCCTTGGATGGGTAGGATGAGCTCATTAGCCTTCTGGCAGTCATCCTAGGAGAAGGACAACTCTGATTCCAAACCCAGGCAGATGGAGCTCGTTTAGCCCTGTGAGGCCTTCCATCTAAGAGAAGGACACTCTAATAAAACCTCCATTCTAAGGACTTGGCTGCCAGCGTCCAAGCTTGCTAGGCCCTGGCAGATGAACCTTAGGACTAAAGGGTGGGTCCAGCTCTGCACATGCTGTATCTCACCTAAAAAAAATCCCTAGTGCAGGCTCGAGGGTGCTATCTGCTATCCTCTTTTTATCAGCGCGCTTGGAAAAGGCGCTGAGGAGGAGCGTGGATGGAGCCCTCCCTGGATCTTCATTCACGAAGCCTAGCCATGATATCAGAAAGGGAGCAGAATTTGCCTTGCAATAATTAAAGGAACTCTTTTCTTCCAGCCTATCACCCCATGATTCACTTGCAGCAAAGGGACAATTTAACAGTACCAGCTCTTCCCATATTCACTGGCAGAAATCCACTCATCTCAGAGGGACTGCGACTTGAAGGAGTGACCTCTATTATCTGAAATGTCAAACTGTCATAAATTTGCCTGCTTGATTCCCTCCCTCCATAGCTGTGGCAGCTCCTGACCCAGACTGGCTCTCGGGCACTTCCACATCATTTCTCCCAAACACAATCCTGAAAGCAGATCAGTGAGAGATGAGGATGGATGTGTGGAAATGTGCACAATTTATAGGATCCAGAATGAGGCTTATTTTCAGGTTAAGAAATTAAAAATAACATCTTATATTTGGCCTCTTAACTGGTGAGAAAAAAATTGACTAATTTTTTTCTAGTCGATATTATTTGGTGACAAGGCAATGACTTTCAGTCAAAATACAAAGGAAATTCTGTCTTTCTCCCTCTCATATTGCAGGCACAAGTGCACATGCTTGCATGCTGTTGTCTGAAAAGAGAGGTAGAGACTAAAGAACAGCCTGACAGCTCTGTTTATGGAATCAGCCAAGCATAGTGGGCCTTTTTTTTTTTTTACAAGTACCACACACACAGAGTTATCTCCTGTTAAGTGACTTAAACCACTAAAGAACTTTCATATATGTATACATGGCTAGGCTTCGTGAACGAAGATCCAGGGAGGTCTCCACCCACCCTCCTCATCAGTGCCTTTTCCAAGCGCGCTGATAAAAAGAGGCTAGCAGATAGCACCCTCGAGCCTGCACTAGGGATTTTTTTTTAGGTGAGACACAGCATGCACAGAGCTGGACCCACCCTTTAGTCCTAAGGTTCATCTGCCAGGGCCTAGCAAGCTTGGACGCTGGCAGTGAAGCCCTTAGGATGGAGGTTTTATTAGAGTGTCCTTCCCTTAGATGGAAGGCCTTACAGGGCTAAACGAGCTCCATCTGCCCAGGTTTGGAATCAGAGTTGTCCTTCTCCTAGGATGACTGCCAGAAGGCTAATGAGCTCATCCTACCCATCCAAGGATTCTAGGAACATGGGTATCACTCCCCACACTTTCCCGTGGGCAATGAGTTTAATGCTCCCTCTGCTGTTGGCACAGTTATGGCACCAGGGGCCACAGGAGACCCCATGGGATTTTCAGACTGTGCCTGACTTTCATGTAACTTACTGTGGAAATCACACCTTAACTTGTAAAAACTGCTATATCACTTCAAATTCTTCAATTACAAAATTAAAGTATTCAGACAAACATTTACAAGAATGCACCTGAGCATGAGGAAGCTGATACACTGCAAGTAAAAGTTTACTGAAGTAAATTCAGGAACACATATGGATTACCATGACACACACCAACCCAGCCTACTCCAGAAAATGACCTATGTCACGACCTTAACAGCATGAGGAAAGTTGATACCTTCATTTTGTAGAGCCATGTCTTTAGAGTCTCAAATGTCTTTTTTCCAAATATCCATTCTTTCAACAGAACCACCAAATTCCCCCAATACTGAGAATATCCACTATCCATGAAGAGCTGCAAAATTATTATACTTTATATTCCAGCAACACCAACCAGCCCTAGGAAACGTGTATGCAAGACAGTATATATGCAGAAAAAATAGTCAGTGCTTGAAAGATAAAGTGGAAAAATATTTCTGAGGGCTGGCCCAAAACACATTGCACATAGGCTACACAAGCCCAGAGGCTTGAGCTTGCCTTTTACAAATGAGTAAATTTCAGCTCAAATGGTTTACTTTCATAAAATAGTACTTCTGCCACTCCACTGGCCTGAGGGTGGTCTTGTTAACTCTGAGAAAGGGGATACTTTTGGTAAGGAAATATTCTGCTATGAGTATGACTGTAGTCATCTGAGAGCAGCGAGCCACAGTGTATCATTACAGAACTTGCAGAAAGGAAACAGCAGAGATTTAAGCTCAGCTTGCTTTGATTGATCAGGATATTGCTGGGAGTGAGAAGGGATAAAAGCTGTAGAACTCTGAATCTAGGCTGAAATGCTCTCTCCAGGGACAAAATTATATTGAAACAAGCATGTTTATAAGATTTCCGTTAAATTCTACAAACTGTACTGTTAGATGATGATTCAAAATCAGGTATGGTTTCAAGGAAAACTGTAGGAAGGTTAGTTTTCAGGTACATTCTCTCAAGGTGTAAGCCAGAAGTTGTTGAGAAAGGCATTTTACATAACCCACAGACTTTTCTCCTTTCCAATTAAAGGAAAAGAGATCAGCTGGTGAAAGAAAACTCCAGCAAAAGTCCCAGTGACACAGCATTACATAGAGCCAGATCCAAAGAGGAAGGCTGGGAAGAAAGGGGATGGGATTTGTGATTTTATGTACTGCTGCTGTCCCAGTCATAGAAGGACAATTACCAAGGTTTCCCATTAGCTCTTGGAGTTTTGTTTTTCACTTGGTAGTGTTGATCTCCTAATCCATCTCTGCATTCATGTACTACAATATTCTCACTAAGCACATGAGATATCCTAGATAACTAGTTTTCTTGGACTCATACCTTTTACCTCTAGTCATCATTCCTCTTTTTCCACATAGAAGTCTCTCATTGCCTATTTTAATTTCCTTCCTTTCTTATTAGATCTATGAAGTTCAACAAGTCACAGTTTTCTAGTTAGAGACTTTTCGTAAGCTTCTACTCTCATGTACTATCTTCACAAGTTGTCTTGAAGACAAGAGTCTGTTTCCAACAGACTTTCAGAAATAACAACCTATATCATTTGTATCTGTAATTGTTAGAGTTGAACTTCCCTAATGGCCTCATCTCCTTCCTGCTGTAAATGATTTTGACCCAGATGGGTGGTAGGTGTATCAGTTTATCCCTGCATTAATATACACCAGGACCTCTACCTTTATTTTTCTCTTTCCTTAATAAACTGTATCCTCCAATACCTGTACTGTAAACCCATGTTTCTCTTACTCTGTAATAATCAATTTCACATCTTCCACTAGCAATTCTGTTTCTTCCACCTTCTTGGATCACTACAAAAACATTCTGGTCATTTCTGAAACCCAGCAAGGAAACTTCATTTTCCTTCATTGTATCTATCTTATCATGATTGACAAGAACTACTGTGTTTTCCCTAATATTCAACATTCTACTCTTCAGTATACTTTCACCCTTTGTTAAAACTTTTTTTTTGCCATTCCTGTATATTTAATCAATGTTTTTATCAGCCATGTTCAGCTCAACCCCCAAAAGCTACTAGCCCAGGTACTCCAGTGGAGTCCAACAGTCCAGGGGAACTCTTGTTCCATGAATACTTCCTGATGGTCAGACACCCTCAGCTTTCCTCACAGCATTTATGCTTGAGCCATCTGTTCATCCTTGTTGTCTTGCCATGGCTTTGCCCTCCTTCTCTGAGGACTGGAAGACTTCCACTAAATGTCATGCACATGGAAATATCCTTGCCACCTGGCAGGAAAAACTATCTTCCATGTTGCCACTATGCTCTCTTTCCCAGATGCTTTTGTGCAATTGTATTAGAGAGCAAAGCAGAGAAACAAAAATGGAAAGAGCAGATAGAGAATAAGATGCAAATTCTCTGTAATTATTTACAGGTAACATGCATTTGGTGTTGTATCCATGCATCTTACAGCTCCTGTAACCTTGTAGGGCAGCACATTGATGTTCTTCTATAGCAGGTCTTATAAAAGGGACTATGGAATAAATTAATAAATGCCCTTAGGTAAGTCTCTGCCAAAGTCAAGTCAGTGGAATTCTTTTCCTTTGATATAAACACAGCTGAGATTTCACATTCATTATTTAAGTGCATTGCTTTTACAACAGTAAAGAAAGAAACCAAGGGAGAGGAAGAGAAGGTGCTTGGAATACTCTCCCATCAGACTCAATAGTCCTGGTTCAGGGGCCTAGAAGGATTCTGAGGTTAAGGACTGTTATCTTGCTGCATTTAAATCACTCTCACACATAGGAAACTGTCCCAGCATTCTGTCCTTATAACTTATCTGATGGAGGATAACAGCCTACAGCGATAAAGGGTACAGCAGGTAGCTGTGAAGGTGAGAGAAGTTTTGCCCACTCCCCACCCAGTCATGACAACCCACTCCAAATCCAAGACATCAAGGCACAGTGGCCTAGCAAACTCCAGCTCAGCACCCTGGCTGCATGGATTTTGCTTATCTTAAAGACCAGGCAGAGTACAGACAAGCATGCTGTGCAGGTACTCCTGACTTGCTTAATTTGTGTATTTTAACTTTAGTCAGAAAAGGCACAATAAAGACTATGCAGGTGATCAGAGATATTCATCCACCTCCACCTGAAAAGTCAAATAGGACAAAAAATTTCAACCAGAACCAGGATGACTAATAAGACAGAAGTCTGCAGATTTGTGAATGACAGATGAAGAAAGTCTTTCACTCGTTCATAATGTGACAAGCAGAGGGCATTCAAATGAATGCAAAACATTTTCTCATACAGTCTATAATTAAACCAAGGACTCCACTGCCACAGAATGTTTTGGTGGACAAAAAGCCATGAGAAAAATTCAAGATGGCAAATAGATCAGTAGCTACTAAACAGATTAATGGTTTATGTTCTAAGCCCTTTACCAGCATGGTAGCCTGCCTCTGTACCCTCTCCAGCACCTCAATGTCCCTCTTGTAGTGAGGGGCCCAAAACTGGACAAAGTACTCAAGGTGAGGCCTCCCCAAAGCTGAGTAAAGGGGCATGATCACCTCCCTGCTCCTGCTGACAACACTGTTCCTGATCCAGGCCAGGAAGCCATTGGCCTTCTTGGCCACCTGGGCACACTGCTGGCTCCTGTTCAGCTGTCACTCAGCCCCCCTAGGTCCCTCTCTGCCTGGCAGCTCTCCAGCCNTAGGTCTGAAGCTGCATATGCTTTTGAAGCCACATGTTAAGTATCACTAAAAGCCCACTATAGCTTACTTTCTAACGACTTTGGTAGTCTGACATTGTCTATGCTTGAGTCCTATAGAACTGGGAAGAAATCAATGAGATCTGTAAACTTAAGCAGGGACTTTCCAAATATGTCATAAAATAATTAGAGCACCTCATCAATAAAAGGTTTTTTCCCCCTTTTTTTTTCTTCAAATGCTAGAACCAATCAGTTGGCTTTTTTAGACTGGGATCTTGGAGTGATTTGCTGCTGAATTTTACAATGAGAACATGAGAACATAAAGTACTGTAGATTTCAATAAGAAAATAGGTATTTAATGAAGAAAAAAAAACCCACAAATAAACAAGCCAACATTTCAGGCATGCAAAGAACACACACAAAAAAACCCCATCTCAAATGCTTGGACTGCTATCATACAGATCTTTTCCACTGTTTTTACATGGATATAAATTAACATTGTTTTCTTAAGAGATTACTTTTCTCACCTACTGAAAGTAGCAGTGCCATACAGACATCAGTTTCTCTTTTTGTCTAAAACCAGGATGCACACAAACAATGCCTGCTAATTCCCTTATTTGAACCCTTTCTCTATTTTACTACTCAATAAACACTAACCATTTAGCCTTAATTCTACACAGTGCTTAACAGCCATCTACTGAACACTGCATAATTCAGGTGCTAGTGCCACATTTGTGATGCAGCTGAAGTGCAGCTCTATCACAGGGCTGCACAAAGCTGAGCAACTTGACAATAGTGAGCCATCATTAAGAAGCTGCACAGGAGTTTAACAGCACAGAGCTGTTCTCTAACATAATAAATGAACTGCAGTTTTATATGCTGCATGGCCACATTTGTTTCAGTGATAGGAGATGTGAACAGTGTTTAGATCTATTAGACTATGTCAGCTTCCTCACATAAATAAGTGGGACCCTAAAGAGTTGTGCAGTTTTATAAGTTCTTGAAGAGTATGTAGGAACAAAATATGAGCTACCCCAGCCTGAAAAAAAATAAAGGACTTTGCTCTAGCTAGTAAAAGGCAAGCATTTTTCTTTGAATATACTTCGATCCGCACAGCTATAATGAATTATTTAAGCAATATCTATACAGTACAGGATTTGTGCTTTTATTTTATTTATTTGTCTATTTTATCACAGGCTACTTACAAGGGCAAGTGTGCTGAGTCAACACAGGTGTAGATCACTGCGCTACACAGACTGACACCTATCACAAAGCTGACCTAATAGATTGAGTGCAGAAGACTTTTTTACTGGGTTATTAATAATGGGCCTGTTTATTGCTGTTTCTCAAGCAACAGAGTTGACAAGGTATGCTTTTTTTTTTTACCCTCTCATTTCTTTGTAATAGCAACAGAAACCCAAGAATTATTTAGTGAATCTAAGCAATCCCTAGTTTAGCACACAGTGCACAACTTTGGGAAGGACTCTCCAGGTAGGCCTAGCACTGTAAAAATGTGCTGCAGCATAGAAATCTGAGCTAGTTCTGAGTGACCTGATATAGCCACTTGGCAGAGCACTTCACACACGAATATCAGCTTGGTTTCTAAAAGCAGCAAAGTTACATCAGCACAACAGCATTGCCTTCTGCCAGGACTAACTGGGTCAGCAAAGCACCCCACAAAGGCAGCTATGTGGTTTCTAGTTCTAGAGGTCATTGTTTCAGAGCTAGGTCTTACCTCTGCACAGCACTAGCTCCCCCATTTTAAGGTCTATACCCTCAGTCGAAGACTCTATGCCTAGCTGAGAGACCTGCATTTGTTAAAGCTCACTAACAAGTTAACTCTATTTACAAAGATGTCTGGAGCCTGTACTTGACTTCAGAGCATTCTTAAATATTCATTTTCATTGGATAATAAGGAGTGTCAATAAATTCATTGTTGTCAAATTCTATGATAGGAATGTGGTAACTTTTGGAAGATCTTCCACCAGAGAACAAAGCCACGTAAGGCCACACTCTGTGTTAGCAAACCTGCACCAGAAACAGCAGAGGAAAGGCTAACAAGATCATGTAAAGTGGCTTGTTTCCAAGATCTAAGGTAATCTGTGAATGACAGCACTGGCTCCTGTCAATAACTTCCTGGCACTAGAAGGCAAAATATGTGGACTGGAGACAGGGCATAAATCCAATGAGTCACTGCACAAAAAACCCTTGAAACTATAGCCAGCTGTTATTGTTCATAGAAGCACTAAGAATAGAGAAGCCACAGACATATAAATCACAGCTGACAGCCTAGTCCCCTTTATTGTTTTCTATTGTTTACAGAAATGCATTAAACATATATAAATTATAGAAGTTATAAATTTATATAAATGTATTAATGTTAAATGTAATAATACTCTTTTCTGTAAAATCCTTTACTTGAATTAGTGATTGAGGGATCTGAGCCTAGATCAGTGTAATACAAAATATGTAGACCTCCAGGTGTTGGTGCTGAATGAGATCAAGTTTTATGACATTAGTTTATTGTATTGCTATAACTACCCTTCACTTCCTTGCTGTTACACACACAGGGGGTCAATAGCCTGGCTTTGGTCATTGCACATGAAATGAATCGTAACTATCTTGCTAGCATTTCCAGGTCTGCTGAGATCTTTCTGTATCTTATGAGTTTGTGGGGATGGGAACCACACTGCCATTATTACTGCCTGAAGAAGACCATGACTGCTGCTGAAGTCCTGCAGTGTTTATACTAAAACAAATCACAAATGTGAATTCCTTTATGGTAGGAATTTGTAAGGTATCTTCCTGTCTACACACTTTTCCAATAATGTGATTTTTAATCACATTAATGTCATTTTTAATCATTAAAAATGATTAATGCATGACTGCTAACAAAACCAGATTTTTGGGGGG
>VWZO01021411.1:194409-235835 GCA_013396975.1 Bucco capensis
GGGGGGTTTAGTCAGCAATATCAGCAACTTCTAACTTTGCAGGAGTTTTTAACTTTGTGATGATGAAGCAGGATTGGTCACAAATGCATTCAACCAGGCTAATCATTCTAATCTAAAGTAGCCTGGGTTAGGTTTCTCACCAATGTGAAGGTGGGATACATGACATTGCTACTCATTTGAAGAAAAAAAAGCACTGCAGCTTTCGATTTAACATAGTCTATGTTTTAAGGAAAGTTCAGGCCATTTGCCTAGTCCTTATATTAGTGAAGTGCCTTTAACTGTAACAAGAAAGAGAAAGTAAATTGAAAGGGCAGAAAATCCAGGGTGCCTATTAATTCCGCTTTCCATTCGATGACATTTTGTATCATGTGGAACAAAGCTTTAATTCTAGTTATTTGGGACTAAGAGACCAGGAGCAGCTTTTGGCAGCTGAAGAGAAGGTTCAGGTCCTGCTCATTTCAAGACTCGAAAGCAGAAATGCCAAATCCTTGTTCCAGCCAACATCTTTCCAAGTGCTAGGAATCCAAATGTAGTAGCAGGGGTTCAGGCCACTGTTAAGTTTATATTAGTGTTTTGACCAAGTACTGTTGAGTGCTTCAGACCAATTCATTCAGACCAAGTTCAGTTATTCTGCAGCTCATACAGCATTAGATTAAAACTAGATTTAGAGCAAGATCCCAGGGGCTACAAGAAAAAGATGCTGCTGCTAAGACTGATACAGTCATAGTTTATTAATGCAGACAGTAATGCATAATGAATTGTCATTGGTTTCTAATTTGAGGAATTGTGTCCAATTATCTGTAGTTTGGTTATACAGATTTATAACTTGGTGACTTGGAACAAGAAACTGTTGAATTCTCCATTACCTGAGAAGTCTGAGAAATAAAATACCTATTTCTTAGAAAGGCAGTTTGTGTATTTCTCCAGTATTTTTGCTCTTCTGGATTTATGATCCAGTTCCCAATGGAGTCACTGAAAAGCCAGTTGGCATCTTTTGCCACATGTCTTATTGCAGATCTTTTTCCTTTGTACTAAGTCTTTCAGGAAAAAAAAGGGGGGGGGGGGCATGTTATTTCTGTGTCACACTAAGGGGCTACTGTTTTGGTGCTCAGAGGCACCTTTCAGAAAACTGTCAGGCTTTCTACCTGTTATGAAAGTCATCAAGTCTACATTTAGTATCTCAAACCATGCCTTTCTATCAAGTAACTAAGGATTTATCAACAATGTCAGCTGAACTAGTACTTGTTATTGCCAAGAGTCACTTCTTAAAAATGCCCATTGGCATTTCACATACTCTGTTCCCTACCTGAGTTCAGCAACACTCTCAAGTTCCTCTGAAATGGCTTAAGAATTGGACCCTTTAAATAAAAAAAAAGTAAGTTGTTCCCTATAGAAAGCACTGCTGATCTCAGCTGCAAGGCTTCCTCAGCCTGCTCAGCAGGGAAGCATGAAGATGTCAGGTAAACATAATCATGCTATTTGTGGAAAGTGTGAGATGAGAAAGAGGGAGGGTAATGAAGCATAGACAGAGCAATTCTGTTTCCCAGCCTATTTAGGTAGATTGTCTTTCTCTAATTGTTTTTCTCCCTGGAGGTACAAACACAGTGAATTTCGATACAATAAAGTTAAGCTTTATTATTGCAGCTTTAAGTTCTTTCACAAAGAAATATGTACTGTATTACAGCAGAGCCTAGTAGCAATGCTAGAGTTAAGGATGTGTTAGTAGTTGAGCTACAGACCTCTATTTTTCCATGAGATGTAAAAATTAGTTTTAGGCTAAAATTAGGCATATAAGGTAGGTGTCTATGGAAAAAAAAATCCTTGACATATTCTTTGGTAGTTGTGGATGATAACAGTCCTTCAAAAAAATCCTCCCCCCCAAAATATCCTGAGACAATATAATCTATATTAAAAAAGGTTGGATAGATACAAGTTAAACGTATCATTTTGGAAGTGTAAATATTTCCCCCTGGTGACTCCAGTCATTATCTTCAGTATGAAATGAATTTCATCTCAGTGTAGCAAAAGATCTAAATTTTAATGGGCTTTGTCCAGCAGAAGCCAATCCAAAGCATATGTTTATCTCATTAACACTTAAGTACTGAACAGTTCATTTGAAACTCTCAGGATAAGATTGATCATCACCTTGCATGACAGTTGAGACAAAAACAAAATACAGGCATATTTTGCAATTCAAACAGATACTCAAGGACATAATGTTTCTGTGTTTCTTTGCTCTATTTCATAGTGAAAATTAGCAACTATAATAACTAAAGAGTTTAATAGAAGTCCTTAGGCAGGCAAGAAATACTTGAAGAAAGTATACTCTAAGAAGTAAGATCAGTAAGCTTGTATTTATATTTAGATATTGGGTATGTACTGACATCCAAAGTTATAGCCACACAAATGCAAAGTATCAGTAAAGCAATTAACTTCAAAGTAACAGAGAAGAAAGTGAGCCCTGAAGTTAGATGTAACGACTGACAGGAAAGCAAATTAACATAGTAAGACCTAACTCTTACATTGCCCATTTACATCTAGATCTCAGAGCGCTGTTCAGGAAATTTCCTGGCATTACCCAGATTTCACAGAGAAGGAAAGCAAAGCATATGCAGATGAAGAGATTTATCCAAGGTCATCCACCAGGCCACTGACAAGAGCTAGGAGGAGCAGCCCAGCAGACTGGCACCAGTTCAAGCACTTCTCCTGCCACTGATGGGCACTGCAGGTTAGCATGCCTCCCACCCTCAGCAGACTCTGCAGTTTGAGGCACTGGCTTAAGCAAGTCAGACTGAACAGGTTACCACCTAGCAATGACATACTGCTCCTTAGCTGCCTCTTGTTAACCATCTAATCACTCACTCTTACTTATGGTAAACAAGGGTCAAACAGACACTCACTAGCTACTTGGCACTTACCACAAATTGGAGGAGCCTGGACTGAGGTAGTTACCACAGCAGAAATGGTGCACAGCAACTTGCTGTCCTGTAATAAGCTGGCCTTAGATGTGCACTTCCCTCACTAAAGCAAGTATCCCCAGGCTGGCAAGTCCCCAGAGAAGGCACCTGGATTAGAGCCAGGGCTTGCACACTTGCCTGCAGACACAGGACAGAAGAGGAGTGCACTGGAGCTGGAAGCATGCAGCAGGAGGGAAATGAGCATTTGATGGTCAGGTTCCTAGGGTGACATATGCGAAAAATGCTTAAAAGATGAGAGCATGGGTCTAGGTGCATCAAAATGAAAGCTCAAGGACAAAAGATACTGAGTTGCTGGAGGCATGAGTACCAGCTGAGACAGTATGCAGAAGGCAGTAGTACAGTTAGAGTGGGTGTGATAGCACAGCATCTGGAGACAGGTACAAGGAAATACAAGTAGGGAGCATGTAGGATCAGATCAAAATGCTAACAGATGCCCTTGTTTAAAGGACTATGCTACAGGATGTAAAGCACTACAAAACCTGGGCTCTGGAACATGCAGCAGAGTCCCCTGAGTGAACTGACCCTAGATCTCCTGAAGAGAGTAACAAGTCTGTCTCATTAGCTGCAGGTCTTTAATGGTCTAATTATCTATTTCAATTGCATAATGCTCAGATGAAACAATAATTTGGGTATTCTCTCCAAAGCTATTAGCTTAGGAGGGAGAAATAGTATTTATTTTCCAAAAAAAGCTCCAGAAAAAAGGTTTGAGAAACATAGTAAAAGGCTACAGTAGATATACACAAGAAATAGAGGAAAAAAATTGTCACTGTCTGAGGTACTGTGTCATAAGGACTACACTGTTGCCCAGTTCTGATGTTCCCAGTACAGTGAAGTGTCAAAGTGTAAAGAGGTACCTGGCATTCTACCCTGCTAAAAGAGTATAGGATGCATTGCCCTAAACATGCTACTCGAAAACATTTTGTCCTTGCTGTAATGCTCTGGCAAATGCACCATGTTTAACACAAAGATCTTCCAGCTCTTCTAAGTGTAAAGCACCTCAGAACATAAGCATAATCTACAGACATAAGAAAAGTTAAAAATTAATTTTTATGTTAAATTTTCTTAGTAATTATCTTGTGACCTATGAACTATACCAAAGATGATTTTCAGCAACGTAAATGGTGTTTGCAGACTGCTAATAGGAGTTAAGATTTCTGCAGTTTCTGACTTGTTAATGTTAGCTTTTTGCCTTTCACATTCCCTTTCTCCTACAGCATCTCATTCACAACCATGAACAAACAAGTCACTCAGAACTGCACTCACATTGGCAAAAATGCCAGGGAGAAAAGAAACCACTTTGGTCAAACACTGCTGTGGGTCAGTGGGCTAAAAAAAAAAAGTGCAGAAAACCATGCTGCAAGTAGTATCCAAAAAGATTGATTCTTTCACTTACAATTTTCAACAAGAACCCTTTAGCTCTTGCATAATAATGGGCATTTCAGTTGGCAAGTATTAGGTATGCAGGTATATGTAAATATATGTACACACATCCTACTACACACCTGAAAGAAAAACCTCAAGTCAAAGAGCTCTAGCTCCTCCCATCCCTCCTAGCTAGACAGGAAAAATAAGCAGTTCAGCAGGAGACATTAGGTATGTGTGGGGTGAAACAAATTTCTGTCAGGAAACAGTGTGTGCTAACTTTTTACTTACAGTGCACAAAAGGGAACACTCAGATTACACAGGCAGTTGTTAATATTTGTCTGAATATTTTGATGGCTTTACCTTTATTCCCTATAAGGCAAGGTGCACAGTACTGTTCTGGGGTTCACATAATATCTTTTTCAGCACTTCATGAAATAAAACTTTTTGTATCTGTATTAATTTCCTTCATGTCTCCAAAGGCAGTGCAGCTTAGTGCAAAGCATTTTGTATGACATGATTACATCTGTAGTTACTGTAAACTAACATCATTCTTTGAAGTGAATAAAGACATAGCTGCATATACTAGTTGAAGACCACACATGCAACAACATGGGAAGAAATACTTCAATTAAAAATTGCTAGAGAATTTAATAAAACAACCTTACCAGTATACAACTTTTTGAAGTGTAACTGAATATTTGCAGAACTTCGTTAGAACATTAAAAAGTTCTATACATCTTGGAAAAAACACAACCCCCAAACCAGCCCATTTTAAAGTCAGGTAAGAGATAACATATTCAAAGCATTCTCCAGTGATGTTATGGGATGCACACACTAAAAAATTAATGAGAATATAATGAGTTAAAAGGGAGTAATTTGACACTGTCACACTGAGTGTATGCTGCTGTGCATTTCAAAAAAATAAAACACAATTGTTTTCTAACCCAGCTGAGATAGGACAGACCAAAAAATATCAGGTTAAATTGGCACTCTGACTCCACTGAATCCTAAACCCATGTTAATAGAAAAGCAAGCAATGAATAGTTTATGGAAATAAAGGACAGCACATAGAGGCAAGAGTCTGGTGTCTACCTGGCAGAAAACAGATAGAATCAGGAAGAATAATTGCAAGAAGACACCTTTTTCTCCTAATTGCACACTCATTTGCAAATGCTAAAAAGCAAGTCCTGTAAAGCTGCACAGTGCCCATCATGGGCACGCTTTTGGCAGCAAAGCATTTAAACTTATGGTTAAGAAGGCACAGCTTTCCACAAGAAATCAGTCATTTTAATCCAGCAGTGATAAGTATTAATTTTGAAACAATATGTTAAAAAAGAAAACTATAAGACTATTTCATACATCATATCCACAGAAACTGAAAGAACTAGGAAAAGGTGGTGATATAGGTTAGAAAGCTCAGTTCTCAGCTTCCTTAATTTTCCTTCATTTTTTTTCTACTGTTTGTAAAGTCTCTTCATGCTGGCTAGAAGTTTTAAATATGCATGTCTTCTACATTTTAAGTGATTGTTTCACTTAAAAATACAGTGAAATATATATATATGTTTTCTATATATGAAAATACAGTGCTGTTGCTGCTGATGTCACTTCTATATAATACTGGAGACAATTCTCCTAAACAAAATTACAAGAAGGGATCCTATTTTTTGTGAAGCTGTTTTCAATCTTTTCCTACTGTTTAATTATTGAGGCAAGGGCTTGCATTTGCACAGATTTTTATCTGCCACCAGCTTTGTTTCTTTGATAAGACAACAGAAAGTTCCCCTTCTAACTTCTATACTTACTGTCATTAGAAACCACATTTATTATGAGGCTCCACAAAAGCCACGGGTAATATGGTTCCATTTATAAATTCAGTGATGTCAGGAAGGGTCACAAAAGCCTGAGTGCTACTTGCCTTCAATAATTCAAGACTTTTCATCCTAAATCCATATATTAAAAAATGCTGACTCATCTCCAGGATTAAGAACCCCACACCACAAGAAACAGCACAAACTTTTCTCCACATCTTAATTTAATAGATGAAAACAATATAATATTTCCTACCAACTTAAAATACACTGGACTTCCTGGAAGAAAAGCACTGTTTTACACAGAATGCAGTATAGAATACTAGAGATTAATTCTAACATTGCAAAGTTGAAATTTATAAAATATTTAGAAAACTCACAAGCAAGAAGAAATAATACCAGCTAACCTAACCTCTTTGGCAGTATTAAGTACTGTTTAGTGTTAGTTATTGCTGAGTTGCTTACACAATTATCACTCCAGGAAATGACAGAGGAGATCTTGATGAAAACTAAAGAATTAATGTATTAAATGCTTTTTAAAATACTTCATTGATTAATAGATACAATGGTAATGCTATAAAAGCTATATGCCAGGATCAGAATAGAGCACAGACAGGCTGAGATGTAATCTAAGACATACTTCATTTCAAAAAGGAACAATAAACATTTTAAAAATTAATGTAGCGAAACTGGTTTTAGAGTAATTTATCCTGCAGAGCAGTTCACATTACCATGAACATGGTTGGAATACTATAAAAAAAAGGGCTTTTTTTTCCCCAGGAGTGGTTCAGAAATGGCACATCCTGTCAGCACTATCATTCAGTATAGCACTGGCATGATTACATTTTATCTCATTTTATTCCTACAACTTGAAATTGCTGGTTTGCTTCTGCTACCACATAATGCTGTCCAGTTGGTGCCCATTGGGGAACCTCAACCTGTAGACTCTAACAAATTGTCAGTGTCTATCAATATTGACAGAAAACAGTGTCTAAAGAAATATCACAGGTTTAGTTACTAAAACAGATGAATTTGTTTTGCCTTAAAGTATGTCTTCATATATGATGTAGCATGAAATACAAAGAGGAGTTGTAACCAGTTTAGGGCTTTCTAGACACTTGCAGAAATAAAAAAAACCCATAAATCAAGTTGGTACAGCTTAGAAATTCTGCATAGGAGAGAAACATTTCCAGAAGAGAGAAAGTTGCTACAAATACATAAATATAGCACTGGACAGTGGTGTATAGTTTATTGACTGAGTAGGATTTAAGATGTCAAAATGAGTAGCGATTTTACAGAAGAGAGTAGGTACTGTGAAAGACATGAGACACTTCAGCATCCACCTCTGGGTACTTTGAGTATCTAAAAAAATCACAAGCTGCAATTTTGGAACTTAAAGGCAAGCTATATAAATTTACAAGATCTGTCCTAAAAGCAGGATCCTTTTTCTGGTGTCAGGACAGATCAAATTCTGGTTTATATTTAACTACTTCATTTCCATAACCTGATCCTGCACGTGAACAGCAGTAGCTTTGCAAGTATTTTAACTAGTGACAAGCAGAGTAAGTGATTCTACTTGACAGTGTTAAGGACTATGACATTTCACATTCCTCCATTGTCAGGCAAGATACTATAATTCCTTGAAAAGGCTCCAACTTTTTACTATTATGTGTTTTTAAAAGTACCTTCAAGTTTGTTCATTATAATATGAAGAGATCCTTCAAATAGTGCCGAATTGGTAGAAGCTCATTAATAAAACTACTTTAATAAATTCTCCATTAGTTTTAATCTTTAATCTCTAGGGTCAATTCACATTCATTCAAGTAAATCTTTGTAAAAAATCTAGTGACTTCTAGGCAAAGCACATCACCAAAAATTCAGACAGCCTCAGACACAGAGGAGTGATGCCATTTGAAATTTTACATGAAGCTCACATAATTTTTCCATCTCAGCTTTAGGACTCCTATTCAATTGCCCATCAGATGCTGAACAGTGCAGGTGACACTACAGCTCTAGTATATGGGGTCTCACACTGAGGTCAGTGACAAAACAAAGCAATAGAGTGTTAGCATTGTTTCTTATTTCACATGTGCTGTATTTCAGAAGGAGAATGATACTCTATATTTGAAATACAGATACAAAGCAGCAATATACCCCCTTTGATCCCATCCTGACCCCTCCCCCCCAGCTTGCTGCACATGGTAGGCCAACAGAGGAGCTCATTTAAGGTTTCATAACACAATCAAATGAAAAATGTTCTTGTTTGTGTGGTTTCAAAGAAAAACAACATGAAATGCAATAACATTAATGTAAGTTTTGGCTTAGGTCCCTGATTAATGAAAGTATAAAAAAATCCATTTCATCAGTAACATAGGTATAACAGTTCAGTAACAAACTGTGTTTTGGGTGCCACCTGAACCCAAAAGTCACTGTGAACTAGGCTCTCAACTCATACAAGTCCCTTCAAACCAAAATGTGTTGCAAAAAATACTGGTAAAAAGTTGTGTGTGGTAAATGTGCCAAGTTTGGTTATTCTGTTAATTTACCAAATAGTATAGCTTACTGAGAATAGGGGTTTTTTAATCAAGGATTTTCATTTTTGAAGATGGGCTTGTGTGGTTTTGCTAATTCATAGCAATAATAACAGTCCAGACTGCACTATGCTGCCCATCTGCAAGGGATCAACTTGCAGAGCTGCAGTTTTAAGCCTGCAGTTCTCAAAGTCAAGAAAAATTATCTGCTAGAAGCAGGTTTGTTTCTTCTGGTACAGTTTGTTGCACATTCTTCCTACAAAGGTAGTAACTAGTTCTTCCGAAGTTACACTTGTATCTAGCAAATCTGCATGAATTTATGACTTTTACTGCCAACTTACAGCACCTATTTGCATGAATACATCTGACGTTGATCTCACCTCCCTTCCAGTTTGTTTCATCACAAACATTCTCTTCTCTAACCAGGAGGATTCATGACCATACCTATATCTCAGTCAACAGCACTCCCATCTGTACTGCTCCAAGTACCATGCTTTCCTTTTCCTTTCTCTTTGCAGCTGGTTATATGGAAGGTAAATATCCAGTTATGCTTTAAAGGGATTAAAACTTACACAGGAAACCTCGTCTCTGAAGAAAGAGCTGAGAGTAAATAATGGTGGACAATATGCCTCATAAATGCAGTCCTCTTTTTCTATTGGTGAATGTGGTAAAGGTTTATGATTTTATTTACTGCATATTTAAATTAACTTATTTGTGAATAATTCTAGCAGGTATTGCAGTATACCCAGTCATCAAGCTACTAGCCTTTTGATTTCTGTTCCCTGTATCAAGTTTCAAACTCTGCAGAAAATTTAAACCATTCTGTGCTGCAGCCAGAAGGAATATCTTGAAGTCAACCAAAGAGAAGTGGAATCCATGAGTTCCCTATTTTTACTGAAATACTAAGCAAGAAGAATTTTATCCACTTTTTGGAGAGAAGCAGACATTTAGCTTTGCTGAGCATGATACAAACTGCTGTTTGTCCATATATTCACTTTGTTATTTGCCTGTTTTGTAAAGCATTTTGATACTCCATGGGTAGGAAGATATATCGTGCAATACTGAAATTAAATTGTCTGTTCTGTGGAAGATGAAACATTCTCATAAGTGTTTGTCCTGCTCTAGACTTGGAGCTGTGTCAAGATAAGCGGGTGTTCTGTAATTACTGAGCTTGAATACTACTGTCAGTTTTATATGTTTAATAATATATCAAATATTTAGATCCATGGGGTGCCATATAACAGAGAAATGAAAAACATCTCATTAACTAGCATTTTCTTCTTTACAGAGTCATGCTACTACCAAATACTGAAACTTACCTCAAAGCTCAAATGGCACTTTGTTAGAGAAATCAGCAGCTGCAAATGTGTCCACTCTGCTTTAAGCATTGTTTTGAAAGTTCTAACCTGCATCTAGAAAAACTAATGGAGATTCAGAAGTTGAGAATAAAGAAATTGCAGCTGCCTACAGAAATTGAGGAAAGCTATTGAAAAATATGCCCTCTTTGTTCTTTCCATCAGCAATGACACTACTTCTTGAGTCAGTGGCTCTTGCAAATAACCTTTACATGTCAGCAGCAGGAAAATAATGTGCTTTGTCTACCTTAACAGATGGTAGTAGAAGCACCAATTAAAACCTCAGCAACCTCCTTTGCAGTTATTGCCATTTACTGATTTAGAGACATGGAGGGCATATGAAACTTTCTTTAGAATTACACAGTCCTAATTTAATTCCTGGTATTCTTTTTCATCCCTGTATCACCAAAAAGGTGCAGAACACACTTGTACAGAGAAGGCTCATGGACTTGTTTTCTCTGATGGAAGACCAAGAGGTAGGTGAATTAACTGTAGGAACTGAACTATGAGAACTATGAATTCAAGAGCAGAGGGACTTTACCCCTCTGAATTTAGGTTTACAGGATGATCCATAAGATTCACTCTGCTTTACATGCCTGCAGCATACAGACTACTTAAGAGGCATGGAGAAAAGACAAATGGAGAAAGCGTTATAACAAATGGCAATTTAGTCCCTTTGTAGAAAACAGCTAGGTAGCTAATTCTTTCATGAAAAATTATATATTTCAGCTGATGTTGGCCAGTATGGTTTGTATGTTTTTCATGGAGTTTACTTACTGTCAAAAAGCCTCTACAACAGAAGCAAAGAGCTTTGATTCCTGCAGAACTGCTACATTAAATTCCTTACCAGCTTCAGATCTCTCTTCCCCTCCTCCCATCCATACTTTCAGCATATAAAACTGTCCACTCGAAAGCTTTAACTTCCTCAAGGATTCAATCACAGTTTGAGGTCTGTCTCAATAGATACTCTTTTGTCAGAAACTTGACTGAATGGCTATACCCTTGAACTACCATCACTAGGAAGAAAAGGAAATGGTATGGTAAGTCCCTAGGGTGGCAAAGCAAAAAGGAGTGCTTCACTGGAGTCACAATACTGAAGATAAAGGTGCATAGTGCAAGGTCAATGAGAAAAGGAGAGATGCAATACTTCTCTCACTTTTATCCAAAACCAGTATTCTGGGAAGTGATTCTTAAACTCAGTGAACATTCAAACAATGTAATACAGAAACATGCAATCATGGTGAAGTTCAGAGGAAGTAAAAAAAGTAGATATTGGTTAAGAGATATTAGTAAAAAACCCTCAAGTTTGGATTTTACTATCTGGAAGGAGGCACAAAACATGAGCCAAATAATACTTTCAAAATTGCCAAGTGACATAACTCTGATTGAAAGCTAATTCAGAAATCAAAGAAAAAGAAAAAAAGAAAAAGTGAGGCTATAACTGACACAGGAAATAAGATTCCTGTCAAAAAAAATTGTAAAAAAATGTAAGAAGCAATGACAAAATTCTCCAAAGGCAAGAGAAAACTGTCATACATAATGCCTTTTGCAAGCACCGAGTTTGCTGGTAGAAACATGCAAGTCACAAGAGAGGTCTAGTATAAATATATTTTTCTCAACTCTTAGGTGTTAGGAGAAGCATCTTGGGATCACACAGCTAAATAAACAAAGAGAGCATCTCCAAGCAAAGATAGAATGCCAGCTTCCTAAGCTTCTTCTCCAGACATACTTTAAGCAGTCTAGAGTGATTAAGACATATAACACTGCTGCCAAATTCCAAGTAAATTTCAGGCAGATGAAAACAGAATTTTTGAAGAGCCCTTGATGGCAGCACCAGCACTGAGGCAGACCCAAGGTGGCATTCACTGAGCCAGGAGAACAGAAATGCTATCTGCCTCACTTCTATAAAGCTACTGCAGCAAGAGCTACATTTTCAATGGAGTAGCTTAGTTCATGTCACCTAGGACAAACCACAGGTATTAGACAAGTGACCAGAAAATAGCTTAATGATAACCTATTAAAATAAAGCATTTCATTTGTCTTCAAAGAGCTATGGACATCATGCCAAGGAAACCTGGACAGTGTTTTGTGAACACTGTTTCAAACAAGACATCATCCAAGAGTAGGTGTTACATAATACAGAAGGGATAAGTACATCCCCTTTACAATCAGCATTCATATTCAATGGCCAGTAAGTGTGATTCCTTATTTATCAGAGGAAAAGAGTGCAATGTTTCTCTCCTTAAGAAACTGTGCTAAAAAGTGTTACGCTTTCTGGAAGATTTGAGCTAAAACTTCCACCTCATCATGCAGTTCTATATTCTTCATATATGTAAGAATAAATTGGTGGCATATGATCCTTTAAAGAGTGCTTTACAGTCCTACCAAAGTAGTCCTCTTGACTAATATTTCTCCTTGAGTCAACTCAATACATAGTTAGATCAATACACTTAGTGGTCAAATGCTGTCCTTAGAAAGTTCAGACTAATCTACTTCTACTTTCTTGTAGCAGAGCAAAGAAAAAGTTTAACTGACAATTGCTTTATATGCAGCAAAGTTGCATTGGAAAAAAAATCAGTAGATAGGACACTGGAAAGCCATTCAGTAGATAGTAATACACTCTAACACTTTCTCTTCTCTCACCCATAGTTCTCACTTTTAGTAGTGGAAATGGTACTTGAGAACAAAATGCAGTCTGCAGAGAACTAAGGTCATATACCATAAAAGTAATCAGAATCATCATGGTTGGAAAGGACCTTCAAGGTCATCATGTCCAACCAATAGCCCTACACTACTGCTATCCCTACACCAACCCCTGCAGTGCCACTGCCTACCCAAGACAGATGAAACCTCTACATTAAACCCAGTAATGCAGGACCTATATTATGAATTTCACTTCCCATTTGGCAAAGTTTTGCTCTGACATGAACCTAGAAGTTCTGTTGCCACTGTTCTGTGTAGATTAAAGAGAGATATTAGGGTAAGAAGAGATTTAGTTACAGTCCTTGCCCTGCAATAACTTCAATCATATCACTAAAAGGTTATATATACATTGGTATACTAATGTAATGCAGGGATTTTCCCCCCCTTCTAATACAATGAGAAGTGTCTAGAAGAAAGATGGAATATGTGAGCTGAAAACAACAAGCTCAATATGTAGTATGGAACAAATTGAGGCAATACTACACAGAATAGATGAAAGAGCAAAAAGAAGAGAGACAATTTGCAAGGCACATACAAATGCCCCACAAAAAGGTTACAAAAGCAAAAGAAAAAAGCAGGCAATGAAAACAGTGAAAATAACCACGCTCTAGTCAGATATTGGAGACTAAACAGAAAGTTCTAAAGACTCAAAAGAAAGTTGACCTGGATTTACAATACAGTAAAATAACTGTTACTGCTTTGAAATAAGTATTTTTATATCTACAGGAATACAAAATGTCAGAACAAGTGTAGAAGAAACAAGGCTACACTAATTGTATATTAGTTTGATATAAAAACATTCTCAGCAAACAAATGTTTTGTCTAAACAGCAGTTGTTGACAAGTGTTTAAATTTAAACTAATGCTTCCCAAATCCTCTGGGAATTTGGGGAAAGGTAATCCAAACAACTTTTCATATTCAAATGTTGTGAAATAGCTACATAACTAAACTGAAATATACTGAACTGACAATACTAAAACAATGAGTCATTACCCTACATAAAAAACAACACGGAGAAAACAATCAAATTCTCTTATTTCCTTCCATCTACTTCCCCAATTCTAGTCTAGAGAAAGGATAAAGATCTAAAATTATGTGGACATTTGATCACTGACAAGAAACCACTTTGTTTTTCCAAGCAGCTTAGGGGGTTCCAGAAAAATATGAGAAAAATAAAACAACAACAAAATCCCTAAGTTTGCCAAAAACAAACCTATTTCTCCAGGAAGAGATCATACAGAACTAACATTTATAATTAATAAAACTGTATTCCATTGGAACTCTGTCATAGTTCATAATAAGCACACAACAGTTGTTGTAAGAGAAATTTACTGAGTAGAATTACATCACTTAAAATAGGTTGCTTCCAAACATTCTGCACACACTCCTGTTACAGTCAGTAATAGCTGTAGTGGATCTCTCCTGCTACATACTTAAAGTTTTGTCTATTTTTAAGGAATAAATCTATATGTTGCAAACACTAACACTTCAAACCAAAACAGATTTTTTTCAGAGAACATTCTTCCTTAATTATAAAAATAGTGAAGTAAAAATATATCTGCTATTAATCAGTGCTTGCCAAACAGGGCAATTATCAAATACCTCATGACCCTTAGCAGAGCTTGTTTGACCAAAGATAAATTTTTTTGTTATTTAATTAGAAGTTCATTATTTGTACAAACAATTTAAGTCAAACTACAGAAAGTTTTATAACAGTCAAGTCTATTTTTTCTCTTATGTGCTACCAATGAAAATAGGAAATTTATGGCCACTATGAGTAATGTTTGAATCAAGCTCTTAGTTTACTGGCTTGCAAATAACAGACTTATAAAATGCAGTTTCCCCATATATATATACACCCAGATATATTCTTCATATTGTAATAGTGAGCTAGCTGACTTTTCAGAAAGCTTTAACATTTGTCTCCAAAATAACAAATGGTAAGTGATTTCAGGTATTAGGAATGGTCATTTACAGTGGTGTGCTCCAATGCCACTTGCTTTCAACAGACTTTCTTCTTCATAAAGCAGATTAGAGCATCCTAGTATAAATGTAAGAGAGAATGCATTTCTAAGCTTCCATTCAGAGTGTTACCAAAGACAGTACAGAATACTGTAGTTCAAAAGGTATAGATCTTCTCAGAAAAAAATTACTGATCTAGTGATATAGAAATAATCAAAAAGTGACCTTCCAGGAAGTATCTTAAGAGAACTAGATATTCACAACAGTAATTACAGCATCTTGTAAACCTGGAAGGCAAAATCACCACCAAAAGCAGAATATCAGTAAGCATTTCAATCTCAAGTTATTCCAGGTGGACCTTTTCCTGGGTCATGACATTTCATACATGAAGTATCAACTTCCTAACTCAGATATGTTTATTTTGATCTAAACCTGCCCATGGAACTTTGGACTTCAAAAGAAGCATTTTCACACAGAAAAATGCCTAAATTCAAGACTTGAAATGAAATGGGAAAAGAGTTGTTGATGCATATTGCCAAGATTAACAGATCCACAATTCTCATCCAGCCATTAACTTTCACAAACATTTTTTACCAAAGAATTAAAGCCCACTCTAATATCTACACCTTCAGAGATAAGAAAAACACCTTTTAAAAACATTTATACAAATCTGTATTACTTCATGTTTGCCAAACACCAAGACCATATAGGAAAAAAAGGAAATACTTTCCAAAAAACTATTTCATTGCCCAAAATTTTGAATATGGAAATCTATAGGAGCTGTATTGAACATTCCCAGGAAAAAATAGACATGAACCAGTATGCACTTCTCTTTTGTTAAAATTTAAGAGACACATTACCTACAGGAAGTTATCTTAACGACTTCTCCATTATCATCCTCATTTGATTAAATTCTCTCCCCTAGCTAATTTGTTTCCTAGCTGTTTTCAGCCTTCTAAAACTCACTACTCTAAAAGCATGGATTTACTGACATACAGGAGTCAGAGATTGCAGGGATAACTCAGCTTTGGAAAGTAACTGCAGAGGTCAACAACATGAAAGAAACTAATGGAGAATGTGTGCATACAAACACAAGAAGCTGGAAAAGCCCAAAGTAGTGATCACACCAGTGATGCCTGTGAATCTGAACTAGCATGGGCCTATTTAAAATGTCCTAGAAGTGTAAATTCTTAATTGTTTAGAAATACAGCCAAATGAAAGATTTTCAGCAGTAGCTAGCAATGATCAGTGTTCAAGGAGAAGGTAGTTCATTAACTACCATTTCCAAAAAGTTGATTCATACTTTTGGTCAGAGAAGTTCACTAAAAAATTACAAGGATAGACGCGGGATGCCAACGTACACATTCATGAAAATCCAGCAACCAGATGGAGACATTCCTGATACAAATACAAGCACCTCCTGAATATTTTGACCATGAGAGTGCCATGAACTTTACAAATGGAGAAGCACTGTACTGAAGTAGTTTGAATGTTTGCAAGAACCCTGCATCAGTTAAAAGGATAAACACCTCTGTATATCACAGCAGCAATAAAAAATACAGGTGTGGATATCAATACCGTCACCAAAAACAGCACAAGAATTTAATGATTCAGAAACTAAATAAATACTTTAATCACAAAATATCAATGCATGAGATGGAAGTTATCTCACCACTTCTCTTGTTAAAAAAACTTCTCACCTATGGCCAAATGTTTCCAGACTTTGAATGAGGAAGATAACAGGCAGGAGAAGGAAAGCATGAGCACACAGTCAATCCCCATCTTCTGTTTCACAGGGATAGAGATATAAATTTAGGGCCATCACAGAGATGCAGTGGGAAATATTAGAGTTTTAAAAAGATGCTAAAGGTCAAGCCATTCAAGAAATTTATGGAAAATTTGATAATACTGAACTACCCCCTAACCAATCGCTCACATTCAGGTCACATTTCAATTATTGAGAGACCTTTATGTCAGGGGAAAATAATTCCCAGCATTGGTATCATATGCCCTGTCAACATAAATCACAAAAACTGGATATAGAAGCATCCATCTGTACTTCTCAGGTCTGCAGTTAGAAGTCTTTGCATGTACCTTACTGAGATAGCTTAAGGTATGTTATTGATCCTCCTGCCTGACCACGTTAGCTTTATTTGCTCTCTGGATATTTGAGCAAAGATTGAACAATTCTGTTCTTCTGCAGAATCTCTTACTTCTCTAATGGAATTATGAAAGCTTCTCTCTAGGTCCATAAGTGGGCTATTTTTCAGATAGAGATATTTAGCCTCCCTTATAAATGACCATAAAGCTTAATGATAAGAAACTTTCTTGCTTTCTTGTCCCATTTACCCCCAGGTCCTGCACAGTTCATAAAGGGATGGGAAAGGAGAGATACAGAAATTCATGTGTAGTTTCAATATGTATAACATTTAAATGACATGTAATAAAATCAATTGTATAGAATTACCACAGATAGAGCTTTTTTTCTGATTTATGCTCAGTATTAAACATGCTTTCACTGAAAGTATTAGAAACAGACCCCAGGAAATACATGGTATGAGCAGGTGACAATGAATTGGTTATCACACCTTGCTAAAGAGTACATGCTGCGCATTGGAGGGACTGCAGAGAGACAGATTAATTTTCTGTATAAAGGAAAGCAGCCTGGAGGTTGTATCACATGCAAAAAAGCCTATCTGACAAGCAGAGCAGTCACAGGGCTGTTATGCCACTTTTGAGTCACACCTTACACAACAGCTATGAGAAGTCCAATCCTCACTCTAAGAGGATCTTTCAGTAGTGAAGTGAAGGTTTCCTGGCTACAGTACTGGCCTTCACTCTGTCAGCTGGTGATAGAATGTAAAGCAGCAGCAGCAACAAGGGAGAACTGGAGTTATAACCTATGGAACTGACCTTTTGGGTAAGTGTTTGACAAGAGCCATCACATTACTTAAGGGAAATACTAGTGGTGTTCTCGTATGAAAATGTACAGAGCTCCCACCATAAATGTCAATTAGAAAGTCACATCTGTCACATTTGTGTCCATTTTTACTCCCATTGATAGACAAATTTAATGACTAGCATCAAGAAAAGGAAATACACTAATCACAAATTTTGCGGCAGAGAAAGGCTGCATTAAAGAGAAAAAAGCACATTCCCACTAGAATCATAATGACAAAAGGAAATACTTAGGAAATCACCTATTAAAATCTGAATATCCCTGATGCACAGCAAAGAGCAGCTGATCACCGTAACACACTGCTTCTCAGCAACATATGGAATTTCTGCCTGATATCCATAAAAATCTCCAACAATGATGTCCTGCAACATATGATGCTGTAAAGTTTCCCTATAAAAATTATTAGCTGAAATAATAGATGCAAAAGATCCAGAGAATCTGTAGAGTTGCACAGTCATCTGCAGTACAAACTTTAACAATAAGAGAGACAGCAGAAACTTAGAGGAAGCACATGCAGTTACTGCAGACATTACTTATCACCCCTTGCAAACCAAGGTGCAAAATTACCTCTTAACAGTAACCAATTTGGACAGTTCAAATCTAAAATCCAGTGCAAGTGCAAGCAAAACTTTGGCTTCATAGAACAAAAGGATACTGACCACTGAATAATTCAGGAGTAGTTACTGCATAACTATAAGAGCAGTTCCTTAAACATGTTAAAATGAAGATGCAGCTAACTTTCTTACCTGCTAAGAACTGTAAACATCAGTCTGGTGGAGAAAGCTTAACTTTGATGGGATTTTCCTACTTCATTAAATAGCCTTATTTATCAAAACAAATTCCTACAAACAAATCTGGCCCTGAGGAACAATGTGGGAGGTGTCAGTTCTGTTCAGCAGCAACTGTTACAGTCTGCAGGAGAGCAGAGCTCCAAGCTAGTTGAAGTCTGCCTGCATTTTCTCAGACTAAAGCCTGAAGGCTTCAGAAGATGCTTCCCTACATCTCAGTTGATAGCCAAAAGTGGATATCAATGGTGGGGATTACTGAAGTATTAAGTTTCTTTATTGTAATAATAACATTATTTTTGTTTTTCCAATGTAACTTCTATTTGGGAAATACTTACATTGTAGAATCAAGGTGGTGTTGATCAAAGGTTCTAGACTGGCCATTCAAGGTATGAACTCTGTACTTTACAGGGATACTGGTTAGTCTATTACTACTATGGGACAAAGCATGGAATATTCATAAGGAGTGCTTTATCTAGGTGAAGAAAAATAAAATTCTATTTCAGCTTGACATGGATAAAGAATTGCATAGAAATTCCTTTTTTCCGCTGGAGTGATCTGCTGTAGGAGTAGCCATATGCTTTAAATGTGACTGACATGTCTCTGAATTTAATGTGTCACCTGCTGAGTTCAGGATCTGCTGTCTATCTCTCAATGTGTAAAAAATGAATTGCTTCAAAATGATGTATTGCCAGCAAAATAGCATGTGAAAACAACAATAAAAACAGCGCTGTAAAGGCATCCTTCATTTAATAGCACTGTTTGATGAGTAAATTATTTCACAAATATAATCAAATATTCTTATTGTGAAACTTGCAGTCTACTATCTGCCTTCCTGATTCATTAAGAACTAATGCCATTAATAACATGGAGAAATGCAGCATTAACTCCCTGGGTTCCATTGTGTCTTGTACAGCTTGTAACTCCATGCTGAAAATACAGGGTTATAATTTCACTGCCATTCTGTGGAAATAATCTCTCCAGTTGTGTTTTTTCTCCCTCTACTGTGAAGTATCTACAGAAGCATCTTTAATAACAGATTTTCATTTTCTATTTCTTTCTACTAATAAATGACTTGCTTTATAAATCTCATCTGTGTATATGCTAGCAAAGGCTTGATAAGTAGAACTATTTTCAAAATATCATGGATTATCCTTAAAAATGTTTTAAATCATAACTGATATTAATGTTTAATATTTTACCTTTAGAAATAGTAACATCAATAGTAGGAATTAGTAATAAATACTGGACACAAAACCTCCAACTTGTCAAGAAGTTTAAGTATAAATAACTGATCATGTGAATAGCTGTAATACTTACAGAGGAAAATTATGATTAAGAGGAGGCTTAAAATAAGATATATTGCATATTGAATCACACTGTCTCTAAAAGCAGCAATTTGGTAAGCTTCCATAAAATATTTTTCATGTCCTTTAAAAACAATGCATAAGTGCTTACCTCCCTTTCCAGACTGCATCCATGTCATCCACACCAATGTTACTTGCCAGAACCATTCCTAGAGCACAAACAAAAATAATACTCAAATAAAACTACTGGCTTTATTTCTCGCTAAGCATCTCACCAAAAACACTAGCAGCAACAAAAACAAGTGCTACATGCTATTAGGTATTCCTTGGCTGCCAACGTAAACCAGTTCGGCTACTTTTTCTGAGGTCAACTGAATGTTGATCACTGGAATGTTAAATGACTCGAGTTTATAGCCAGCACCATCAGTGAACCTCCACACCTTTCCTTTCAGGTGCCTGCTCTCTCCTATTTGGGATTATAATCTAAGACTAGCTATATGTGGTTGAGCCTATAAGAAAACTTGTGAGCTACAAGTAAACAGAAATGAGCATAAAGTGTTGAGTTGTTGATTTCTTCCTTTAGTAATCACCCATATTTACTTCCTTCCCCCTGCTTCTAATTACTAATGATGGTAGGACACAAGCAGTTCCTCTGTATAAGGCTGATTTTGCCTGAAATGGTTTGTTGCTGTTAGGTTTTACAAGAAACTGAAGTAGTGAATATGAATGACAGTGGTAGCTTGCCAAATTATGGTAGATTATTTTAAACATTAGCAAGATCCAGCTTCTTGCCAGCACTTAAATTTAGCCACTGCCTTTCAACATATATTTCTCCAGTTTTTGAACATTACCACACTGTTCTATCTGCAGAGGAACTCTGACATTTTAATGACTGTTAGTCACAAAAGCAAGGATGGGAAGCAGAGAGAGAGGGGTAAGGATCTATTTTAAAGATGTGCCAAAGTTAGGGAGGACCCAGCTGCTGGTTTGGGGTTTTTTTGTTTGCTTGTGATATAAATGAAACTAATGATTCCTGGGGATAAATAGATATTGCTTATGCCTCCAGTATTAGCTATGGCTTCCAAGTGCAATTGGAATTGCTTCACAATGAATGGTACAGCTATTGTCGAAGTTTACTCTAGAAGACATCCAATCTCAGAAAGAAAAATGCAAACAAACTCAGAACAACAAACCAGTGAAGTGATTCACCCAGAGTTATGAATAAGGTCAATTGGAGCCTTGATGATTCAGGGCTGAACTGATAGTTAAGAGGTTTTGCTGGAACTTAGGTACTACTCAGAGTAGCCTGCCCAGTCACAGACCACTCATAACCACAACAGGTATGCTCCTTAGCACAAGTATGTGCTTAAGGGTGTAACTATCTACACACACATTTCTACATGGCAAAGAAAGGAAGTGATCAGCATAAGCAAGAAAACAAACTTCGTCATTGTTGCTTAAAATAATTTTATGTATTGGACAACACATCCAATTTGCATGCAACTCTAAAGTTAACTTCAGGGATAAGATGTTCATAGTTATATTGGTGGGAATTTCCCTTTCACTTTTATACTTTAAAGGAGAAATACAGCTCCCAGTATCTTCATATTTGAGATTGCAAAGGAATTCCTTAGCAGAATGACAATATGACATCTGCAATACTGAATGGATTCTCTTACAGGTACAGTTGCTGGCAGCGTAGATATGATATTTAGTATAAAACCTTAAGTTTAAGGTTCAAAGGTAAATTTAACACACAACCCCCCCCTGGGGTGAAGGTGAAGTTTGGGGATGAATTTCACTACCTCTCATTAAAAAGGAAAGGGCCTTAAAAAAGCACACAAAGGATTTCTTTCCAAGCACTGAGTATAATACAAACAGTATCATATCTATATTTAAAAAAAAAAAAAGAAAGAAAGAAGTGGCTTGTGTCTCCATTGAGCACTCCAGCATTGCATGCACACAGCAGCACTGGCTATCCTATCCCATGCATATCACTGCATACAGTTTCTATCCCATGCATACAGCTTCATCACTGTAGAGATAAGACAAAATGACTGACAGCAGGATCCGTGCCACATTGCTTAGTGGCAATGTCTGTAGATGTCATTTCTAAGTGACATGAAGTATGCATAGACAGCTACTGACAGCACTATTGTACCAGAGCAATACTTCCATAACTGAACTGCTTCCCCAAATACAGGAATTAGATTAAATACAGGATTTGAAACAGGGTTTGTAGCTTGAAAAGTATAGTTATTCCTTTTTCCAGCTTCTGTTCTGTGGGTAAGACTCCAGAGCTTGTGCTTACAGTTAAGTTCTTCACAGTAATTGCAGTTTTGCCATTTCCTCTCTTTGGTGCATTATACCTGGCTCTGAAGTCAGAGTCTTTTGTTTTGCTCTATTTTTTTTAACCACTTAAACAAAAAGGAAATAAAATAAAAATTAGAGCTAAATTTCCCTCAGAGGAAACTTTGCTAGTTTGGACAGTTAAGACTCTTGCTTACCACAGAGAAGGAACAACATGCAATATCATAGATATCAGAGAACTGAAGCTTTGAAGTTCTGAAATAACATCTGTGTTTGCTTTTAACTTCATTACTAACCAGTCTGTATTAATGCAGCACTTTCAGCTCATGGAAGCCTTAAGAATACATTGAATGTCACAGCAAATTACCAGTACTAGATTTTATGGGGTTTAATAATTACCAATGGAGAAAAGTCCCAAATAAATGTATTATAACATGTAAGTTTATCAACGTTGATCTTAGGATTGTAATGTTCAAGTCAGATGCAAGTTCTTCACAACATCTCTAACATAAAACTATTTTAAGCAACAATAAAGAGGTTTATTTCCTACAGTTACTTAAGAACAAGCTTTGTTAGATGTCAAAATACAAAGATACATAAAAATACATTGATAGGTAGAGATCATTCCATGTACCTATCAATGGGCAAGCAGATAATTAGGTGTACTCCACAGGAAAACAACATTCTCCCAAACTGAACAGTCACTTTCTGGGATTGCAATCACAATCTTACTAAGTAGAAGAAAAAGCCATCTCCTTATACTCAAAAATGGATATTAGAACTAGAATAATTAGAGTTATGTATTTTGAATGCATACAAGCAAAGAAAGGGGTTTCCCAGCACTGGTTTGTGGAAAGGCTACCAGCTTAACTATTAATGCATTTTTTGAGAAAGGGAAGAGAAAAAGCACACAAAATTACCTCCTGCATCATCTTGAGAAAGCGCTCAACTCCAGTACCCCGTCCACCATCCTTGTTGGAGGGAGTAGTCTCAGTTCAGTGCATCAGGGAAAGCTAAAGTAGTTCTGCTTCCTAAGGCAGAGGGCATCCCATGCCTGGGAGCATGGGGTCACTTTGGCCCAGGTGCACATCACAGTAACCCAAGTAATGCAAGCAGCGCAGCCCTGGAGACAGTGGCAAAGTTCAGCAAGAGGCCAGATCGTAAGGCAGTAGCATGGTGACAAAGCAGGTCAGCAGTCAAGACAAAGTCAGCCCACACGATGAGCTCTGTCTCCAGAAGTGAACCAGCACTACCAGGACACAACTCAGAAAGGACCCAACTGCCCCAGGCTGAGCTTAAGTAAAGCTCAGGAGGTTATGGGTGTGGGCAGACCCAGGTGAGGTTGATCAGGTTCATGAAGGCTCATTAGAGCATTCTGTGGCCTCAGCTCAGGCCTTCACTGGGTAGAAAAAGTGTATGTCCTTAAAGCACTGACCTTGCCAGTATTACATGGGTCAGAAGTATGAGATTATATGATTTGATATGCTCTCTTATTGTGGAGGAGACTCTACATAAACTACAGATTATGTCAGCTCCATTTCTAAAAAGGACTTCTTTTTCTGCAGAAGGGGAATGAGAAGAACTGTACAGACTTGTTTTTTGCCATGGTGTCTGCAGATAACTTGTGTTTGGCATTCTGGCAAAAGAAAACAGTTTTGTTAGAAGCAAAATATATGGAATTGGAAGATGTACTAAGTCTTTTATTCCACATCTGGATATGAAGTCATGAAGATAGTAAGCTATAAGAAATCATGTTAATACATTTCATATATTCCCATAGGGTGTTTTTGAATATTTTCTAGAAAAAAAGATGGAGCAAGATACTGTTCTTTGACCAGTGAATAACAAAATGTCAAAGCAGAAATTTTCAGAGGTCTTAAATTATTTTTTATTCAAATTTTATCTTATACTTTAAGCAATATTATCCATTCAAAATAACCAAGTTATTTTTAACTGTTTTTTCAAGGAGGAAGAAGAAATGTCCTGTGTTTCTTTACAGAAGTAAACCACATTAATGCTGTATCATTTAAACACTCTCATAAATTAGTAAGAGATTAAACACATGAAACCCATAAACTAAAAAATTGTGAGATATTTATTGATAAATAGAAATCACAGTAATATTTCAAGATGACATGCTTTTATACGTAGTTTAATAAGCATAAGATTTCTAATAAATGTTATGAAGCCTAATCATTATAACCATGCCAGATGCTGGATTGTACAGGCAAAGGTTTGTTTCAATGTGCTGTCATGTTAGACATACTTGCCAATATTAAACAGACTGTGACTACTATCTGTACATTTGTCTCTCTCTAGGGCATTTTTAAGAATTTTTTAATTAGCTTTTGTTCCCAAGCACTGCTTTCATTTTTCTTGATAAAGCTTTTGGTTTTCCAGGTTTTATTGAATTCAGATTAGGTTCCACATTTCCTTTAGTCATTACAATAAGAATATGAAGCTTTTAATAATATATGAAAACTAGCAATGACAAGTATCTTACAGTGTTTTCAAATCTGGATAAGAATGAGATAGTTTAATGGATCTTTCTTTTATTGTTTTAATTTTGGCACTATCTTGTAGAAACAGTGTTTCTCATTAGAAAATTCAAATAACAGAAGTCTATGAAAAATGAATGAGTGGCTGAGCCATCATGACAGAAAAAGAACTCTCTATCATAGGTCCCATTCTTAACCCAGTTATTTGACTTTTCATGGTCAAGGTAGAAGGTCCAAGAGTTACATTTATTTATCCTTTGCTATATTTATCTCTATTTGGGGTTAAGTATAGATATGTTAGGTTAAGATAAAAGTAAGCATATTGCATATGCTGCCAAGAGGATGTAAATCAAGGTATGGTCAGAATATAGTTTAATGTGACTTTTAGCTTCTCAGCACCGTGAGAGCTTATTGTGATTCTGAGCCTACTGTGAAAGCTTTGCAAGTCTAGACACCCTTGAGCCTCAGTTTTCCAGTGGTACCTACTCTCTTTATTTTGTATAGTCAATTTTTCCAATTGACTCCAATTAGAGCAACAAATTCAGTGACATAGGTTTTAACCTATTGTTTGTACTAGCAGACAGGTTTAAGTCAGCAGTTATGAGCCAACATGATTTCCCACAAATTAATGTAACCAAGCAATAATAATTTACCTTTACAAATATTAATAGTGGGTTTACCAAGCAACAATATTAACTATTACCTTAGAAAAAAATGATGTTTATTAATGGTGTCTCATTGCCTTTCACAGCAGGGTTCCTCATCCTATTTTCCTGTAATGACTGAGCTAGCATCAGATTTTAAGAACGAGTGTTATCATTATTCACTACAGTACTCCACTGAAGCTTCAGTAGAAAGCAATAAGAACAAAATGTATATTTTAAAGACCCTCATTTTCCCCTAAATGCTTGAATTAAGTTGCAGATTGTGGTGTTCTGAGAATTGAGTTATGTCCTAAAGCAACGCTTCTGAAGAAGTGCATCATGCCTGGAAATTGGGCTCTGATTAGCCACTGAGTTTTCTAATACAGGCTTCTGATTTTCTGCAACTGTAGCTGCTGCTGGATTTTGCATTCTGGCATGGGGATTCTGTCACCTGAGAGAATGATGAATAGTTGTCTGAGTAGCTCCAAGCACATTCTTATTTCCTCTTCAATAAGAACAACAGTCAATATAAGTTAAGCACAGGGAAGCATCACTACTACACAACAAATCCAAGGAATGCTTTCTTTTTTACTACTAGCTACTAAATTGTGGCTCTTTCACAAGCTCATTTGCATTGCTGCTGTGCTCCAATGAACAGGTATTGCTAAAAATAGGATGGGCCTTCAAACACAGTAACATACTAAAGGAGGATTCAAATAGGGGCACAGTATGTAAAGCACCTGTGAATCTGCAGCAGTCCTAAGACTTATGATTCTTTCACTCCAATTTGAATCTCTTTTTAATGACAACAACTCAAAAGTCTTACTAACAGAATTCACTGCATGCAAGAAACAGTATGAGACTTGGTTAAAAGCTGTTTGAAGTTTTTGTACTGCAAAAAAATTTTTTTGGAACTGAGAAGTTTGCAGACCTCAGCACTTCTGATAAATTTCATGACTGAAGTTCTGTTTGTCTGGAGAAAGAGTTTTAAACTGTTAAACAACCCTGGTTTTAGATTTTCAAGATGAAAACCTGGAAGGACAATTAATTGGACATGAATATTCTGGAAAGAGAATGAAATGAGAAGGAAAAAGTTGGAGATTAAAATTAAACACTCTGCAATGGCCTAAATTATACTTTTTATTTTATTTTTATTTTCAGCTTACAGAAGTCTGAGATGTTTTATGGCTTCTTTTGTTGATATCCCACAGTGTGCTACAGGAATAAAAAAAACAAACAAACAACAAAAAACTCCAAACAAACAAACAAAAGCCTTAGCATTTCCTGGAGACTCCATAACACTAAATGGATGCTACCTAGAAGTGTGCTTTCAGGCCTGCATCATATTTGCAAGGTTCCCTGTATTCTTTAGTCACAACACATTAGCAAAGCTTTCTTGCTAGTCACCTAAGTCTTAATCTCATGGTCACTGAAGTCTAGGAAAGATCTCAAGGCTGAAGGGAGTAATGAAGCCCAGAATACTGTATAGAGAATTTTGGACCTTGAAATTATGATGTAGCTTTGGGTAATATAGCAGTAAGCATGTATCTGCTCTTAAATTACATGTTGTGCTAACCAGACATATTCTCAAATACTATTGCAGTTACACTACAAGTAAATTCAACACTGTGCATATCACACAATAACAAAGCTCAGTGACCAGCTTCAAACTTCATAGTTTGTTGACAGTTCTGGGTCAGGAGGCACTAGCCAATGTCTCACATGATTTAATGGTTCATCATCAGGCATATTGCTGCTAAACAGGTAAAAAAAATACAATTTTCATTACTGCAACCAACAAAGTGTAGGGTATGACATGAAGTGCAACTGCCCTCCGTGTAGCCACAGTCTATGAAAGCTCTACTCTGCTGAGTATCTCCTTGCGTGGTGCACAATCATTTCACCACCTTTGCCTGCCTAAAGTGGACATGAGAATCTGTTGCTCTCATCCAGTGCAATAGTTACATTTGCAAATCCCAAGTTTTCAAATGATGATACATCCACACTGGGACCATAGAAAGGAATGGTGTGCAGAACAAAAATCAGACACAAAAACCTGTGCATAGGAGCCCCTTCAGCCTGCACAAGAGTAACACTCACCTCGTCTCTGCAGTCTCTGCTATTCAAGCCATGCCCCAGACAGGGAAAGCCTTAGACCAAGTTTCCTCTGCCTACAACCTCCTCCCTGATTTTTAGAGCAGTGCAGCTCTGCCAGGGCTGGGCTGAGCCTGCGTGGCACAGCAGCACACTAACAGCATCCTTTTGTGTACTCCAGTAACAAATAGATAAACAAGCAAAAAGATTGAGAGATTTACATACCTGCCAAAAACTTTCAGGGCTCTGCCTCCTGTGCAGAACTGGGTAATGTGTACATTTTTTGTTAGTAATATTGTGTCCAGTTCTCAAGAAGGATAGGGAACTGCTGGAGAGAGGCCAGTGCAGGGCCACCAAGATCATGAAAGGAGTGGAGCATCTACCCTATGAGGACAGGCTGAGAGCTGGGTCTCTTCAGCCTGGAGAAGAGGAGACTGAGAGGGGACCTCAGTAATATTTTCAAATATGTTAAGGGCAAGTGTCGGGAGGAGAGAGCCAGGCTCTTCTCAATGGCATCCAATGTTAGGACAAGAGGGAATGGGAGCAAGTTGGACCACAGGAGGTTTAGTATTAACCTGAGGAAAAACTTTTTTACAGTAAGGGTGACAGAGCACTGGAACAGGCTGCCCAGGAGGCTGTGGAGTCTCCTTCTCTGGAGACATTCCAGAGCTGCCTGGACACATTGCTGTGTGACCTCATCTAGGTGATCCTGTTCTAGCAGGGAGGTTAGACTAGATCATCTTTCTAGGTCCCTTCCAACCCCTAGCATTCTATGACTCTATGATTTTTAATATTGATTTGCATTTTTAAATGTACCCACTCTGGCTGTTGTTGCACCAGCAGAGCTGTCACTGGAACCAGTGCACTCTCAACCAAAGTGGAAAAACAAAAAGATTAACTCTCTCTAGTCCTCCATCCATTAAGATGAGATAGCCTGGAAACTATGTTGTGTTTCACAGCAACTCCATGTCCCTTGTACACTAAAAATCCTCTAATTTTTTGCTGGTCATTGATAATTAGAACATTGTTATACCTCTGCCATTTCCATGTTGATATTTAGCAGTTTGTAAGAGTATTAGCTACTGAATATCTCATTAGCAACTAAACATGTATTCTCATGATTCTATTTTATACAAAAATAGAAAAAAGGCAAAAGACAAGGAAGCAGCAGAAAGGATCACGTGCGATTTACATGCTTATTTTAAAAAAGATTTATTGGTCAACTAATTAGCATGAGTTCCAATTTTGGATCTAAGTGAAAATGTAGCTAGAAGTCAGTACAGAGCAGCTGAGAAACAGAGCTCTTCAGCAGGGGTGCAGGAAGTGCCTTCTGAGCATCTGGAAACCTACAGGCTGCACACTGCCAAAACAACATCCCTTTGTCAGGACACATTCATCTTCTCCTTTCCCATTCCCCTGCACAGCCAAGCAGCTTGCTGGATGCCATAACAAGAGATGCAAGCAGCAAAGTCAAAGCACTGTATCATGCATACTCTTTGTTTTTCTTCCCAGAAGGCTGGCAGAGCCCTGGATGCAGTGCGAGGGTGATGAAGCCCAGCCTCAGCTCTCCCAGGCACTAGGCACTGCTGCTCCCTTTTCCACAAGAAAGACAGACCCTGTTTCCTCACAAGTGCACTGCAGTGCTGGCTAGAGGCCAGGCAGATCTCAACAGGGCAGGTGTTTCTTTTTTAGGTCAAATCTTTTCAGGCTTTTTTTTGTTTTCTGTTGGAAAGCTCTGCTGCTTGCATATCTAGTGCAGCATTTCAAAAGCAGTCTGCTATAAGAAAATATGCTCTTGACATGAAGTAAACTTTGCAGTACCCTTTGATATGTCAAAGCGTATCAGTGAATATCAACACAATTCTCCAAAACACAGCATATTTTTAATACTTACAGTTCTTGGCAGAAGTATGCCAAAGTTGCTGTGAACTACTTGCTAAAAAGTAAGATAATTAAAAGAAGGAGTTTTGTGGATGTTTTTCCAGGTCTGTCAAGGTTCCTGGCAAATTACCTGTGTATGTGAGTGTTAGATTAGTGAAACTAAAACATACTCAGCAAACCTAAACCAGTAACCCATATAAAAGACAGAAGATTTATTTTCTTTTAGGACAGACAGAAATAAAAGCCTTAATTTCTGCTCCCAGTGGGACCTGGAATGGTTGGGAAGATGAGCTGGTGCAGATATACTGAATTATCTCAAAATTAAGCTCAGGCAGATTGCCATGATTTGATGGCTTTCTCTTAGAGAGCTTATCTGTAAAAAAATGATGTCATGGTATCCAGTATTCAGTGCCAGGATTTGTATTAA
This sequence comes from Bucco capensis, assembly GCA_013396975.1. Lineage (NCBI taxonomy): Eukaryota > Metazoa > Chordata > Aves > Piciformes > Bucconidae > Bucco > Bucco capensis. Next base: position 224,017 of record VWZO01021411.1, read on the forward strand.
CATTGATTCACCCTTGGTGCTGGACAAAGTATTCACAAATATTGAGTTCTTTGTGACAACTTTCTCCAGAGTTTATTACTTGTTGCTTAACTCGTTGCCACCAAATGATCCCTCATTTAATTATTCTATTTTTTATGAAATGACTGACTAAACAGAAAGTAGAAAAAGTGTTCACCTGTTTCCTCTTCAACCACGATGGTCAATATCCTCTGTCAAAAGGCAGTGATGGTAGCACCAAGTCAGTTGAGCTATTTGAAAATTTTTAGACAACATATACTTAGTTTAAGATGAAAGAAAGTCTGTGCTCCTCAGAATTCCTATGTTTTTTTTTTCCTTATTAATGAATACATTTGCATTGAAAAGATCAACAGATTGTGTTTTGACATATAATGAAAACAACTCTCACAGACCAGAAGCATGGAGCTCATCAAGCAAAGGTAAAATTTAATTAACACCTGAGATGTCTGAAAAGTAGAACTTTAATTTGTATTTTTAAAAAAAATCAAATCCAAAACACCCCAGTACTTACCAAAGTGCATATGACTTCTCTGATTTTCAGAGCTGCAAATTAAAAGACTGCTTCAAATTCATGTATTGAGCTCCTTCACAGATGAGGATCATTACCTATAGACTATTACGAGTTGGAAAAACAAAGTGTATCTACTTCAGACAAGTCTCACTACAACAGAGCCTAAAATCCATGCCCATTCTCCTATATGATACAGACCTGATAATAACCTGCCTTTCAGCATTTCTACATATATGAAGAGGATGTAAATCACTAAGAAACCATAAGAGTAAGATTTTTTTTTTTTAATGCACTCTACAACAGTGTATATGGGTCACTAGCATGTGAAACAACACTGTGAGAATAAACTGGGTGAAAATATAGCAACACATTGCTATATTGCAGCTCAATTGAGAACACAGGGAATATGCTCATTTACTCTACTTGTGCATTTGGTCTACATAATATATTAACCTACGGCTGTTTCAAACCTTTGTTCAAAAATTCAAGCTCAACTTGCAGTTTTTCTTCTGCTCTATATTACAGAGAAATCTTGCTATCTTTCTGTGAACTCAGGGTTGCTGGTTTCTTTCTTATTACTACTTTTATTTGTTATCATACTTCCTGATTTATTTCATCAAGAAATATGAGTTCAGAAAGGCCTCAAGATAGGTTGTTGCATCAACATTTCTGGTTTAAATGGAGTTAGGAAGTGATAGGATCTTACCATAGATTCAATTTTGGCTGTCTCCAGTTGCTATCTCAGCACTGAGGACCTCCCAATTTTATTGTGTTTCTCTGCATGCCACAGAGGAAAGCAAAGAGGCCTAAGAGAGAAAGAATTTAATAAGGGGACACATACTTGCACACTATGCTGGCTTTCACCAACAGGCACCCAAGATCAAAGCAGATGACACCAAATTGTGTGGCAGTGTTGATCTGCTGGAGGGCAGGGAAGATCAGCAGAGGGACTTGGACAGGTTGGATCGATGGGCCGAGGCCAATTATATGAGGTTCAATAAGGCCAAGTGCTGTGTCCTGCACTTGGGTCACAACAACCCCAGGCAGTGCTACAGGCTTGGGGATGAGCAGCTGGGAAGCTGCCCAGTAGAAAAGGACTTTGGGGTGCTGGTGGACAGCCGGTTGAATATGAGTCAGAAGTGTGCCCAGGTAGCCAAGAAGGCCAGCAGGATCCTGGCTTGTATCAGGAGTAGCATGGTCAGCAGGAGAAGGGAGGTTATGGTGCCCTTGTACTTGGCACTCATGAGACCCCATCTGGAATACTGTGTTCAGTTCTGGGCCCCTCATTATAGGAAAGACATTGAGATGCTGGAGCATGTCCAGAGGAGAGTTACCAAGCTTGTGAGGGTTTTAGAGAACAAGTTGTATGAGTAGAGGCTGAGGGAGCTGGGCATGTTTAGTCTGGAGAAGAGGAGGCTGAGGGGGGACCTCATTGCCCTCTACAACTACCTGAAAGGAGATCATAGAGAGGTGGGGGTTGGCCTCTTCTCCTTAGTAACTAATGACAGAACCAGAGGAAATGGTATGAAGTTGCAGCAGGGTGGGGGTTTAGATTGGTTATTAGGAAGAAATTCTTTACAGAAGGAGTTGTGAGGCACTGGAACAGCCTTCCCAGAGAGATGGTTGAGTCACCATCCCTGGACGTATTTAAGAAATGTGTAGATGTGGTGCTCCAGGACAGGACATGTTCTAGTGGCAGGCATGGAGGGCATGGTTTTTTTCTGTTTTTTGTTGGTTGGACTTGGTGATCTGAGAGGTCCTTTCCAACCATGAATATTCTGTGGTTCTGTGAATCCAAGACAGAATCTAAGGAGTTGAAAGTTTCCTGAGCTCTTCATCCAATTCTTCATTTGAGATTGTCCTGGTTTGAAAGGACAAATTGGGTAGAGGCCCCTTGGAGTCTCCCTCTTCTCCAAAAAGGAAAAGAAATCGTTGCACACAGGGAGTGAGTTGTAAAGAATAACTTTTTTTAACATAGAAAAATATATAACAGTGAAAATATAGGGTGTTACAAACCCTCCTGGTTCCCCCCCCTCACGCCACCAGCCACCACCCCACTCGCAGTAAAACCTGCTAGGGTTCAGTCTGATTAAGGTGAGGTGGCAGATGAGGTGAAGAGTGGAGGAAACTCAGGTGGTAGATGGTGATGGTGGGTGGAGAGATGAAAAGGTGGTGTGGCCGCTGCACATGTTCCTGCAAGATGGCATTCTGTATATCTCTCCGCCCCCTTTCCCCTTCCCAGAAGCACCACAGGTTTGCGCCAGTCCTCACTGCAGAAGCTCCTCCCTCCCAGCGTGCCGTGCACACCATGGCTGCCTCGTAATCCCGTTGCTGCTTCTTCTATCATTGCTTACAACTGCTCCTGGGTGCATGGGAGCGGGCTGTCGCTGTTCACTGCTCAGGGGGGCCTGCAGGTGCGGGCTACCACTGCTTGCCACTCGCCGGGGTTTGCCGCTGCTTGCTGCACGCTGCTGCGGGGTCCGCGTTGCTGCCTGGACCCTGGTGGGGTGTGCACCTGCTTCTGGCCCAGGGTGACCCTGCTGCTGCCTTGGCTCCACTCTGCTACAGCCTATGCCGGGTAGGCACCACCAGGTGGGGGTGCAGGTCACTTTGCCGACTCGCCGCCACCAGCCCCGCTCCTACCCACGCGGCCACGCAGCTTAGCCGATGGAAAGGGCTATCACCCACCAATAGTTCACAAACAAACACGTTAACAGTTGGGGGGGTGAAGGGGGAAAGACAGATACCTCTGGCAATTCACATACCCTATAACAGAGATTTTGTTTATATTTCACTCTTTTCTTGGCACGTGTGTCTGGTGGTTAAATACATAGCACTCAGTGAAACTGGCTTGGAAGTATATTCTTAAGAAGTCTACAACATAGCAGTGAAGAAAATTGCTAGCTAGAACCAACAATAGCATTTCCACCACCTTAAGCCCTGGGCCTTATTATGAGGCCCATGTCCAAGCTAAATAGAGCTTCACATTTTTTTTAACAATGATAAAATCATGAATTATCAATTCTCATACCATTCAGTCATGTTTCCATGGCTGGAGCTTTCTAAGAATTGCACTTCCTTGGGTTGCTAAGAATGTCACCATACCCCAGTTAACATTTGCAGAATGGTGGTTTAGAAAATAGCACACAAAATGTATTCATGTGTTTGTTACAGTGATTCCCTGGAGCTGGAATGTCTCTCTAATGGTGCTTGTTAGAAAGAATATTTTTTGGATCTGTTTCAGAAAGTGTTGTGCTAGTGGTTCAACAGGTAGTTAAATGAACTCTTTTGTTCCACCTCTAGATAGTTTCATAGAATGAATAAATTATTATCAACCTTTGTTTTCTAGGCAGCAGTACCCCTACACACATCTCACACCTAGGAAAAAAGTGAAGTCTGATGCTTCCTATTACCTTTCTCTAATGAGTATCTTGTACTAATGCTACAGAAGAAATAGAAAAAACTTATTCCAGGTTTTCCTCCCTATGTGTCATAAGCACATGCAGAAACATTTTCCTTTGATGTCCAGAGACTTGTTAGATATCTGCATGACACACAACTTCAGTGAAATAAATACTTTGCTTAAAGTAAAACTCCTCTGCTGTGTTTGTGTGGTACTGTGTATGCTTGGGGCTGATTTTTTGTAGGAGAGTAATTCTTTTTTTTTAATATATAATGTAGACACAGGAGAAGAAGCTGCTTATAAAAGTGTTACCAAGGAGCAACAGCGTTTGAATTGACATCCATTAATAGTTCAAGTTAACTACAATAAAACATTCTGTGGTTACTCTTTAATGCACGGAAAGGTCAAAAATCCTTTTCATGTGAAATGTGTTGCAGCCTACATCAAAACTTAGTGAGAAAGATCAAGGGTCTGATAAAAGCCTGAAGAGCTGTTAGCTGAGGCTTTAATAAAGACCTCCCTCCTGATCTTATTGTCCTGTAAATAGTGTTCATCACAGTGAGGCCTTTTACTTGGCAGGATAAGCAATGATCTTCAACATTACTTGCAGGGTAATTTTTATTTATAGACATCTCTGTCTATTAACGTCGAAACCCATCATGCACTGTGTCATATTCTTCCACATAAAGCACGAATAAAACAAATAGGCCTGCTGTTCAGAGAACAGCCACTGTGTGGTATCTGCACAGGGGTTTCCAAAAATAAGTGGCATTACTAAAATGAATTAAAAACGCAATTATTGTCTCTATAGACACACTCGGCAGCGTCTGTATAAATGGATAAAAACTATAACAAGCCACAAAAGCTGTAATTAAGTATAGAAAGGAGACAAAATGGGAGACAGGATGCTATATATTGGGCAAACAACAAACCAAAGGGACAATTTATTTTAACAGCTGTGTTTTCTAAATGCTAAGGAGCGAGCTGTACTTACTGCACATAGCCTTGAAGAACCTCAGGCCTTTCTGTGGAGGCCTGTAATCTCATGTCTGTCTTCTCCCCTTTTTAACTAGAAAGGCTAGTTTTCATTTTAAAACTTAAGACTTAAATAGTACATTTCTCCAAGGTATCAGGTAGAAATCTCACAAGTGTATAAAACCAGCAGCAACAACAGCAACAACATACAGAGGCAAGGAGCGAGCTGACAATAGTATTACATAAAGAAACAAAATTTGTAAAAAACAATCCAACCAGCCAAAATGTCTGTAGCTGTACTATTCGAACTCTGACTATTCACTGTGATTGAGAAGTGTGCTACAGTACCTGAAATGTTCTCACAAATGTTAAATTTACATAAAGATGTATCCTAAGGGCTTGTTTTGTGGCACTGCGAAATTTCCAAACAGGAAAGCAAGCTTAAAAATGAACCACAAAAGAAATCAGCCTAATAGTTATTCGGTTATAAATGAAAATTACCATGGTGACACTGGAGTGGGGTGATTAAACCAGTCACAGAATCACAGAATGGTAGCAACTGGCAGTGACCTCTGGTAATCCTCCTACTACACCACATTCAACTAGGTCAAATTGCAAATGAAACAATGTTGATAGTGAATTGGGTCACAACATTGCCTGTAGTATTGCATGGGGTTTTTGTGACCCAAGTGCAGGACCCAGTGCTTGGCCTTGTTGAACCTCATACAATTCTCCCTGGCCAAGTTCCTGGGCAAATGGCCAAAACAGCCACAGCTTCTTCTGGGACATGCTTCCAGGGTTACTGTATCCGCATGAACTATGAGTTTGTCTGCTGGCCCATGGGAGACTCTCATGTGATGGAGTGGATGCTGGAGGATATTCACCAGGAAACCAGAAGAGAGATCTGTTGGCTGAGAGCTCATGCTGGCTCTTCTCCTACTTATGGTCACTTTGTAAAAACAGTGTCCTACTGAAGCATCAAGGGGAAGGAGCGTTTTGTGACCCACTTACAGTCTGAGCAGGACTTCAGTAGTTCTCACACAAATCAAAAAATAAAAGTCCACTGGGCTTTCCCAACCCATCTTCAGCACAGATGCCCAATGCTCCACAGATGAGAGCCTTCCTATTGCAGCTCACCAACTGGCACAACATGATGTGAGTGTTCTTCAAATACAGAAGAGCTGCAAGAAGTTTTGACAATAAAGACTAGTTTCAACATCCCAAATTGTCCAGTCTCTAAAAGGGAGGACTGATGCCTCAGGGTTTTTGATTTTGATCTTTTTAAGTTTGTAGATTTTAGAAGTTATTGTAGGTTTAGTATTAGTACTGTAGATCTAGGATTTCTGTGTAGCAACTGTAGTAGCTTAGTTGCTTCCACAGAGCAATCATGTCCTTTGCATCCTCTGATGTAAACATGTTTATGTTGACCTGCAAGAAAGAAAGGTGAGGGGGCTTTGCAACAAGCCCTCACTTGCCTCTGTGCCCGGCGAATACCAGCTGCTGGTGCTCTGTGCCCGGCCAGTCACAGCTGCTGGTGCTTTAGAGAAAGAAGTGTGAGGGACTTTTCATAAGCCTGCACTTGCCTCTTTACTGCTAATGCCAACTACCAGGAGTCTCAGAACTTTAAAACTACAGAGGNGGCTGGCTAAGTTGAGGCCTAACTTGGGACCCATGGACCCTGGCAGCACAGACCAAGGCCTAGCCTGCATGTGTGTGGAAGGAGGCCTGTGGAGGTGAGGGCAGCCCTCAACTTCTTCTGGGGCTGGTGAGGAGCAATCCTCCTCAGTGAGCACTGGGGAGCACAGCCCAAAGTCCTGCTCTCCCAGCAGGGAGACAGAGCTGTTGGCTGAGAGTTCCGGAAGTATACTGCTGTTAACAACCATGAAATGGAATTGCCAGCTGCAAACCAAACTGGATGAGACAGAGAAGCACCTGAGAACTGCCTTAACAGACAATCAGAGTCTTCATTTATGTGCAAAATACACCACTCTTCTCATTTTCCTCTGATCTTAAAGAGAAAATACCTCCATCCTCCAAGGAACCTGTTTCTCAAGAAATTGTGACTCGGGACAGAGCAAAAGTCTCTGCACAAATTTCTTCGATAATTCCAGGCTGGGAACACCAACAGGTACACAACACTGGTATTGCCCTGTGTGCCCGGCGAGTCCCAGCTGCCAGTGCTTTAGAGAAAGAAAGGTGAGGGGGCTTTGCAACAAGCCCTCACTTGCCTCTGTGCCCGGCGAATACCAGCTGCTGGTGCTCTGTGCCCGGCCAGTCACAGCTGCTGGTGCTTTAGAGAAAGAAGTGTGAGGGACTTTTCATAAGCCTGCACTTGCCTCTTTACTGCTAATGCCAACTACCAGGAGTCTCAGAACTTTAAAACTACAGAGGAAGATGGAAGGAAGGTATTTTTTACCTCAGTTGATGAGGTTTGGGTCAGAGATCAGTTGAGCAAACTGGACATCTGCAAGTCCATGGGTCCGGATGGGGTGCATCAGAGAGTGCTGAGGGAAATGGCAAAGGTCACTGCTAGGCTGTTCTCCATAATCTTTGAGAGGTCCTGGAGAACAGGAGAGGTGCCTGAGGACTGGAGGAAGGCCAGTGTTATCCCAATCACCAAAAAGGACAAGAAAGATGACCCGGGTAACTATAGGCTCTTCAGCCTCACCTCCATCCCTGGAAAGGTGATGGAACAGCTTGTTCTCACCACCATCTCCAATCATTTGGAGGAAAGGAGGCTTATCATGAGTAGTCATGCTTTGCCCATTACCCGCCTCTCTATTCTGTATCATAGCCAGGGCATTAAAAGCCTTCTGAGGCAGTGCTTGACTTTGGCCCAGCACAGGTAAACACACACTGCACATCAAGGATGTTTTCATTACTAAAGAGCTATAGATCATGTGTCATTGTAATCATCTTATTTTAGCACTGCTCATTTAAGCAGAGATATATTCAGTCTCCTTGCTTCTTGTCATCTCCTCTTTCTGATGCATAGGAGATCACCTGATTTAGATTTTTTTTCTTTTGGCATATGTCCTGGTTTGGGCTGGAGCCAAACTGATTCTGCTAGGTGGCCTTGGTTCCCATCAAGGTTTCTTTCAGTGACTGCATTTCTGAAGCTGCCAGTATGTTTTTCAGAAACAGTGCCTGCTTCTAGCCGTGATTTGTCCTAATGTTTGGGTTCACTGCTGAGGATTGGTATGTAAACCAGGGCCACTGCTGAATTTTTGATTTTTTTCTTTCCCTTTTTGACTCTACTGGGAAGGGGGTGCAGGGTAAAAGTCTGCACCTACAGGAAAGGAGCAGGCAAGACAGGTGACCCCAAACTGACCAACTAAGTATTCCATTTCATACACATCATGCTCAGTATAAATCTATGGACAGTTCCCTCTGCCTTCTCTTCTTCTGTCCACTTGCAGTTCTGTTTGGGCCTATCTTTGCTGCTCTCTCTGCCCTTCGCTCCTGAATCCAGGTTCTAGGATCCAGATGCCCCCGCCAAGTCCGACTCCTGTCTGCTGCTGGAGGCCTCCTATCACAGTACCAGTAGGGACAGTGACATAGTAACCATCAAGCGGGGGGGAGAGGGGGGGGTGGGTCTTGGTGCTGGGTCTGTATATATACGCATATATTGTCTACTGTTGCTGTTTTCATTAAAATAGTTAAAGTTACTTTGTTTTTCCAATCCACAAGCCTCTTTCTTTCCCTCAAATGATAACAGGATAACTGCAAAACACTTTCCATGCAGGTTCCTGGACCTCAATTAATTAAAGTACCTAAAAGGAACTTACAAGAAGGCTGGAGAGGGCCCGTTTGCAAAGGCCTGGAGTGAAAGGACAAGGGGCAATGGTTTTAAATTGGAGAAGAGTAGATTTAAACTGGATATTAGAAAGAAGTTCCTCACCACAAAGGTGGTGGAATACTGGAACAGGTTGCCCAGGGAGCTGGTTGGGGCCCCATCCCTGGAGGCATTCAAAGTGAGGCTTGACAGGGCTCTGAGCAACCTGATCTAGTTGGAGATGTCCCTGGCCACTGCAGGGGGGTTGGACTAGATGACCTCCAGAGGTCCCTTCCAACCCAAACCATTCTATGATTCTATGGTAACTGCACTGGATCTCAACTAGTCTGAAGACATTGCTTAAAGGTGCATGTACTTTGTTTCTGATCTTCTCTCAAGACTGTGGTCTTGTCCTTCAGAGGACTCACATGGGTTTAGACCAATGATTTGAGTAGGTCTGGGTCAGTTCCCAGAGGATGCAAACAGTAGTAAACTGAATAAAGGGGGCCAGTGGGGAGCATAGGTAAAAATACTACTATAGATGGTATATGAGTGGCACATAAAATCAAACAATGTAAAAGCAAAGTTAGAACATCATCAGAACAAGTGATCCACATGTGGTATTAATGACTTGTGGAGTAAGAAAAAGGAACATTTTGCTAACATTCAGGCTATTAGTTAAAACTACCCCAATGGTATCATAAAGTGGTCATTCCTTTGTGATCTAAACTCATCTCCCAGTGCTCTAAACACCACTTATTTCTTTGTGTCGTCCACTCCTCAGATCCCACAGCTCAGCTCACAATTTCTTTGTTCGCACAGTCCTTCTTTCTGATGGAGCACACAGTATGTATCACCAGTTGGATGTCTACTGCAGTGACTACACTGAGTAAAATGCAGTGGTGAAGGCTGTAATAAATGCAACACTGAAGAAAATAAAAAGACATGAAAATGTCTTGAAATCATCAAAATGAGCATTTCTGTCAATGCCTATTTGTTTATCTGTGGAAAATTCGGGACAAAAGATAAAGCTTTATTTCTTCATATGTCTTATTTTAGGTACTAATTAATTGGGATGAAATAGTTAAAACCACATGAAAATCAGAGGACACATGGTAAATTACAATGTTACTTACATCAGTTTACTTATTGAATCTTCCACAGCACCACTGAATTCTGAGTAGTGATCCACAAGTACATTTGAGACACAAAACTGTTATCAGTCTAACACATTTATTAATCTATCATTTATTAAATCCATTCCTTGTTCTAGCAGATAAATGTTTTGTATAATTTTATTTTGAAGGAAAGTGACTTATCAGTGAATAAATCCATCACCTTCCTTTTATTGGTTTCAGTCACAGCTGCTATCACATCTGACCCCTGGAACCCTTCCTGTATCTAGTGGAAAACATTATCTTAAATTGGATGTCATGAGATTATGGAATTACAGCTTTTGTGAATCAAGTTTAAATTGTTTTATTTTTTTTCTAGAGCTATGCAGATCTAATGCAAAACCAATACATGAACTCATAAAGTTCAGAAACAACCCTGAAAACAGCAGGAGTTACTGTGTTTAAATAGTGCTATAGTCCCTGCTTCCTGTAATTTCACCCCTGAGATGACAGCAAGAAATTTTACATATAGCCAAAAGTGATATTATATTACTAAACTCCAAAGAATTCGGCAAATATAAGGAAGATTTTTCAGGGCAATGCTAACAACTTCTGCCAAAGCTCACAAGCAGTCCAGGAAATGTCCCTAGGGCTAAAGAAGGTGAAAAAGGCTTTTGATGATTTCCCAGGTCTTTGATGTTAAGCCACACAGAATTATCTGATTAAGATTTTTAGTTCTGAACCGTGCATTATTTGATATCAAAGACAAATTATGGTTCTTCAGGTTTAGGTGACAACTACAATGCTATCAGATGATAATTAACTCCTTTCTATTTAAACTAGATTCAATATGAAATAAAAGGCAGCTTCACCACAGTCAGTGCAATGAGACGATCTAGCAAAAAACAGCTCGCTCTTCATATCTGTTTTTTCTACTGATGAAAGTTTATTGTAGACTTAAATGCTATAGTTAGGAATTACAATCTTGTTTTCAGAGTGATGGAATGTGTTCTAGACCTGCTTACAATACTGGGGGTAATGGTTTATGCTTGTTCCATCCTAAAACTCACCTCTGACAAAAGGGAAAATAGAGGCAAGTAAATGAGTCAGATCCTATGCAATCTACATTTTCAGAGGGGAGAAGACAAGATTAAACATAGTAGGCAATTTTTGTCTCAATCTGTGATGCTAAGTCACTTCACTGTAACAGTTTTCCTTGCTCACCTATTGCTTAAGTGTTTGAGTTCACACTGCAATGACGCTGGGGTAGCTCCTCAAGGCAGTGTGCAAGATGATGTAACAACTACTGTTCTTTTACTATAGATTAATTAACTAATTGGTTACAGGATGTAACCACTTCTTTAGACTATATGCAAGTCTGCTGGTCTCACTTCAAGGTGATATGCAAAGGGACACAGGTTAGACAAATAGCAGTTACAGGATTGTATAGTCAAATGAGTAAAACTGTGTAGTCCTGTGATACATTGAAAAGATACAAGATCATATGACAGCTCTCCCAAACTGTATTATTCTAAAGCACAGTGTTACACTAAATGAATACAACCAAATTCTCAGAGAAGTAGATGAACAGTGAAATTTTACAGGATTTTTCGGAGCTAGCATTAATTTTGATCATCAAGTATATTCTTACACCCTCTCTCAGGTCACTGTAACTACTACGGTCAACAATACAAACCAGTTCCAATGCTTTTCACTGGAGTGCTAGCATTGGTAAAGATAAGATACTTGATGGATTTGATGGGTGGACTGTTCAGTGGATAAGGAACTGGCTGGATGGTTGCATCCAGAGGGTAGTGGTCAATGGCTCAAAGTCCAGCTGGTGATCAGTGCCAAGTGGTGTCCCTCAGGGCTCTGTACTGGGGCCTGGACTGTTTAATATTGTTATAAACGATATCAACAGCAGCATTGAGTGCACCATCAGCAAGTTTGCAGATGACACCAAGCTATGGGGTACTGTTGATAAGCTGGAGGGGAAGGATGTCATCCAGAAGGACCTGGACA
>VWZO01021411.1:235931-247822 GCA_013396975.1 Bucco capensis
TTGGGGCCCCATCCCTGGAGGCATTCAAGGTGAGGCTTGCCAGGCCTCTGGGCAATCTGATCTAGTTGGGGATGTCCCTGGCCACTGCAGGGGGGTTGGACTAGATGACCTCCAGAGGTCCCTTCCAACCCAAACCATTCTATGATTCTGTGATTTCCAAAAACACACAAGAGTTCTTCTTATATCAAGTGGTTGGAATGACTAGGCCAGCTGCCAGAATTTGAAGATTTATGTCTTTTTCTCACTCACAGACAGGAAAAGCTTATGCAGCCATCCCCTCACAATGACCCATTCATCTCACCAGTTGTGGCTAAGAGGCTTCTTCCAAGAGGGAGAACATAGTTCATACTCAATTTGCAATTGACAGTGGCCCTCTCAGATGTTCTGATGAACAAGAGCACTTTTCGTGATCATGGTTCTTGATTAAAAGCAATCCAGCAATAAGAACAAAGCTGACAGCACTAATTTGTTTCGTACAAGCCAGCCCAAAGTTTATCTTCAATTTCTGCTGCAATAGGCCAGATATAAACTGGCAACAAAGCAATAAATGTCTACACTTTAAAATGCCTAATCCACTCAACTTTATACCAAAGAACACATTTTTATTTGGCTGTAATTATGGTGGTTTTTTTAAAAAAAGGTAAACTATATATTCTGAAAGGCTGTTTTTCCTCCCCTTGATCTGTTTTCTGCTTTCTGACAGTACAATACCGCTAAAGCAGCTCAGATAGGAAAAGAATGAAGTAAATGGCTTTTCCATTATTTTTTTTACATTTTTTAAATCTTGTCATCACATCAAGATTTCTAATAATCACATCAGATGCAAAATAATCATGCCTACATCTTTCTGTAAGCTGGGGGATAATTGAAGGGCTGACAACCCAAAGCTCTTCAATTATAAGAAACAGGTGCGCATATCAACTCAAGGAGGGTCAAATCTACTGCTAGACTGAGTATTATTCTGGCATATTCATGTATGGCTAGGCTTCGTGAACAAAGATCCAGGGAGGGCTCCACCCACGCTCTTCACCAGCGCCTTTTCCAAGCACGTTGATAAAAAGAGGATAGCAGCTAGCACCCTCGAGCCTGCACAATGGGTTTTTTTTTAGGTGAGACACAACATGCACAGAGCTGGACCCACCCTTTAGTCCTAAGGGTCATCTGCCAGGGCCTAGCAAGCTTGGACACTGGCAGCCAAGTCCTTAGGATGGAGGTTTTATTAGAGTGTCCTTCTCTTAGATGGAAGGCCTTACAGGGCTAAATGAGCTCCATCTGCCCGGCTTTGGAATTAGAGTTGTCCTTCTCCTAGGATGACTGCCAGAAGGCTAATGAGCTCATCCTACCCATGCAAGGATTATAGGAACATGGGTATCACTCCCCACACTTTCCCGTGGGCAATGAGTTTAATGCTCCCTCTGCTGTCGGCACAGTTATCGCACCAGGGGCCACAGGAAAGCCCAAGTGATTTTCAGACTATGCCTGGGCATATTCATACACCCTAAGGAATTCACCTTCAACTATCAGCACAGGTTCTACACAGAAGTTTATTCAGAAAAATTAATAATTCTTGCATGTGTACTAGATAAAAGATGCCATAAAGAACATGAGAACCTAAGCAAAGCAATTATCAGGTGAATGGGAAAAAAAACCCACCAAACTCTTTTCTCTACTATAAAACCCAAAATAACACTAGCAGAATTAATTTGTACTAGTGGAATTAAAGTCTCCTGTAATGTTTGTCTTCATTCTCAATCTTGCACATGTAGGGTCTGCAAAAGTGACAGAAGTTTAAAGAGAATTAACTCATTTTTTTTCATTCAAGAAACCTGTTTTCCCTAAGGCTCTGCTGAATCCTTTCACCCTCCCTTTCCCCTGTTCCCTCACCTAGGTAGCCACTAGTTCCCTGGCTTATTCTGTGCTGCGCACATGACATCTCCTACCCTTACTCCAAAACTAATCACAAACAGCAAGTTAGTCCTAAGAATGTCCCAGTCCATTAAGGTCATTCCCGATGTCATTAAGATAGTGCTTCTTTATTACTGTTCTCAAAGCATCAGTGCTGATAAAGACAGAGCGAAAGGAGGCAGAAAGTGATTCCTCCCATACCAGTGATTGGCAAGGGAACAGAATTAGACTCAGAGCACAGCTGCCTGGCCTGGAATGCTGCAAATAGGAAAAGAGGCTTTTTTTCCCTCCGAGCCCCAGCACTGCCTGAACCTCAATGGTGTAATTAATAAGGAAAGAAAACAAATAAACAAACAAAAAAACCCCAAACACAGAACCACCAGAAAAAACCACACCAATGCTAAAAATATTCCTCTTCAAAACAAAGAAAATTAACAGGAAATGTTAGTTATTTTATCTAGGCAAAGAAATTAAGTCTGATCACTCAATTAAAAATAAATCAGATAACACACTCCAAACTGATTCCCATGAATTAGTACTCAGGAGTTTCTGATTAATTGCTGCCAGCAAGCCAGCAAACATGTCTTCTGTAGTGTTAATTTTTGTTCAAAAAGAAAATTACACTTCCAAGGAAAACATTTCTTGTGTCTCTAGCACTGTTATCAGAAGTGTCTTATTACACAAGGTTAAAACAACTGGCATTTTGCACTGCAGAGACAGATCAGATGAGAGGAGTTGTGGGAGAAAAGGGAAGTGGAAAAACTGTCTCCTTATCTTGGTATTAAACCATAAAAAGCAATTGTCATCATGTCAAAAAAAAATACTGGGGGGGGTTGTCTTTAAGAGGCGCAAGTGATTATTTTCTCATGATAGAGATTACATGATCTGTTTGGATGGACAGAAAAACAAAACAGAATTACCCCAAGCTTCAAAATATACCTGCAACCCACAAACTCCGCTCCATTTGCCTATAATATCATTTGCTTAAGACAATAACATTCACATTACCCCTTTGCAGAAGAAATGGGAATGCTGGATAACATCACCATAGAGGAGATACACAATCTATGGTGCCTGAAGGTAGGTGTAGAGCTGGATCCCAGAAGAAGCTGGAATTAGCACCCAGCACAGCTAAATTCTCAGTGTGCAGCAAATACAGGTGTGTCATTGCTGAGGTTCATTCAACAAACAGTGAGGACCCATCACAAAAGGCCTGATCAAAAGTGGAAACAAACCAGGGATGAAAAGTCTTAATCATTCTGGGATTTCTAAGAAAACAGGTACTGAAAAACAGCCTGCCTTTGTGGCAACACCATTTTAAGTACTCAGATCCATCTTTGTACCTACTGTCTTGGTAAGAAAAGAATTCCTCTGGCAGAACTAAACAAAAGATTTTCTATTCTTTCTTTAATGAAACAAAAAATTACACTGTTATGGTGCTTTATTCTGTCCATAAAAAGACTTGCACCATTAGCTAATTAAAAAGCTTGTCCATTGTCACACCAACTCCTAGAGCATTATGACTGGATTGTGTTAAAGGGATAAACTCTTAGCAGAGCTAGTACTTGAGAGTTTTCCCATATTGAACAACAACATTTCAACACATCTGGGACCAACACCCATCTACACTTCATCAGCAAGCAACAGTAGCAGAGAAAAAAAATCTCTGCATTATCAGGGAATAATTCTTCGAAATAAACTGAAATAAATTTAAATTTAAATTTGGAAAAGACAAGTATTTACATAAATCTGACAATATTTAACAATATATGGTGTTGGCAGAAAGTTGGTTTATGTGTTGCAGTTACTTGTTTTATTCAATGAAGCTCTCTGGTCAGTTAAAGGAAGGCCTAAGAAACCTCACTCATCTCACAGATGACCACATATGAAAAAAAGCTTCAAAGCTAATCTCTTTGTTTCTTATGCACCACTCTCACATGCAGGTCCAGTTGCAGACAGTGGAATGCAATTCTACAGCCTTTTTTTTTTCCTGTCTTCTACAGCATTTATTGTTGATAATGTTGGAAAGGGGTACTTGGATTTTAGTGATGATATTTTAGATTTTCAATAAAGCACTTGATAGGCATGTTTAATCATGAAGTTATTGTAAACATGCAAGTTTTTAGCTGAGAATTAAACACATAAGAAATGTTTCCTTATGCAACTGGAGAGGTCTCCTTTCCTAAATATCTTTAATGTATTTTCTCAGTTCTCATGTTGAAACCAGACATACCCCTTGTTATCTCTGGGCCTATAGCACTCAAGGCATCATATTACATCCAGTGAAAAACGTTAGCTTTGGCCAGACTATTATGACTACGATATACATACTTTACAAGACACTAAGTGGATCTTATCATTAAAATAAGAACCCTGGAGGCTTAATATTACTGGGAATGTATTTGCAAATGTTTAAGGATGCAGGGCTCAAAGTGGGATCCTTAAGAATCAAAGACAGATGTTCTCCTACCTAAAAGCCAGCAGAGAGACCAAATTACTGACAGATGATATCCTTGAAAGCCTCAGTAAATAAGTGACAAATGTTCACCAGGAGTGCAGCAAGCAGAGGAAACGGGTTAACCAGTTTGTGCGTCAGTTGGTCTCAAAAGTACTATCTATTAATTCTAGTGATTAAATTCAGATAGTTCTCAGTGGAGATAATACAACTGAACACCTAATTTCTACACTGAAAATTTCCTAAAATACTTTTTGGAATTCTATGCATTTTGTTTGAAATGGTCACTCTGTAGTGCAGAGCAGTGAGTGCCTGTGGTTTGTGAAAAGCAGCTGAGCAAAGAAGTGCTTTTCCACACACTCAGATGCTTTCCATAATAAGATCTCTTAAGTAGAAAAGTCAAATGAAACTTTAGCTGAATTTTGCATAAATATAACATTTCTGGTATTTTGCTTTCTATGAGAAGTGTCTTCTGGAGAGGAAAAAATAATTCTCACATTAACTGCTTATTAATTGTGAGGAAATCTGAGAAGGTCAGAAGCTCAGCCACAGTTACTGGCTGTCTGGCCAGGCATGTTGATGCTGCAGGCTGCATTGTGGTCCCAGTTAGAGACAAAACCAGTTACTGAGCTCGTTTGGACATCAAAAACAATCTAGCCAGAGCCACAAAGACCTCAGCATGATCTCATTTACTCAGTCTGCCTTTGTTTCTAATATGTGTTTGATTTTTTTACAGTATTCAAAGGCGTACCACAATAACTAGATAATAATATCCCACAGCCTTTTTTCTCCTTACGCTGACATTTGAAAGAACACACTAATAATAACACATTATAATTACAGAACTATTAGGCCCAGTTCTGAAGTTCCTACTTCGTTTCTGGTCAAGAAAACAGGGCAATTTCTGAGGTCTGAGGTGTAATGAGTTCAACTGAAGAAGTTTTTAAAAAAACTAAAATATGCTGAACACAAAAGCAATAACAAAAAGTTTTGTTGCAAAAAGCTAGCATAAAACTTGATTCCTCTCTCCAGGAATAAACATTAAAACATATGCAAAAGTACATGCAAATCAGTTATTCAGGGATTTTGCTGCTCATTTGACTCATCTGGAAATAGCAGAATGAGGGGAAACTTGGTAGAAAACAATGCTTTCTTTCTGCTTGTTCTTTCAACATATCCCTTCTGCCAAAAGAACAGGTGCCGCAGCTCTCCCGGGTGCCACTGAAAAGCTGGGTTCTGCAGAAACAGTTCTTCCCAGAAAACACTGGCTGAGCCTTGAGTAAGAAAATGGCTATCTGGCAGGTAGCCCTCCAAAACCAGGGATATGAATGTGGATAATCTAAAGTATAAAAAGGTTAAAAATCATATGCTGGTGTAGCCTGTGGTGTAACGCCACATGTATGTTTTAGTTATAACACTAATGGAGCTGGGTGTAAGAGTTGTGCCTATGCACACAGTCATCAGTAGGGAAGATAACAATTGCTCTCCAGCCTATTTCTGTTCAGATGAGATTCTTGAAGGATAAAGGACCCCTACAAGGCAGTCCTGGCCTTACATAGGCATCATCATCAGCTGAATGACAGGAAGTCCTTGATAGAGGACTCTAGTTCCTGCTCTATATTATGCTTAGATGTATTTATTACCAGATAGGACACTTTTTGTAGATGCTTAAAATATATTTTCATAATATAATATGATTTCATAAGATATGCTTTGTACGTAGCTTGAGGTAGTCAATAGACCACAGACTGGTCATGTAGGATCACAGGTAGCTGAATTGCAGTAATTCACTGGACAGCAGTTCAGGGAGTCTTACCTGACCCAGGTGAAGAAGCTGTCACACTTCTGCAACACAAAACCCCATGACCACCTTGACAGTGAATGACCAACCCACTAATGGCATTCCCTTTGAGAGTATTAACCTTTGCAGATGATACCAATAAAAAATTCTCTTTCAAAGTCTGTGCATGGGTATCTGTACAGCAAGCCAGTAGATAAAAGGAACAAGCCCCATAAAGGTATGACCCAGATGGTGTATGATATGTAATAGCAGGAGTTTTCCCAGGAGGAAGAGGAAAGGTCCTGGTTTGGATTAGAACAGAACAATTCTGTTCAGTGATTTTACTTTTCAGCTAAAGCTCCTCTAATTAACTGCACTTTCTGAAACTACCAGAGTGTTTTCACAGACAAGTGCCTGCTGCTAGCAGTGATAAGGCCTAACGTTTAGATTTATTGCTGAGGATCCATACGCAGACCAAGGTCACTGCTAGATCTTGTGTACCACATTGGGGAGTGCAGAGTAAAAGCTACACCTCAGGGAGGAGCAGACAGTTCAGGTGACCCTAAAGTGTCCAACTAGGTATTCCATTCCATCTAGGTCATATTCAGTATAAAGAAGTCAGTTCCTTCTTCTTCCCTTTTCTCTTTCTTCTTTGATGGATGGCATCTGAGGAAAACTCTGTCTTGTCCTCCCAGGAGTCCCAGAATCCAGCTTCCCCCACTGCCAGCTACAGCCTGCTGCTGGCCTGCACAGTATCAGTGGTGACATAGTTACTATTAAGAAGGGGGGTGGAGGGGGGGGTTAGGTTTGCTATTGGCTTTGTATGTATTTGTATATATATGTATATATTTCATTTTAATTATTATTCTCATTAAAGTGGTTTTAGGGGTTTTTTTCCAATCCATGGGTTCTCTCTGTCTTTATTATTCCTTTTCCTTTCCAGGGGGTGGAGGGGGAAGTGGGTTAATAGATAGTGGATTAGGGGGTGCCCCAGCCCCTAAACCATGACAGAAAGGTTGTTCAGTAGTTTGAGATTTAGCTCAAGGCTTCGGAGACTTAGGTGAACCTAACCTGCTCCAGCTATTTCCTTCCTATAGGTTGTCTGGAAATTTTCAAATTAATAAACCTCTAAGTAAAAGTTTTAAAGACTTAGGTCTTTACTTATTAGAGATAAGTAAAGGTCTAATACCATAAGTATGGGACCCTTAGTTTTTCTGTAACTCAAATCTTTATTTGTCCATTGAGTATTATAGTACTTCCTTATCTCATGGGGCTGTTACAAAGGGCAAGTGCACTGAAGATAGCTGTGCTCAGGTGCTGAAACGGTGAGGGTCATGTAAATATCTGGCTCAGAATCTTCTTGATCGGTGCCTGGCTGCGTGACTAGAACAAATTCCTCCACCTCTTATTACCTCATTTCTTCTTCAGAATTGGAAGAATATTTTTCTACTCCCTTTCTAAAGTACACTAAGGCAGCATTCATTAATGTCAATAGGTGATGAGAAAAATAATGATCAGCACCTTCTGAAAGCTTATAAATAAACAAAACACCCTCTTGCAGTCAGGATCTGTGATAGTTTTACTATGAAAGGAGACTATAGACAGCTTTACTATGAAAGGAGACTATAGACAGCTTGAACTAAAACCCAAAGGTATTAATGGATTTATGTTTTACATTCCTTGATTTCATGCAGATAAAGAAATAAGTAATTTTAAGAAAAAGATAGTATCTAAGATGTTCAGTGTAAGATTAATCTTTTGTGCATGCAGAAGAATAGAACGTTATGAATCTGGGGAAATCCTGGCCCTAACATTTTGGGGGTTTGGGGTTTCTGAAATATTTTAATCATAAACTTTGGCCCTTCAATTCCTCTTAACTCGAACTCTATACTCTTGAAGAGGATACTTCTGCAGATCTTTAAGTCTCTTTACACTTCGACTTCTACAATGCAAGACTTATATAGGTATTTAGATGTTTATAATTTGCAAAGACATGATCACAGAATTTTCAAATCCTTGTAAGGAGATAAATTGCTAAATGCTACTTGAATCTGCATTTACATTCTAGTCAATGCCTGAGCACATAGTTGCATAGCTAAATGCCCTAAAAATCTGATCGTCTGCCATTTAGGTGCTTTCAAAAATTTTTACACAAATCATATTGCCATGATTTATTTTGTGCCTCCCTTATCAGTAACACGTGAGTGACTACTGAGAGAATTTCATACTATATGAGTCATCTGGAAGTACTTTGGTATGGGTTTTATTAGAGCTCAAATAATTGAAGCTTATTACTTCTGACTTATCATTTCTTTGTGTAACAGTGGTAACGCAAGGCTATATGTTATCCAAAATGAAATACTTATATAAAAAAAGAAAAATGAACACCCACAGTTTTTTTATATTTCTAAGTCATGGCGGTTGATCTACTTTATTAAAGAAAACTGGAGATTATCCCTGCTACATCAGGTAGAACGTCCAGCAACCTATCACATCTTCACTTCAAAGTCACCTGACTCCTGTGCCAAAATGTAAAATCCTTTAACGAAAAAAATAAAGTAATAGCTAATAGTCCTGATGCATCTGAGGCATCACTGTGCCAGCCATTTTCCATTAATAGATTATCTTAAAGAGATGATATAAAGTGTTACATAGATGAGAAGAGCTTGCTATGCCGTCCAAAAGAAATTGCTGATTTGGGAACTTAATTCCCTCTACACTGGAAGGACAATAGAAAGATTATTGATGCCACTAAATCAAACTCTATGTTAATGATCTCTGTGAGACCAAGGTGAGGGTCAAGCCTATCATTTCTGCAAATTTAAGTTTCCTTTTATCCATATCCATCTTTACAGAAAGTGGGGCATCCATTCCATTATCAAGCTCCTGGAAGATGCTTACACTTGATGTGTTTGGCAAGCAAAATGATTTGTAACAGGAAAAAACAAGCCATGAAACTCGAGAAATTATGGAGCTAAGAGACTCATTCATAGATTGTTTTTATGACAACTTTTTCACATTTATTTCCTACTTAATCAGTGAAAGCATGTGTTACTGAGCAGCAACTGTTCAGCATGTCCGGGAGAATCACCTGTGAGAAGTCCTTTGCTGAATGATATTCTAGGTCAACGCTGTCATCATTATAAATGAAATGTTTCAGTTCAGATATATTTATTGTCAATCTGAAGATGAAGATCAGGAAGCAAAAATAAAAATACTTATTATTTACATGTGCAAATCTATCAGTTAAATGCACGCATCACTGTGTACCTAGATACGGTTATTCTGATGCTTTGCAGCGAAATACGTACATGAGTTTTTGTCTTGTGGACAAATCTCAGTAATGCTACACCTTGGAGAAATAGATCATTACCTGTTTTCTCAGTATTGACTCATAAAAGCCAATAGCTGACAAGTATCACTTTTTCTATTATCATGGCACAAGTTTTTTCTTTTTTTATGTAACCCATGCATGAATCCAAATTGCTGTTTTAACATCACCTCAGAATTGAGAATAAGCTTGAACCAATATATTTTTCAGAATGTTCCCCAGTCTACTTTTTAATACTCTTTATGTGCATATTTGACTTTGTGAAGTGAAATCACATCTTCCCGGAATCTATCCAGGCTGTTTGCCAAGGACTGTTCGTACAGCAAGGACAGCATGTCTCAGACAAAGTGCATTCAGTAGCTAACAGACTTCAGAAACAATATTTAGATTCTAAGTGAATTAAAGCTTCTCTTAAGACAAAAATCTACCTATAAACTTAAGCCCATCGTTCACTGCCATGTTGAAAAAGAGGAAAATTTATTTATTAATTCATATTGATTTTCCTGCAATGTATGTGATTTTCTTCTATGCAAGGCCAAAATGACAAAATTCAGCAACACATATGTCATAAATCAAGAGAAACAATCACTGATCTCCAAAATGGCTTTAAAATCACCTAAATGGATAAAAGGCTATTTTCTAATCTTGGACATTATCATACATCAGGAATTTCAGTTTAGCTAAAAATTGTCTGGTAATATTCATCTTCTATTTGGGATATGCCCAAAAGAAGCTGATATATTTTTCCTTCTTTCTCTTTATAAGCATAAGCACAGACTCCCAGAATGTGAATACAGAAAATACCAGCTTGTTTAGACACTCATGCCCATCTCAGTCATGTTAGATTAAATGTTCCTTGGTGTACTGGTCCAGTGTGGTTTTAAAACTCAAACACCATGTTTTACAGCTGATATTCTAAGGTCTGCTCTGAGATACCCACTTACCACATAACACTCAAGGAACATTTTCTATCTTAAGGAGAAATATTCAGTAAGAACATTACTTTGGAACTTTGAGTTTGCAGTAGCTGTTTCTAACAAGTATCTCAAATCTCCAGAACATGAAGAATATTTTGAAACTATGTTGTATGGATGTTGCAGCCCCACAAATCTTCAGTATTTTTTTAATACAAATTAATCTGCCTTGGACAAAAATCTAACATTAAGTATCTTAAAAGGGTAAGAAAAAGTCACTGAAAGTGTTTTACTGGAGACAGTCCATAGCTTTCCAGTCCTTTAGAAGTTGCATAATTTCAGCTATTCCTCAGTGCAATTATTTGATGAATTTTATTGTCATTCTTCAGAGCTTCCTGAGACCTCACTTCATGTCACAGACAGTCATGTGCAAAGGCTAGTTTGATAATCAAGGGCCATATTCTTCAGTGGTTTTCAGTCAGCTCTGCTGACAGACTGCTAATGTGCACAGCTTTTATAAACTAACTCAACACACTGGATTAAATGCATGTGAGCAAACCTCATACCTAGATAATGATGTATCATGAGTATTATGAGATATAAATAATGGGCAAACTGAAAACATAAGCAATGGCACACTGAAGTTGTAAGGCAGAGACAGAAACTGCCATTTAAACATTTAATATCTACTGTCACTTGCAGAAACTTTTTCCTAGGAAGGTGAAGGATTTTAAGTGTTTCATTCACATGTTTAATTTTCTTTGATAATAACAAAATACTGCTGAAATTATTAACATGTTCTATTCTGGAGAAAAAAAAATGCTGTCATTATATTGGGAACTTCATTTTCTCTCAGTTTTCCTGTTACTTCCCAAGAATAAAACCCAAGGGCCAGTTCTAGAAGGTCTGAACATTTACAACTCCCGCTGACTTCAGGTTCAAGTGTTTGAACACTTCTAAAATCAGGCCTGCAGCACTATGGTTCCTGCTCCTTAGGAAACACACACAGGGATTTCTAATGTTGACATAAATTCTCTTATTTTATAGTGTTAGCTTAAAGACTCACGTATTAAATCTGTTTATTATATTTCCTGTATCTGAAAGATGAGACCATGCTGTCCATATCTGAAGCTACCCCTGCAAGGAGTTTATGATAGTTTCATGTCAGAGGTGGAGATAATTATACTAAGTTTAGAGATAAAACACTAAACAGAAAAAAATGAATCATAAGAACTTAATAGCATTGATACAATTAAACCCCTCTCCTTTTCAGCTCCAATAATACAAGCAATTGCACTCAGCTTCTGGGCTTTGGCAAATGCTCATCAGAACATTTTCCCTTTTGTTCTTTGAAGCATACCCACTCACTTAACCTATTAATTTTCTGCCTGTTTCCAGAAAGCAGTTAAATATCAAATGAAACTTTCAATTGCCTCATTGCAATACACAGTATTATCTGTAGGACAGCTGGAGAAGTATCTGAGTTAGAGAGCGAGGACATAGATA
>VWZO01021411.1:263930-320057 GCA_013396975.1 Bucco capensis
AGAACAACAGCCGCATCAAGCTGGGGCTCAAGAGTCTCGTCGGCAAGGGCACCCTGGTACAGACCAAGGGTACCGGCGCCTCCAGATCTTTCAAGCTGAACAAAAAACCAGGTGAGACAAAAGAGAAGGCAACTAAGAAGAAGCCAGCAGCCAAGCCTAAGAAGCCGGCGGCCAAAAAGTCTGCCAGCTCTGCCAAGAAGCCTAAGAAAGCGGCAGCAGTGAAGAAGAGTCCTAAAAAGGCTAAGAAGCCAGCAGCCAGCGCGGCAAAGAAAGCAGCCAAGAGCCCCAAAAAGGCGGCTAAGGCAGGGCGCCCCAAGAAAGCAGCGAAGAGCCCGGCCAAGGCGAAGGCAGTGAAGCCCAAAGCAGCCAAGCCCAAGGCAGCCAAGCCTAAAGCAGCCAAGGCGAAGAAGGCAGCGCCCAAAAAGAAGTAAAACCACAGAAAAGAAATTAGTCTACATCAATCCTTCCGGCCAAGGACATTTCAAAGTCTACTTTGGCCTCTCTGGGGTTCTCATATTTTCCACTGAAAGAAATGCTAATGCACAGGTACAGCATTTCTGCTGGTACCATCGAGAGGGATGAGCCTGTCTGCTCTTAGGCTTTACTTTGGGACAACTTGTAGTGACTATTTGATGAGGAAATAGATGCAAAAAATGTCCTTGTCTCAAAAAACTGCTGGAAAGTATGCATCCACTGGATTACTTTTTCTTTTTCAGATGATATGCTACTGATGCAAGAGATAAGAACAACTCATGGGATGTGGGAGACAGTAAAACTGGTACTACTGCCAACTGCTGCACTACTTAAACCATGCTCTTGGTATATTGCCCAGAGTATGAGGTCTCCATTTTCAAGCATGCCATTGAACATACACTTGTGGGAAGGCAAAACAGAAGAATCTAGAGTAAGTCCTTTCCTCTAGCAAGAAAGGCTAATAAATAATTACATGAAAATAGCATTTTGGTTGTTGTACATTTTATATGGTTGTATTGTGGTTTAGATTTGTATTTCATGTAGTCATAGACGTAAAAAATCCCACAAACAACTACATCCCTTAAGCACAGAACAAGAAGACTCACTTTTAAAATATTTAGATTCAGGTTCTGTCAAACCTGAGACAAAGGCAAACTTAAAATCAATGCAGAAATATAAAGAATTAAAAGCCAAAATGAAACAAGCTAAACAACCAAAGTGAATGACTTCCCATGGGTTAGAAGCTTGCAAATGAAATACTAAATACTTCTCGATCTCTGTAATTTTCTAGATGAAAAGAATTCTCCTGGTATTTTCATTAACGAAGCATTTCAGAAGGTAAGTGTTCAGGTTGCTATGGTTAAAATGCAATTTCAGATTTATGATTAGGTGGCTTGTTTGTGTATGTGGCAGGGGGAACTGGGAGTCAGGTTTACATTTGAAGTTACAGTTTTTGTAGAGCACTTTGCTACAAAGGAAATAGCATTACTCTGACTGGAACAAAAAGCATCTGATTTTTTTAAGATGATTTTCATGTTTTAACAGTGCAAAGACATGTACAGTCTATCTAGTTGCAACACAGAAGTCACCACACAAATTACTATCTGTCTGATAACTATCTGTAAAATATCTATGGAATAGATATCACATTCATTCCCATATGTGTACAGAAGAGTCCTCTCAGAAGAAAGAAGGGAAACTGGGGGAAAAATAGCATTATTTCTGAACACAAGAACACAGCAACAGCCAAAGATAACAGTAAGGCCACAGTTTTCACAGTTATTTCACTTGCATCTTCTTTTCAGAGTCATCCTATGCCTATCAGATGATAAATCAGTATTTAGATGCTAAAATGTTTCTGTATTTCACTCCTAAACCAAATCAATACAACTGGTCACGGAAATGAAGTATGTTAATGTAAAAAATATTTAAAGGAATATGATGTTCTCACTGAAATTTCTGAGGGGACTATGTGCTACTTGGAACACAATAAACTTACCCTTTTGAGATTGTCATTGATATGACTTATTTTGCAACACTCACCTCCAAGTATTGATTCTAACATGATTTTTACTATTTTTTACTCCAGTATACTATTTCCTATTATTAGAAAGATGTATTTTCCTTATTATACTGAAACATGTGACATTAAAATGTCTTAACTCACTGCTTAAAACCTGAACTTTTTCAGACAATGCAAAATGTTGAAATTTCTTCTTTTTATATCAATGCAGAATGAAATATTCAAGACTAGAAATTCTTTTTTAATTTTGATCAGTTATAGGCTGACTAATAAACACACTTGCTTTTTTGAAAGAAAGCATGGACATATGGTGCAGCTAGGCCTTGAAGTTTTATCTGGACTAGGCTATTCTAAGAAACAGCATGTTCTCAGAGGTGTATTGAACAAAATCATAATAGAAGGAGAAAAAATAGCTAGAGTTCTAGCTTTTATGGTCATTGGATCCCAGATATGTCCAATCCTAATATTATGATACTGAGCAGCCTGGTATTACTTTGTTAGACCTTCACAGTGAAATGTATTTATGTTAGGCATTGAGCACATGTCAAGACATCTTCCTCTGCTTCCAAGTCCTATCTTTTCACTGTTTAAGACCATCTATTCATTATTTTCCTATCTACATTCAGGATTTGTTTGTAAACATTTGTGGAGGTAAAGTCATGGTTTTCCTATAGTGACAAATCCTCCAGCTTACCTCAAGATGTCAGTTATATATTTAAAGGTCAATAAACTGAATCTTTACTCTCAACTGAGTGCTCTCCTCAAAGTTGTAGCTTTTCACAAAGCAGTAGCGTACACAGAAGGAATAGCAGCTTGGTGGTACTTACAAAAAACTGTGTTTATAGAGCATAATAACAGAATGTTAATATTTGTATGAGAGGACATGGCTCATTCTCTGTTCATAAACCATTTTAAACTTAATGGTTTAGACAGACACAAGAACAGCCTAGATCAGGCCTGGATATGATGACTTGCTACCATTGCTTATACATCTCAATGTGTAATTAATACTTTCTCCTTTCTAACACTCTAGCAATAGCTTTGCAGAATTATGCGTGTTAACAGCAATGATGTTTAGCCAAATGCTAGCAAAAAACCAAAAGATGCTCCCATGCAATTCTACTAAGCAGCTGAAAGCCACAGTATCTTTTTGGTATGATGAGCAGAGAATCAGGAGTGGCACTAAAAACCAGAGCTTTTGTCTCTTGTTCTGACATGAAGCACATAGGTATGTATAGAGTGAATTTAACACTTAAAATTACTAGTCCAAGGAAGGTTTCTTACAATAAAACCAGAAGTAATTATGGTTTTTCCCTTTTATCCAACTGGTAAACATTCACTCTCTCTGACAGAAATACCTCAAGGAGGAAAATCATGTTCGATTTTTCAGGCTCAGGATTTCAAATTGAAGTTCCTTGCTGAAACTAGCAAAAACCACTATGGTTTGTGAAGCAAGTGACAAGAGTGGCCATGGGAACAAAACCCAGAACAATTCCCACTACCACCACCACCATCACTGTCCTGTCTAGGTACAAACATACAAACTAGTCCAGGAAAAAAAATAAATTACCTAATTTAATGGCAATATTAAAAAATATATAAAAAATCAATTGTATATTCAACTCCACCACTCAAAGTCTTCACCCTGTATTGAGAACAGTGAGTTACATCTGTGCTGCATACGTGTTTCATAGGTCTCAAATGCCACGACTCTCAGAGTTTACAGGAAGATGAAGTAATCTTCATCAAAGCACCAGTTACACATATGCAGTGGTTACTGAGTACACCAATTTTTTCCTCTTTAGTTATGGGTCACCTCATTTCAGTTTAGTGACAGTTCACAATCTATTACTCACCATCTAAAATACCATGGATCAGGTTGTTGTAACTTAAAAAAAAATCTCAGATGGTGCAAAACTCTGGGAGGGATAAACTGAATGTCAGTGGTTAAATTAATAATTTATACAATAAAGTTAGACGTGAACTGCAAATCATATATCCCAACTTCAGCAGTAGATATTGAGGTGAAAGATAAAGTTGGGCTTTCAGCATAAATGAAATGCAAACCCTACTGGTTCTTAGGTCCCGCAACATCCATTCTGTTACTCTTTCTGCCACCAGTTCTTTAGTGATGCCCCACTATACATTGAAGTATTATTATTACCTCAGTAGTGACACCAACCTGAAACACAAAAGCGACCTTTAAAAGTAGAGAGGTCATGCAAGTGGCACCCTTTACTATTTAATAAAGGCTTAAAATGTATTGTTATATATTCATTACACTGAAGACACAAAAAATTATTTTTAAACTTGACAAAACCTTCAATTTAGAAACATAGAGAGTATTTAATAAATATATATTTATAGCTGACAGAATAGCATGCAATCAGAAGATATAACGACTCTAAGCATATTTTATTTCAGTACTTGAAAGGATGATGGATATTCTCACAATATTACTGCAAACATATATATTCTCTATTGAATGTAAAGTAATTGTATGTGTATAGTCATTTTTTATTAAGTTTGTTGCAAATATAAGAATATATGCACAGATGCATATATGCACAGATGCATATATGGATTCTCTGATTACTTTTGAAATATGCATCATTAGAGTTGAAAATTATCTTTAAACTACCATGCACCCTGTGATAAGCAACCAGTGTGACTACTTGTCTAAGCAGTTTGAGTAAGGGAGAGCTGCAGGATCACACCCTTCATTTTCCTGGGTTTTCTTCATTTACCACCTTTGTGATCGTGATCTGCTGTAAGAATAAATTTCTTCTTAAATAGGATCTTGATTGTCCAATCCCTCCCCAGAAATCGTCTCAAAATTAATCACAGCTAAATGACACTTTAAAGGAACTGTAGCTGTGAAATAACTATATTTGGTATTTAATTGACCCATGGAAATAAGACTTTATTAAAGATGATTCCATATAACACTAGTTTCAAAGGACCATAGAAAGTGGATGGATTCTGGAAAGGAATTAAGTGACTGCTGGTAGAAGGTTGATGGGTTGCTTCATTAATAAAATGTGAACACCAGGAGGACACTAATGAATAGGCATCCTAGAACCACCATACCAAACTTATTCCATCAGGCACTAGCATTGTTAAAAAAGATGTGACGCAGTCCTGTCTCCAGTATGAGTCCCTAAGGCATGCCACTGGTAACTGGCCATCTGGTGGACTTTGCACCACTGATCACTGTCCTTTCAGCCACCTAGTCCAGCCCATTTTTCACCCATCTTGTCATCTGTTTTGGTTGGAAGTTGCTTCATGTCGCTTTCCTACGCCTGTGATAAAATCTGAACATGAAATCCCTAGGGATTCCTCATAACTGACAGAAAGCCTTAGGATAATAAGGTTGTTCAGTATCATTTGAAATAGATGCTACTATCTAAATATAAATATACTATCATTATTTCAATGGGCAATCACTGAAGTAAACAGCAACATTTCTATCAATGTGAAGAGCTCCACTGAAGACAGGTGCACATATATTTGCATGTATCTGGAGCACCATGCACTGGCATGCTGTTTGGATTCAGTGGAAAGACAGAATGGAGGATTTTCAGCATGCAATTTTCAAATGCTTCAAACTATGCTATTTCTTAAGCAAATGTAAAGGCACTTTTGTTCTTGTTGCATTCTGAAGAAATAAAAACAACCTACTTCTGAGTTTCCCATATTCAAATAAACAATATAAAAAGGTTTATAACCTGAAAACATCTTTCCATCTGGAGTTGGCTGTTCTCAAAGCAGAAGTATATTTATTAAATTTCTTAGGACTATCTGGCAGCTGAATGTAACAGTAAACATGAATATTTTCAGGTTCAGATTTCTATAAGAAATTTCTCTTAAAAATAGATAAGGGAAAGGAAATAAAGTAGGTCTGTATCAGTTGTAAGCCCCAGAAAACAGTAGTTTGTTACAGGTTGACTACTTACAGGTTATAGCTTCTTGGTATAAGTATTTCAAAGGCATGAAGGAAAACAGCTCCTGCAAACAAACAAATAAATAAATAAATAGTCTCATACAGTAGAAAGTTAGTGAAGGCAGAAAATCATTAGAGATGTCTCCAAAACTTCTCCACTATAACCTCAAGAAAATACTCAAATCCCAAGCACGCAGGTTGTATGATCTGATTTTACAAAGCCATTCTTTGTAGGAGTTGCTGTTGGTTTAATATCCTTCACACAAACAAACTCAGTTTGACTTTGGGAACCCTCTCTTGTACCCCAACTTCTCTTTAGCACAATAGAAAATAATGAAAGGTTTGCAAGCTCAGCTTGTTCTATCTACTAAGACAAGACAGCAGCACACAAGCCAGGAACTGAATGCCCGGACAGAAGAGCATCACTGGATGTGTTCACTTGCATCAGTAACACTGCAAATCATATGCAAGACTGTTTATACTGTGAAGGCATGGAAAAACATCCTTTTTACACCTCTGAGCAAAGCATCTGAGTCAGTATGGATGATACATGGTACTATAAAGAAAAAGTCAGGTTTAGCTAAAAGCTACAGTATAATATTAAGTATGTAGACAGATATAATTGTATCAGATAAATGACATAAAGGGATGTTGCAACAAAGAGCTTTCTAAACCCAAGTTCTGTAGCATGTGTGTATCCAGGAACCCATCAACGCTATTTTCCAAAGATGCATAGTGAGAATGTCAAGAGAGGAGCAGAAGAAAGAAACTCAGAATGGTACTCAGTCTTGGCATCCATAAACAGTACAATGCTCAAGTTTCTGGAGCAAACAGGATGCCTGAATATTCTTTCTTCCTATAGTCCCTGAGCAAGTGTCAGGGATCTAATAGAGAATTACCTTCCTTATGGTATTCCTGCTGGTATGTGAAACTGGACTAGCTCATAAATTGCAAATAGGCAATGAAGCTCCTAATTTATTTGCATTATGTTCAGCCCTTAAGGGACTTACTGATACCAAATGCTATAAACCATATCATCATTGTCTCTCAAAAAAACTCCTGCCTTGCCTTCAGTGATAAAAGACAAGGCCATCATTCCCTAATTACATATATTATTTCCCAGGTGAAACCTAGCAGATTCTAGCTCCAGAACACAGATCATATTATGTTCATATTAAAGAGCATATAATTTAAAAAAATAAACCCATACGTATGTATTAATCTTTCCTTCTGAACAGAGCCAGGGGAAAAAGTTGTGGAGATGTAGATTCTGACTTTGTACAACTGATTAACAGAAATCTTCAACAATATGCATTGATTTGTACGAAAATATGAAAAAATTAATCAGCACAACGACAATAAGAAGCAAGATCCAAAGTTGTTCAAAAGAGTAAAGATAAACCATTTGTTCAAAATCAAAAGCTGTTCCCTTCATCTAAAAAATGTTGAGGCTATTTTCAGTCTTCTCTTAAAAAAAAAAAAAAAAGGAAATATTTCATGAAAAAATTTTGCATCAAAACCGGATTTAATATAGTTAATATTTTTCTGTTACTTGTTTGGTATGATACATACTTTATTCCCTCCATGTGGTGAAGATATTAAAGAAAAATAATAGAAAAAATCACAATACAATGAAGAATTTGACTCTTAAATAAAAAAAAAACCAAAACAACAAAACAGAACAAAACCAAAACCCAAGAAAATCCCAAACAAACAAAAAAAAACCTGAAAATCTCAGAATTATTTGTTTTATGGGAAAGGCCAAACATCAATATTCTGTTCCAATCTAGAGCATATTTTTTACATGTTATAAAACCTGATAAATTGGAAATTCTATTCTCAGTTTGTATTAGTTGAAAACAAAGCCAGCACAGCAGAATTTTCTTAAGCATACTCAGTACAAACATATGACATTGCTTGTGCCAGGTAGAAATCTTCTTGCTCTTCTTTGCCATCTTGCAGGCTTCAGGGTATAGTTATGAGGTTTTACCTAATGTTGCAAAGAAGACAAGATTGAATGAAAATGATGCTTTCCTTGCAAAGATGACAAGATTGGACCAAAATGATGCTTTCCTTGCAAAGATGACAAGATTGAATGAAAAAGATGCTTTCCTGACAAAATCATCAAAAAAATTCTATACAGCTACCAAAAAAACACTTTTTCCAATTCAAATTATTATCAGGAAAAGAAAAAAAAAAAAAAGAAAAACTGGCTGTTTGAAAAGATGAATTGCATTAAATCCTTGAAAAGCAACTATATTCCATTCTGCTAGGAGATTTGCATTGATTGTATGCTATGGTATCTTGCCTGGACACTTGAGGGAGGAAAGCTGTGTGGGGCTGTTATTATGTGCAATGCATGTTTTTGTTCTGGGACAGCTGTAGGTTCTTTATGTCAGATCTGCTGTACCTCTCAAAGAGATTGATCCTTCACTAAATAGCACACTGAAGATAATGACTCATATTTTTTGTCTTTCATATTCCAGTAAATAAATGAACCCCACCAATTATAAGAGAAGCCCTGAACCTAGCTGCAGTAATGTGAAATGTGAATGGTAAAACATTCATTGATTGAGTGGGGGCATGATCAGATCTCAGCATGGCCAACTGGTGCAGTCCCAGAAAGGACACTAAATCAAACACCTGCATAGAGCTTATTTGAGCATATCTCTGATAGGGAGTATTAAGCTTCTGTTTTTCATGGTTATTCATGCTTTGAACAAAATAATAAAATTGGATGTCCAAATGCACTTAGGAAAAAAAAATAACAAAAATCACAATACTTAATATTTTCATTACTCTTCTGATTAGAAAATGTGCCTTCATATTCCTTTTTACACAATTAAATACTTCAGCTTACTATGTATTATAAACACTCCATAGTAGATTACAATTATTACAGCTATTAAGACTTTTAAAAGCATTATGCAAATTCTCTTTTAACTAGAAAACTATTTCATCCAACTAGAAGCCACGAGAGATGAGATTAGTTTAACTACAAGGAAAGAACACAATTTTTTATTATTATTTTCATACGTGGCATGTAGCACAATATATGTTCTATTCTTAGTTCAGACATCAATTTTTTAATCAAGGCCAAGACAGCTGCAGTAAACAAGCAGCTTATCAAGCAATATTTTTTTGAGATTGCATGAGAAAGAAACTTACATTCAAATCCTGACTACTCCTAATTAATCATGCAAATAATAAATGCAGCTATGTCTTGTAAACCATACAATTTCACTACTCATCCCAGTGCTTGACTTTCCACAGTGCTGCAATCCAAGCACTTTCAGACTGCCCATCTGGAGCATGGACACAGTCAGATAAAGCTGTTCACTTGTTTCTAAAGACCACCAAATCCAACACTTCTCTTTTGCAGAGCCATGATAATTTTCATAGGCATACCACACTGATTTAAGGTGCTTGGAGACCCTGATTCAGAGAAGACCAAGTGGGAAATTATTTCAAGACTCACTAAATGCCAGTCAATGCCTTTTAAGAGTCATTAAGCCCTTGGCCGCAGAGGAATCTACATCAAACCTTATGCTATGGTCAGAAAATCAACAGGCCACTTTAAAGGGGCTTAGATAAAGATAAAGGTATCACTCTTATCTCTCCTAAGTCAGAAATGAACCACATGCATTGACCTCATTAATATTTGTTCACATAGAGAAGTTGATGACTTAAATTATTTTTATGGGATTTATTAGCTCCAGTGCATGAAAAACTTCACCTGAAAACATTTATATTGCCTTAGCCATTATAAAAGCATTTTTACCTCTCAAGGGGTTAATGGCTTGGTCAAGCACAGAAGAAGGTACATCTGATGTACTAAATGTGCATTGTCACTTCCAAGAGATGGTCACATTCCTTGTGCTGCCACCTCTAAATCCCACTCTGCAATTTAGTTAGCCACTTCCCCTCACTGAGTGAAAAATAGCTGATAGACATGAAGTATAACATTAGACAAACCCTAATTACATTAAGCTTTATTTTCTTCTCTTTAGTCACTCAAATCTAGAACAGGTTAGAACAGGTTGCCCAGAGAGGCTGTGGATGTTCCCTCCCTGGAAGTTTTTAAGGTTAGACTGGATGGGGCTCTGAGTAATGTGATCTAGTAGACGGTATCCCTGCCCATGGCAGGGGGGTTGTGACTAGACGATCTTTAAGGTCCCTTCCAATCCAAACCATTATTTGATTCTGTGATAAATGAAAGCTTCTTCTCAGTCTCTGATGAGCAGTATCTGCACCTGTTGGAGATGATGGCCTCAACTTCACTGAAGAAACCCTCCAAATACATAAGAAGCAGTAAGTAAGAGAGATGGTTAAGTGCACAGGGCTGGCTAAACACTCTCCTTTAACTGCAGGAGGATGAGAAACAGTAAAAACTAGCATTCATAGAAAATGCTATTATCTGTTACACTTTGTAGCAGAAATAGCAGCAGGCTGCTGCTCCTCAGGAGATCACAGCCCAAGCTGACAGCCCCCTTTCCAGTCCAAAAGTGAAGATGACTTATTGCTGTCTGTCTTGACAGCACCCATGTGTTTTTTTGCCTGGTGTTTCCTTTAAATACAGATGCTGTCTCAAACCACCACAGATAATGGGTTCAGCTTCAGGTCAGCAGAATTATTTTTGTTCTGATGAAAGTCTGATACTCCTACATCTGAGGGTTATGTATGGCAGCATGTCTTCTGCTAGATATTTTAGGGATTGTGTAGATAGCAGGTTGCATGATTTGCATAAGGGATGTCTCAGGACTGTCACTCTGTTCCTAGCAGAGGTTTACTTCTTTGTTATTTGTTTAGCAAAGAGGCTGGAGAGCTGGGCAGAGAAAAACCTCATGAAATTCCACAAAGGCAAGTGTAGGGTAATGCACCTAGGGAGGAATAACCCCAGGTACCAGTACAGGTTAGGGACTGATCTGCTGGAAAGCAGTTCAGTGGGAAAAGCCCTGGGTGTCTGGGTTGACAGCAGGATGCCCATGAGCCAGCAATGTGCCCTTGTGGCCAAGAAGGCTAATGGCATCCTGGGGTGCATCAAGAAGAGTGTGGCCAGCACGCAGAGGGAAGTTGTCCTCCCCCTCTACTCTGCCCTGGTGAGGCCACATCTGGAGTACTGAGTTCTGTTCTTGTCTCCCCTGTTTAAGAAGGATAGGGAACTTTCGAAGAGAGTACAGGAGGGCCACTAAAATGATTAGGGACTTGAACACCTTTTTAATGCAGTAAGGCTGAGAGAACGGGGGCTTTTTAACCTAGAGAAGACTGAGGGGGGATCTTATCAATACTTATAAACACTTCAATGGTAGGTGTCAGGAGGATGGGGCCAGTCATTTTTCTGTGGTACCTAGTGACAGGACTAGAGGTAATGGGCATAAACTAGCACACAGAAAGTTCCATCTTAACATGAGGAGGAACTTTTTTTACTTTGAGGTTGGTAGAGCACTGGAACAGGCTGCCCATGGAGGAGGTTGAGTCTCCATCTCTGGAGATATTCAAAACCTGACTGGACACCATCCTGTGCAACTTACTCTAGGTTATCCTGCTCTTGCAGGGGGGTTGGACTAGATGATCTCCAGAGGTTCATTCCAACCCCTAACATTCTGTGATTATTTGGTTGTAGCAAAGCCATATTTGTCTATTACTAGGGTCCATTTTGCAGAGTTCTTTGATTGAATAAGATTCCAGAAGTAGAAAACTTGCTTCTTTTTCTCTTTCTAAAAAGGCCCATAGAGAAAACACTCCTGTGAGAAAATATCTGTTGTGTTCTCCTAGCACAACTAATTCAACTCTCAGATTTAAGCTCTGAGAGAGAGATGTTCGGATGTTGGCACCTGAAGTAGAATAACTACTGGTAAGATAAGCTCCTTTTTCTTTTTTTGTTTGATTTGGGTTTTGTTTGATTGGTTTTGATTTTGTTTTTTGTTGTTGTTGTTGTTTTTCTTGTACAAACTGTGTTTTCCAGTCCGTTTGTATGTTTGGGAACAATCCAAGGCCTTGTGCTGCTGAGTAAATTCAAGTCCTGATGGCTAACTCTTGAAATAACAAAGACATAGGCCAGTCAGCAAAGGAAGACTTCTGTGCTAGGAGATGGAGAAAGAAACTCAAGAGCTATTATCTTCTCTTCTGTCCGTGAAAGATGCAATCTACTCTCCTCCTGGGTCATACACAGGCACCTCATGAATAGGTATTGTATCAGCAATCAAAACCTGAGAAGCTAAAATATATCTGTAACTGACTGAGCTAAGCCAAGACAAAAACAACATAGCTACACCAAGAAATAAATATACCTGATAACAAACATTTTCCAGCATCAAATCAAACCAAATGGAAAAGTCAAAATGCAACTGGACTTTTGAAATGAAACTAATTTTAAAGAACAAGGTAAAGCAAAATGATCCCCTTTTCTTCTTCTAGCTAGACAAAATGTTCATGAAATATGAAGCTATTTAATCATAACAGTGAACTTGAACACATCAGTACTTTTTAACAAGAAATAGAGTTTATCAGCCTTGTCCTCTCACAAATTCTGTTAATTAGAAACTGCATTACCTGAGTACTACTCCCTCTGATTATTTCAGTTAGTCAGTCTGAGCTAGACAGCTTGATCAGTGGCCACTGAATTGCACAAGAAAGCCTTCTGTTGGAAAGAGAATCTGTATGTAGCCTTCAAGTGGGAAGTTTATAAATCAGCCCTTCTCAATAACTTTACATCAGGGTTTTAAAATAATTCTCCTGTTCCACTCTTGTCCAAACTAACTACTGTTATCGATTAGCAAACTTGTTTAATATTCCTTTGAAACTAAAATAAATGGGAAAATAATAAGAAATAAATAAAGCAATTTCATGCCGTGATAACATTGTAAATAAGAAAAAAAATGTAGTTATGTGTGTGTCTGTGAGACAAGGTATGTTAACAGCCCTGACATACTGAAATACAGCAAAAGGTAAACCACTCTTTCTTAGTTCATTGTGCAAATGCAGACCTGAAGTATGAGACTGTAAATCACTGAAGAACTGCATGGCTTACACCAGATATGATCAGAGTTACTAGTTCACAGGTATTGCATGTTATACTGTTTTATACTCAACATGGTATATTGTTTATCATATTTGTAACAGGATAACACTGAAAATTCACATTTTATCTATGATCAAGTAAAGCTGTAAGAACATTACTAAAACATTAGTATCTTTTCCATCCCATTCTTGTTCAGATGGCTATTTCTACCAAAATGTAATTATCATCCACTCAGTGAAATAGCCTAACCATGTTTTTAGATCACATCTCCAATTTGTAAAGATAATTTTGGAAGGAAATCTCTTAGAACATTTTGACAGGTTTCCTAGGATGGTGTCAGTTGCACTTGTGAGAAGCATGCTTGGTTACTTCAGTCATGCCTTTGAGAAAAATACTGAATAGCCCCACAAACGCAAAAGGTCTCACTAAGCTTCTACCCATTTTGAAGGAGCAAGGCTGATAACTACTATCTGGGTAGTAAAACAGGTTAGGGTTCTCAAATGGCTTCTAGTAGTGTTACGAGAGGCAAACTCCCCAGTGATTTTTATTGCTTGTTATCTCTTGCTTTTCCTTGCAGACAAGGCCGATCAGCATCCCATATCCTAAATGGAACGATTACAGAGCTATTCATACTTGGAAAAAAAAAAAAGTTGGGTGTTAACCTTCTCCTTCTTATATTCTAGGCAACTACAGATAATTGCTTTTTTTTTTCCTTAATAGTATATCTGTTCTTTTCTAGTTGTGCATCACCTCATCCACCCCACTAACTTCAAAGATAGTTATCTTTGATATTTCTGAGATTTCACTATTCAGTTTATCAAGCTCAGTAGATTTAAAAACATCCAAGATGTTCCTAATCTATTCTTTCCCAGCTGAAGCTCTTGGTGTTGAAATTAACAGGAAGAGACTCTTTTATCTCCAGCACTCAGTGGATATATTTCTTACTTAGAGAGCTTTTCTTGGTATTTATCTATCTGTAAGTCTATTTGCAAGCACTGGGTATACACATGCATGTAC
This sequence comes from Bucco capensis, assembly GCA_013396975.1. NCBI lineage: Eukaryota > Metazoa > Chordata > Aves > Piciformes > Bucconidae > Bucco > Bucco capensis. The sequence continues at coordinate 277,908 of VWZO01021411.1, forward strand.
CTATGAACACAAATGCAGACCAAGCCACAGTTCCTTTTAATGCTGCAGTTATCCCCCATGCTCATCTGGCACAGGTAACTGCACAAACATATATGTTGGTATTTCACATTACTTGTGTAATTTGCATACACTCTTAATATTCAAGAAAATGTGGCTCTCCTAATTAATGTAAGGGAGGTAACTGATTCATGATTCCAAACATCATCCTCCCCATGAGGCACTTTAGTAATCTTTGTGGTCTCAAGTAATTTCTTGCATTTGCAATTTGGTAATAAACTTGTCAAACATTTCAACCATAAAATGCTAATCTGTCACTGGACTTCAGTATAGCTATTGTGCTATCATTTAATGTTGACTATGCAGTAGGGTTCTAATTTATAAAACTTCTCAGTGTGGGATGTTTTTCCTTCTTTTCAAATGGGGATCTGAAACTTTTTTTAAATTAATGTGTTAAAATTTCACCATAACAATAAAAATGCAAAGCCTATGTGCTTACCAAGATGCAAGCATTTCTTAAGAGTTGCTCCTTCATGCCATTTATAAGGAAACAATGGTCTAGCAGATCAGTGAAGAAAAAGTAAACTGAGGAACTGCATAGATTTTTCATTTTAAGCATCTTGATCACCTGGTACCATCCAATGTTAGGACAAGAGGGAATGGGAGCAAGTTGGAGCACAGGAGGTTTAGTATTAACAGAAGGAAGAACTTCTTTACAGTAAGGGTGCCAGAGCACTGGAACAGGCTGCCCAGGAGGCTGCGGAGTCTCCTTCTCTGGAGACATTCAAGAGCTGCCTGGATGCATTCCTGTGTGACCTCATCTAGGTGATCCTGCTCTGGCAGGGGGGTTGGACTAGATGATCTTTCTAGGTCTCTTCCAGCCCCTGACATACTATGATACTGAAAGTTCATGTCTGAAGGCAACTCTAATCAATGCAGACCTCTTCTAAGCTTCTGCACTATGTTCCTAGTTCCTGAATATCTGAGTAGCAATCATACTAACAGGTCTTCACTCAGTTTGTATTCAATGTTTTCACTCATCATATATATTGAGCACAGAAAGCAGATGGATAGAGAACAGGAAGTGTAGAAACCTGCTGTGGATTTCTTTCTTTCCCTGTGCCAGCTGTGTTTCTTCAAAACAAAGACGCTCCTAGAAGCAGGTGAATTTCTTTTTTTTAAAGGTGTGTCATTTCCATCCATTCCTAAAAAAGACAGAGGGTCCAAACCCAGTTCTTGACTAGATATGCAACATTAACTTCTGTTTCCTTGGAAACAGAAAGGTTAATAAAATATGTTGGAGGGATGACTTTTTGGTCAAGAAACACAAGTGAGTAAGTTTTATAAAACATTGCCAGGTTATTAAAGTGAGTTCTGAGAAGGGGGGAAAGGAGACATTAGAAAGAGTTCAATTTCATTGTACCATCAGGTTGCCATATTTCTGAGGAAACAAAATACAATAAGAGAAGAATCAGTAATGGAACACACACTGCCTTTCCTTCCCTCTGTGGATTCACAACTCCATTTTTCTTTATGCATCTATACAACTTTATTTGCATGAAATTTTACTGGCAAAGAAATGGAAATTTATAATGAGTTGCTTCCCTAAGAATATTACAGCTATATTTCTTAATAAAATAAGTGCAAAGATAGCAATTTAAAGAAATAATAAAGTAGGCAAAGAGAAAAGATTAGCACAAAGAAGCTTATCAGTATGATTCACAAAGTATGAGATTTACATAGTGGCAGGAACACTTTAGAAGGGTCAGACAAGTACAGAAAATGGTGATGCAGAGAAACACTCAGATATTTAATGAAAACCATTGACAGCCTCTAAGGCTGTAAATTTGAACTGAAAATTTCATGAGAGTATGTGGGTTATTTTTTTTTTTAACACAATTACTTTTATTTTCTTGTCATAGGCAGACCCTTAATACAGCCAGGTCATGCACTTTCAAAATATTTAGCAAAGCTGTCTGGTTATATTTTCTCTTTCAGGGCATATGTGCAGCCAATGAAATTGCTTCTTTATTACTCCCAACACTCTGCTTCCCAGTGGCACCACTCCACACTGCCCCTCCACAGTATGTAGCCTTCTTGGTAGGATCTTGTGTCTGGAGAGATGGGATCAGCAGTACTCTCTTACAATTTTATTCCTACATTTATGGTAGATGTTCTACACAACTTCAGAAACTTGCCGAATCTTCCTGTGCTTCTGCTTTCTCCATATGTGAAAAGAGGTGGGCAGGAAGGGAAAATAATAGCCACCTTTGCTGATAAAACACTTAGAATGTTACACATAAGAAATATATGAACAGTAAGTAACTGCAATAAAGAAAGAATTACTGTGAAATTTTAAGCACTTGAAGTGCTGTGGGAAAATTCAACCCCTGATTTTTTGATACTCTTCATACTTGGATGCTTACTCATAAGTTCATCATAAAGAGTTTCCTCATGTGTACAAATTCAAGGACTGTTTTATAGATCATAAAAATATGTACTCAATTACTTCCAATATCACTTGGGGAACTGCATGTAAATGGTGCAAAAATTACTCAATGAATCAAGCCAAAGTTGCTTTCAAAATCAGGAACCTGGGGGTAACCAACATCAACAAACACACACACACACACACACACTGTTACGAAGGGAAAGCTTATTAGTGCAGAGTAGTTTTCATCTGAGCTGTAAATAAAACAGGGACTTTAAACAAAGCCACTTCAAACATGCATCTGCAGCAATTCTATTATTAAAACTGGCAGAGATTCAGGGACAATCAATGTACTTTGTGTCAATATTGTTTTGATTTGCATTACAGTAGACTTGGGTAGCATATAGATTTATAAAACAGCTTATTCTCCACTATAGATGTTCTCAACAAGCTTACTTAAACCCTATATATCATAAGCTGTAAATCAAAGGTTTGACACTGCAGAGCTCTAGCAAACTGAATCCATGAAGTTGGAATGCTCCTCTTGCCCTCTGCCAAAATGTGTATTATCATCATCAAGGCCTCTAAAATGCTTCTAAAATGCATTTTTACAATATGTTCATTGTGATGAACATGACATACATGTGTTTATCATGATGCTTTAAAAAGAAACCAGTAAAATGGGGGCTTATTGGGTTTTGTCTTTTGGGTTTCTACCTTTTGATGCATCAAATTTAGATTCATGTCCTGCTGAAATTCAGTGCAGATTTGGTTTAGTCGATTTCAGTCATAAGTTCACAGCTGCAAGTTCAATAACATACAAGTAGAGCCTGATTGTTTGGCAGCTTTTTTAGACTAAAGCCAATTTTAAAGCTTCTGCTAATTTATATGGAAGATACTAAAATTTTAAATCCCAAACAGGGTTCGCACAACCTGACCAGTACAGGAAAAAAAGAGAAATATAAGTCCCTACTGATTCTTACTTTGGAATAATTACATCACTCTGTCAATGCATATGGGAAATGCCTCTTGGGGAAGAGAGCTAGGTGCTGGTGGAGGGGCTGATGAGAATCCATGTCGTTTAGCCCTCATTTCCTCTGCCCACACTTGTGCTGGGCAGGGTCACCTAAAAGCTCCTGGAGAGCAGCACACATTGTGGCAAAAGGAGAGCTCGCCCCCCTACCTCAGGCATTATATTGCTTCTCTGCAGATAACAAGGCCCTAATTGTGCTTTAGCAGATTGATATTATTCCTACTTCACCTTTATCAAGCACCCTCTAAGTGTGAACAACAAAACATTTCTCAAATACTCAGCAGTCTTCAAGGCTCCTCTGAGTGAGATCAGTGAAAGAGGCACACAAGATTTGAGTGCTTGTTCTTAGTCACCAAGATATTTGATGCAAGGGGCACAAATTCTATGACATGCTTCTAGGATAATTTGTTGATACTTCAACCTGGAAAGCAGAGCAAAGGAGAGAAGATCTACACTGCTTTGAGATAGGGGCTATTGACTTTATGTTCACTACTGCATTATGATACTGCATTAGGAGCAAGGAAACCAAGCATCTGAATATAAAAAGGAAATACAATTCAGTCAGTATGGAATAAATGTTGTTGTCGTGCAATATCATTTTAAACCATGCCAATCATTTCACACATAGGAGAGGTCCCTAAATACAGTTCTGACTTCTTGAGTGGTTAAGATTGACACTTGCTTCTGAAGGCATAAGAATACAAAAATATGCTTTCTGCTGTGTACTTTAAATCATCATTCTCCAGTTTATAAAGCGTACCTGACTGCACTTACTACTTCTAATAATGCAGTTCAAAACAATTCACCTTGTGTTTGGGAAGGAAAAGCATTTTTTCCCTAAGTATTCTCCCAGCCTTTAATTCAAGAATATCTCAGTACCTTGCACTTGAAAACAAAAGGATATATGCTGTGCCAAAAATGCCAGCAAACGGTGCTTTATATCACATTTCCAGTCTGTCTTTTCATGCCACTGTTTACCCATGGAAAAATCTCCTTATAAACATTAGCAAAGAAAACATATTGTCCTCTTCATATTTTTCCTTGTGATTAGTGCCTTTCACAATGCCCATTTAAACCAAGAGTATGTAAGAAGCTTGTATACTGTGGCGAGCATCCTGCTGCTGAGGACCTTCTGAATATAGCTTATACTATCTTGATTAAAGGATTGAGAAACGCCCTGCAGAGAAGGACCTGGGGGTCATGGTGAATGTAAAACAGAATATGAGCCAGCAATGTACACGCGCAGCCCAGAAAGCCAATCCCATCCTGGGCTGCATCAAAAAAGTGTGGCTAGCAGGTGAGGGAGGCAATTCCGCCCCTCTACCTCAATCTCATAGAGTACTGTGTATTCTCATGACCCCACCTGTGTGTTCAGCTCTTGGGCCCCCAGCATAAGAGTGACGTGGACCTGTTGGAGTTGGTCCAGAGGAGGGCTACAAAGATGAGTAGAGTTGGAACACTTCTTATACGAGGACAGGGTGAGAGAATTTGGATTGTTTAGCATGGAGAAGAGAAGGCTCTGGGGGGGACTTTGTAGCAGACTTCCAGTACCTAAAGGGGGAACTACAGAAGAGATGAAGAGGGGCTCTTTATCAGGGAGTGTAATGATAAGAAGGATAACTGTTCAGACTGAAAGTGGGTGGATTTAGATTAGGTATTAGGAAGAAATTCTCTACTGCAAGTAGGTGAGACAATGGAACAGGTTGCCCAGAGAAGTTGCAGATGCCCCATCCCTGGAATTGTTCAAGGCCAGGTTGGATGGGGCTATGAGCAACTTTCTTTAGTGGAAAGTGTCCCTGCCCATGGCAGGGAGGCTGGAACTACATGAATTTTAAGGTCCCTTCCAACCTAAATCATTCTATGATACACTGATTGTATCAGGACTCATAGAAGATGTAGCAAAAATGAGAATCATACCACTTCTATCTGATGCAAAATTATTATAATCCCCTCTTTTACACATGGACTACTGAAGCACAAAGATGGAATAACTTTCAGAGTTGTCTAATAGCAGACAGAGGTAAAAATCTAAGCATTTCCTTACAGATGTTTTGAAGCTTTGAAGTTTTGGTGGATGCTTTAACTCAACCTAAATACACTGGATCGCTAGATTCCTTGGGAGAAAATGTGAATTGTATTTTTGTCATCAATCAAAAGCCAGCTTTGTCACAATAGGCTGAAAGACCTAACTCTTTAGAGACTACTGTGTGTTTGGAAAACAGCATGCAGTCAGAGACTACAGAACTGTGTGGTACACAAGGGGCAACAAAGAGCATCCACTGCTGTGGATGCTATGGAGTGTATCTTTGTGGATGTGTGCTTTCGAGTTACAATGCATCCTCTGTCCAGAGGATTGTGCATGTAGCATCTCTGCTTGGAATAAAAGGTAGAGAAATAATGTAGAGAAGGGACAATACAGAAGAGTAATTCCATCTGAACCACAAATATTTCAAGTAAGCATGCAAATCAGATCAGAAATGTTTGCAGACAACACCTTAGATTCCTACTTCTTTGGACATGTACACCAGAGAAACATTTTTGCATAAAGAATTTTCACCAGCACTTCCTGACACAATTAACAATTGAATGCAGATCTCTAGACTTCCAAGTCCACACATTAAGCAACAAACAATGTGTTTTCTTGGCTACCCCCCATGTAATACAGTATGGAGAATTCAAACAGGCCAGTGGCTATGTCTTCGGTTAAACAAGGCCCAATTCTGTTCTTTCACTTAGTTTGGAATACTGCAATATATTCAGTGACATTTCCATGAATTTAAATGCCCCATGTATGAAAATCTGCTAATGCAAAGCTCAGCCACAAAACTTTAGACCTCATAAGGTCTAAGATGTGGCTTTCAAGGTCAGGGCTTAAGTAGGTGACCTCTGTAAACCCTGTGCTTTCAAGTAACCTTTCGTAACAGCCTCATAGGAGATATAGCATACCTAATTTTTATATCCATCAATCCCTCTTTAGGACAGAATATTTTAACCAGTAATCTTTATATAAAACAAAGATTTTTGACCTTCAAGACTAATTTTTTCTGCTGCATCTAATTGCATTGCCAAACCATTTAGGAGTAACTACAGTCAGAAACTGCTCTCAACCCAACCCAATGAAAGACTGTAGTGTCACTGTATGGATTCTGTGCATAAATAAATGTTTTCCTATGATTTAAAAGCTTAACTAATTCCTCTGGTTAAAGTAGACATCAGTGCTATCTTTATCAAGCTGTTGGATGCTTCATCCAATTGCCTGAGTCACTGGCAAAATAGCTTGAGGCTAGACAGGTATATTACTCTTTAGCAACAGATGGTGACGCACACGGGGGAATCTGAGAAACATACATTCTCAATGCAGCAACAGATCTTTCTAAAATGATCTGTCCAATTTATTATGGTTTATACAAAATTTCTGTTATTACCCTCTATTACCTCACCATTAAAGGTATAATATTCGGAAACAGGCATCAACACAAAGGAGTTTTATTTTCTGGGAAGCAACATCAACAGAAAAGAATAATGAATTCTTGTTGAGGGTAGCAGGTGTTTTGGCAGAGAGAAATTCATAAAACTAATGTTGAAGATTAACATTAGATAAAGACTTTTTTGTCACCAGTGCCTGAAATACACAGTATACTGAAGAAGATGCAGTAGCCTGATATTATTTTTTGTATTAACAGCTTAGGAGAAGAGGCCGGAGGGGAGGAGAAATGAAATGCATTATTGTTGCAACCATTTCCTGATTATTATCTTCCTATTTCATCATGAAGTTACCTTTCTGCACTTTTCTCATGGTAATAGCTAAGCAGATAGCCTACTAAAGATATACCAATACGTACCCTAGCACAACATTTGGTATTGTAATCACAACATTTATAATACCAACTCTGAAGTTAGAAATAAGTATCATGTGGCTAAAACTGCTCTTTAGTTTTCGTGAGAGTAACTAAACTTTGTCTTCAAAATGATCACAGAATCTGGGAGGCACAAAAGAGAGCAATAAACCCCAAACCTATTCGTGTTTGTTTGCTTTTCAGTTCTCACTTTGGATTTTGGACTTCTAGATTTTGCCTTTTGTATTTTGTAAGAACTCTAGAGAGAAAGGAAAGTAAATGAGTACCAGTTTTCTCCTTAAAAGTACCAAAACAAAGAAGCGTAACGGCACACAAAGATCTTATTCATCATATTACTTAAGAAAAGAATCACTTAGATTCTAAAACTAGCTAACAAATAAGATGGTAACTACCTCTAAAATCCAGCAATGTTCCCAGAATAATCACCTGTCACAACTAAAAATCAGGAGTGCTTTACAATTTTATTATTACTGCAGGTTACCAGCACTCTAGGTTGCAAGGGAGGAGGCTATAGTAAACTTCATAGTACATTCAGCACTGGTTATAGTAACAACTAATTTAGAATTTATATAGTAGCAATTTAAGACTCTGCTACACTTCTGCCACTCAGCAACTGGTCTCATTGAGAAGGAAGCTGGATTTAACACTGCCTTTTATTAAGGAAAATACACTGCAGCATTCTGCTTAGATCAGTTTGTGTTATTGCCAGCACTAATCCCAGTTAGGAACTAAGTATTTGCTAGCATTTTTCTTTTTATACCTATATTTTTCAAGAACTTATGTATTACAGCATTGGCCACATCTACAAAAGATGAAAGAAAGTGACTAAACTAAATACATAACAGGTTACAATGGCTTGTTCCTCACTGCTGGTCAAACACAGAATTAATACAAGTAAAGGGAATGTATACAATTGCTATGACAATTGAAGTGCTGACAGCGTTTAATTACCTAGATAGCCCCAGAAGGTGACATACCTCAGTAATTTCTCAATATGTGGACATGTTAGGGGAAGAAAACCACCAATGCTGTGAGAGTTTCTATTTTCCAACTAAGTAAGGAAGCGCTTGCTTATGGTTTTTCCAGAACCTATGAGTACTATCTATTCTTCAGGAAAGAAAAGATAACATCAAGCTACAGACTGACTCATCTTTTGCTTTACCAAATATGGGTGACATCATTCCTTCAGCTGCACAGCATGAGGGAGGTCAGTTGGTGATAATCCTTGAAAAATGTGTCCAGCAAGCACAGATGAAGAGCAGAGTCTTCACATCATCATAATCTTCCTTTTGAGCTTGCGGATTCTCTTCTGGATGAACACAGCATGGTCCAGGGCTCCGCATAATTTCAGGAGATATGTCTAGCCAGGAGGAAACGGAGCCAGGCAGCAGCCACTCTTGGTGGCATTGTTCCATGGCAAACTGGCCCATAATCCACCAGAAAATTCACTGAAGTAAATGCTGATTGGAGATGTATTACCTCTAGCTTCTTGGCTTTGCTCACATTAATGTGTGTTCATTGTGGGCATACACAGTGAGGGAGTAAACAATTTAAGCTAGGCCTCTAATGCTACTATGGCTCACAACTGAAGATTTTCACCAGGGAAAGAAGCCAGGCCACAGCATGAACTGCCCAGAACTCTCTGATTCTGTCCTGAAATTTGCAAGGTGTTGATGAAGATTCCTTGCAGATCCTTATGTCAGAAATGCAGATGGACATGCTTGGTGGCTCCTGGCCAGATTCAAGGATTTGGACCAAGTTTCTTTCTCCCATCCTGTTAACCTGAAAGTGGTTAGATGTATCTTGATGCACAAAAGGGAGCAACTATCAATCATGGTACCATTAGATAATACACTGCTTGTAGTGCAGGCATTTAGAAAACTGGGGACTAATTTTCTAAAGAAGTTCCAAGAAGAAATCTCCTAACTACATGCTCATCAATTTTTATTTTTTTTTTTTTTTAAATGTTTTACTGATTCTGGAATGGAAGGACCTTGGATAGGAAAATCATTACAGATCCTTGTGCAAGCCCCAATCAGTTTCAGGGAAGTACTTCCCATTGATTCTAATGGTCTTAAAGTCTTAAAGTGTATTGCCTTTTTCTTTTTTTTAAACGCAGTTGCACTCCTGATTCACAAGCCCCTCATGTCTTCTCAATAGCCAGCTAAGACTAAGCTACATTTATTGGGAAGTTTTCATATTCAAGTTAAGCACAGAGTAAAGGGTGCAGCAACAGGGAGAAGTAGTCAGTTACAAAGGAGAAACATCATGTAAGTACACTACAGTGACTAAGGTCCATTCAGTTGCATTGCTCCCATTCAGCTAGAGGATAATTGGATAGGTATCATTTTGTCAGTGCAGAAAAAATGTTTTCTAATAAACTAATAATATTCTGATATTTTTAGTTGACCTTCATTATTCAATAATAGTTTGAACAACTAAACAGACAATAAAATCCCCCTTGGAATGCACTAGTCAACTAAGAGAGCCCTACAGAGTGGTGAAACCTATAGGAATCTTCCCCAAGGACTTTTGATTAGTCAAGTGGTATTTCATGCCTTACAGAGGATTTCAAAACATTGCAATGTAGAAGTTAATAGAAAATACCTACCTACACTTAAGGGAGGAAAATTCAGCTTGACCTCAAATCTGAAGATAAACTTAATCCTAAACAAGTAAGCAAAACCAATATATTTTCCCATGTCATAAGCAAGGAAAAGAGTCTGTCCCATGTAATGAAAAAAGCTTTAATTGATACAAGCCAGAATCAATAGTACAGATAGAAACAAAGCAGAACCATTGTTGTGCAAATGGATCAATCATTTCAACTAAAACAAACTTTATTCACAGTTACGCAGGAATTTATCGTACTATTTTAATTGTATCATAATCTGCACAGGGGGAAAACCTCCTGCAGAAATAAATGGGAGATAAACAGGTGGTGGCTGTGTAGGCAATATCATAAGTAGCCTCTTTGACTCCACACTGTTACACATCTCTCTCTCTTAATTATCAAATGTAACACTAATTTTTAACTAAATAACTTGCATTATATCCATAAATGGACAGAGCCTTTCTGCAGGAGCAGCAAAGGAAAAGCTTTTCTCCCCCTAGCAGACATTTTGTAAATATGTTCTTTTCTGACTTTCCTCCAATTCTTCCTCAGGTGAACTGTCACCTCCACCCAGGCCAGCTCTGGACCTACGTGTCTCACTGTCCCTTTGAATTAACTCTTTGGAGTGATCTTATGAGTTGATTAGCCAAGAAGAAATGGATTCTGCTTCACGCTGGATCAGTTCAAGCTAAAACCAACATCAGTGAATGGAAGGATATTAATACTTCTGTGAGGGTCTTCAGCTTCCAGTCTAACTTTCATATAATAACTACAGTTTTGATTTCAGAAAAAAAGCTCTTCTAGCATTTTCCTTTTCATCATTCAAAGGTTTAAAATCAATGCTGTTAATATTTTTCCCAGCAACCCATGAGCAGAGCTCTGGATTGGGTTGGTAAGACTCACAAGTCTACTGGCATGCTAGGCAGGCATAAAGGTTGCAAGGTTTCTTCAGCATGTATTTCTTGTTCTCCTTTTTCTAGGTCCTTCTCCCTTTTTAGTCATACATCTGAGCCGAAGATTTTGTCCAAAATATACCAGGGCCAGTCTCATGCTATGCAGAAAAGATTTTATCTAATCCTCACGCAGAGATCTGCAGTCCACGTATACTTCTCTGTATACAGTCTCCTCTCTTATATCCAGAATTATACTCAATCCATCTCTACCTGAGAGGGTGTTACTACCAACAGGTCACAGTGTTTCCTAAGAATCTCTTTCTCCTGGAAATGCCACAGTATTCTTTTTTGTTTCTATTTGTCTTGTACTGGCAATAAACTGAATGCAGCTGCACTGAAACACTGATACCGAACTTTGCATATTTTATAACCACATGCATTTAAAAACAACACTCAATGATAAAACTTAAATTCTTTCCTATTATGCAAGTCAAAATTTCTCATCCAATGCTTGATGGAATATTTTTTACCTTGTTGCATTAGCTGGGAGCAATCCCATTCCCAGAAACTTTTAGTCAGAAGACTATCTCCAAAATTTCTCAGGGTATATGACAAAACTTTCCTGTGCCATAAAATGAATTTCTTTGCTTTGACTGCAGCAAGCACAGTTTTTAATACCTTAAGCCATTGCTGAACACTCCTAGAAAACTCTGCTTTATCTCTTTCTTCAAAACTCTACAGTATCATTCTTCAAACACTGACAAAAAGCTCTTTACTTTTGTGTAGCTATGATTTCATACACTTCAGTATACTCATTACTCAAGAAGGTAGGAGGGAGCTGAGGACCATTCAGTTGCTGTGAGCCTTCCTGTGAGTTAAGTTCTCCCTGTCTACTGTAACAATCAAATACACAGGTTCATAAACAGAAATTTTCTTTGGTTTAAGTCCCGCTGTCTCCAGTCTTGGAAATACCTTTTCCAGAGCAGACAGATGTTCAACATTATCTCTGCCTCTTCTGGGAACATTGTCAATTCTCTCTACTACAGTGTTGAAAGATAACCTTCAACAAATTTTCTATTGCTCTCTAGGAATGTCCAACCTTCCATATGGCAAGCCATTATATTTCAAGTAGCCCTTTCAGAGTTTTAGAGAGCTAAATGTCTTCATGTCTTTCTCCAGTCTCACATGCTGACAGGACTTACAACTTGCTGCTCTTAATTTTGACCCTACACTGGAGGGTGAGATCACTCATAGGTATCACAGATATTTTTGTCTGATCTAACTAAAGGCAGTAAAAGCATAATTTATTCAGGAAATTGCATGAGTGGCATAATACCCTCAACTCTTGATCTTTATTCAGGGAGCACAGAGAGCAGCTTCTGCTCTCAGGAATTTGACTGGAGCTCAATCTGGACACAAACAGTAACCCCTGTCCCTCCCAAAGTCACTTGGTTCTAAAGACATGGGTATGGCTAAGGTTTGTCCAGAAGGTTTCACCAGGGTATAATCTGAGACGCTACTTTCTGATTCCAGTAACCCTTTGTTTATGCACTACTCAGATCAGAAGCACATTTTACTTCCTTTTGTAAGAACCCAAAGGGCATGAGAGTGCTACAAACAGAGGCAGCCAACAGGCACAGTATTTTGTACAGCAGCTTCTGGGCTCTGCCGTGGGAGTTTCTGAATCTTCTGGGCACCAGTTCCAAGATCATTGGGGGAATCCTGGGAACTCTGAGAAACCTGAGAATGCCTCCTGCTGCCAGGTGAGGACAAGGTAAAGGAAACTATAATGGTGCATGCAAGAGAAAGCTCTAGACATACTTGGTGAGCTGGAGCTGCCCCATGATTAGGGAGGATCAAGGACCCTTTTGGCTGTCACTAGGGACAGGCCTATATAAGATCCAGGCCTAGAGCACAGCAGTTTGTGCTGAATAAGAGGAAATATGTGTTTTATATATATATATAATATTATCTATACAAAAGATGATTTATTTTCCCTTTTTTTTATGGTGTGTTGGGGACTCCTGGATTTGGGAAGAAATTTGGCACCTACCCTTACTATTTCAGGCTATGGCAATCATAATGCTGGACTACTTTAAGTTTACAAACAAACACAAAATGGGTTCCTCTACTTCAAAAGTACCTTTCTTGAGCTTGATTGCTTTCAGCTGGCTTTGCATTCTCTAGGTTGGTTCTACATGCAAATCTTGTAAATTATTCACTGCTCCTTCCACTAGAATTGCTAATTCTGTTGCTTTGGGGCAGATTAAGTCCCTTTCTGTCAGCAATAATCTCCAAATGCTCCTATCACAACACCACAAGCCAATCTATCCTCCTCTTTCAAACATCCAAGTAAGCAAGCTACATAAGATTAGTCTGACTGGACCATCTCACCTGTTGCAAAAGAATCCTAATCTAATCCTGCAATATATTGCCACCAAACCTCATCATCTGCATCGCATCAGATTTTCCTGTGTTTCAATCTTCTAAGTCTTGTTTGTATTTACTCTTTTCCAATCACCATTCTATAAAATACAATACAAAGGAATGGTTCATTTAGTGTTTTCCTTCCCCTTGACAGCTTTATAAAGGAACCTAAACATTCCTTCATGTTATTTGACCAGTTTTAGCTGATATATAGTGAACAAATGTAAAATATGCTTGTCTTTTAATGTTTTTGCACCTCACTTTCTACAATAGAATATCTTCAAAAATTAGCTGCATCTGGAAAAGCAAGGGAGGAAAGCTCTACAGACACACTGAGTGCTTCTTTTTAAAGGCTGGACCACCTCCCCTCAGGCTCCTCTTTTTCTGCTTTAAGTTAAAATAAAACCCACTAACATTGAAAGCACATGAGTTTTGTGCTCAGTCATTTGATTGCAGCAATTGCATTCTACTTTCCAAAATACCCTTTCAGATGCATAAGGAAATTCTACCTTATGTTTGTTGCTCAAAACTTTATCTCTGCAAACCTCATCCCACAACCAGCTGTATTTCGCTTCCAGAATAACTTATGAACTTACAAAGCCAGCTAGTAAGGTTGTGGTGTCCACTGGGAAGAACACTGATAATACTGCATAAACCATTATCAGATTAGCATTTCCCAGTGACACAACTGCTTTTCCTCCATCCTCCTTAGATGTGCAATTTATGCATCAGACAACATAATGATCTTTGGCATATTGTATAGCATATGCCATATACATATTACAATGTGACAGCATTGGTTAGAAAGATAAGACTACTTACTTCCTTAGCACTGCATCTCCTGACTCTAATCATTATAGACATTTGTGTGTTACTTTTATTTTCTTTTAATAAAGGATACAAAAAGATCAAAATAAGTCATAAGTTACTCTCTGTAGTTTATTTTTTAGCTATGTGACACCTGCCCCTGAAAGCAACTTCTATTCCACTGAGGTATTTACAAATTTACATCCCTTTTTATGGTCACAAGTCTTTCATTCTCTGTTGACACTTTGCTATCGATGCATTTTTAACATTGAAAAAAATAGTATTAAGCTGTATCTGCTTCAAAAACACCTCACTGTCCTCTCATAAAGGTGTACATCCAATTTACAGGTAGTGCACAGAAACAGCAGCTGTGGTTCTGACCTGCACAGACTATATCTGACTTCAGAACCCAACCCTCAGAAAGGCCATGCAGGAAAGATGAGGCTATTCTAAAACCCCATCAGAAGAAGCAGGCTGACTGGAGCAATTTTTTTCCTTATAGTTCAAGGGGTCCAAAAATATTTGCTAAAGAGCTGCATGTACAATTGTGCTTCAGGGAATAGTGTCATTCCTAATGAAGTCCCAATCCATTGAAGGATACTGTTAAATGCCTTCCAAGCCACATGTCGTTAATGTACTATTCAAAACACATGCATGCAAAGATTTTGTTCAATAAACTGCAGTTACCACACAGCTTCAACTATCTCACTTTCATGCTGCTCAGTAATACACCAATCCTGGGATTACTCATAATACCCACAATATTAGTTTAGAGTGCTGCCAATGACTACAGTTTTAAAAATAAAAATTGTCAAACTATTTCCTCTCTTTATCATAAATGAGGACTTTCCTCATAAAATCACACTGGCCTGTGACCAAGTGGCAATAATCAGCACTGGAGCAGTACCAGGTTTGAATGTCATTATTTCACAAAACAGACAGACTAGAAATGAATGGGATCTGCCAAGAGATAACAGTGATTCTCATCTCCCAGAGACATGCAGAACCTGCTCCTAGATCTGAAACTTAAACTGAAAAAAAACACAAGCTAGTTGCTCTCTCACTCATGTATTTAATATACATATAATAACACACTATAAAATCCTAAGTCTTCTGTATCTTTCTCCCTGCTGCCTCAAAAGCTAGACTTACTGTAATAAGGGAACTACATTTTTAAAATAGTTAAGGAAAAGGAGCTTAACTAAAACTTTGTAATGCTCCATAAACACCTATCAAGCTTTAATCTGCAAACTCTCTTCTATACATAAAGTAGAATACATAAGTGAGTATGAGGAATTACATGCTACTTTTGGCATACAGCAACCAAAGCTTAATAGTGGTAGCCAAATTCATACCCACAGATCTTTAACTTTACACCAAAAGTCTGTAAGAACTCGTGGGGGCACAATTACAACTACATGAATGGAAGCCTTCTAAAGAAAATACTAGCTTGGTCCTCAGTTCTTCAAGCTGCAGTCTGATGGAGAAACAAATGATTATTTTGACTCTCAAAGGTATTATTTAAAACACAGATATATAGTTCATTCTATCAAGCTGGATGAGATGGTGTGTCCTTTTACTCTAATCAGAGTTTCAATGAGTCAACATCATTACTATTATTATTATCATAAATTTTTAAGTGACACAGAGTTTAGTCTAGAAGAATAGGCATACATTGCTCTGAAAAATTCTAATACTTCTATGGAGATTCACAAAGAAAGAAACCAGCTTGAGCAAACAACAAAGTATTGCCAAGTAGTAGGAGATGTAAACAGGACATTTCAGGTTTTAGGCACCTGTTATCCCTGCAAAAAATCTGAAATTTACAGCAGAAGTGTATAGAAGTAGGAAGCTGCATTTGCTGTAGTTATCAGGATGTGGAAAGTCCTACTATTTCTGCAAAAGATGTTATTTTAAAGGACTGTTCGTCATTGTTGCTACCAAAGAAAATAGAATAAGAACCTTTACATTGCAGAGATTAATGAGTAAGAGAATGCTGCATATTGTGTCTATGACTGGAATGAACAGGAACAACTTTCTCCTCTGAGTTTCTCTTATTTTTCATTATGCTTGACATTTATGAGACTTATTGCAACTTCTGAGCTGCCTAGTGCAGTGAGAGGTAGGAGATTAGACTTCACTGTGTTTTTCAGTGGAGACACTGAAAAAAATACAGAAAATGCATTAGAAATTGAAATGGCCTGGCAGTGATTTGAAGGTTGAGATGGTGTCCTAGATGATGCTGTCAAACAAAACATGGTGTCTGTACATATCACAGAAATACTGCACATAGTAGGACAGAAGTGCTATACCTTCCTTGTACTTTCATTGTGCTGTGAAGTCTAATCTTGGAGTGGAAATAGCACACAACCTGTGCGTGGTGTTCAATAGTACAGCTATTCCCAAGGGTCTAGCTTGGGGCTCAAAAGTAGGATACAACCAGATATACACAATTTAAGATCAGTCCCATTACTGTTACAGCTTGCTTAAAATGAAAATATAAGAAAAAGTTGGCTTCTGGTCAGCAAATCACATGTTAAAACCCACCATAGATGCTACAGGTATACTAGGCACTTCTGAATCCTCTCCTCATTTTAACGACAGCCCTAGCTATATAGTTTCCTTAATGTCAGTTTAATAGATGAAGGTATGTTGGATTACTTTTTTCACCCATTAAAAGAAATGTGGTAATTATAATGCTTAATTCTAATATCCTTCCTGAATACACCTGAAATTCAGTCTGGATCTAATTTGCCTTGATGTAAGTACTCAATGTTGCAACACTGAGTCAGAAAACAGGAGAGCAGGGCTTGTTTTAAAATAGTCAGTGTTTGATTTGTCAGAGACAAATAAACTGTATCACTACTGTAAGCATAAACTAACAATCAGAGCTCTTGTCCAGTCTGTTAACCCTTATTTAATGATGTATGCAACTTGCATTTCATTGCAAGCATGCAGGACTGTACTGCTAGCAAACTCTGACTTGAACACAGCTTTTCTAAGGAAAGCAAAATAAAAAGCTTTGCCACCAGTGTATCCTTTGTGCTTGGAAGAAGACAGCATTGAGGTAGCTGTGTTTCCAGGGATTGTTTTAAACTGACCATTTGGGCCAGTTTTCTACTTGCCTGGTATCACTAGAGCAACTCAAAGCAGTCAAATGCATAACTGGGATCTGAGCCTCCAAACAGCAAATACTTCTTGGTCTGTGAGAGCCAATTTTCTTGGACAATTTCCTCTGGTATTATTCCTCTCCCCTTTTTCATTTTGTTTTAAGAGAGCCAAAGCAATGATCTCAAAACATGACAAGCCTTTCAGATAACAGTTTCAGGATTACAAAGAATAGTTGAATGATTAGCAGTGGAGCCAAGTATGTCTTGTCTGGTGCTAAATCAACAGTTCAGAAATAATTTTTTTCCCCTGGTGCTAAATGTTGAAACAATTCAAGCATTTCACATATGGCAGTATTGCCTTAAATCCTCCCTTCTGTTTAGTCAGCTTCTGTGTGTACCACTAGACTGCTGCTCATACAGTATCAGCCAGACAGGGTGAATTCCCTAAAATCTACTGGTTTTTGGTTCCTTTCATGCTTATTCTACAGCTTCTCTCCAGTATTGTAGTTATTATTCTGATAAAAGAGAAGATGTTCTTCTTTACAGCAACATACATCAGGAATAGGTTCATTGGCTTGAGTGAAGTGATTCCTCACACCTATGTGTGTTTGGGGAAAAAAATACTCTTGTGTTACAGAGCTCCATTAAACCATACTTCAGTGTCTCCACAGAGATCAGGAAAACACTGGTTATTCGGTAAAAGGGAAAACAGGAGAAATATATGAGTGCTGCACCTCTGTTGTGGAGGATTTGGCCCTGCACTAACTCACTGGCAAAAAGGATGCTGGAAGGAAAATACTTTGAAATTGTAGACAAATTACAGGCTCTTAAAAGAGTCTATTGTCTATCACAGTAGCGGCTAAATTCAATAGAAGAATAATATATTGATAGAAACAAAAGCGGCATTAGTCAAATATTAATGGAATAAAAAGACAGAACTACCATACAAAGAAGAAAATATTTTACACCAATATACACTTGCTCTACATAGGTAAAAATGACCAAATAAAGTTCATTCATGTCAGAATCTGCAGGGCAACTTCATCTAACAGACTCATAAAAACAAAGTTTTCAGGCTCAGGCTTGAGGACAGCTGTCTATTGGACTGCCTGCATGTTGCAGTCCTGTGAAGCCAGCTACCAAGCTAGAGAGATCATGGGTCAGCTGGTCTTGAAGCTGGACACAAGGAAATGTCTCTGCTCAGAATTAAGACATATGGTGCCATAATCTTTGCATCTCTCTCCCTTCTTTTCAGTAGTGAACAGCCATGAACCTAATAAAAGTCAGATGGATTTTACTTGATAGCTGCTGGAGTCCCAGGCAGTACATGCTGTCCATCTGCTGTTCTTTATACCAATCTTCTTTCCCCCACATTCCACTCCCTGTATGCCTACTCTGAATATTTTTCAAAAGAACCTTTGTCTTTAGAATCTGTCAACTATTACACTGAGTCACTTGTGTTATGGTGTTCCGTTTTATTTTTGTTTTCTTAATACTTCAGCAAAAGCAAAATATGGTATCATCCTACTAGATGCATTTTCCTCTACAGCACTGTTCTGATCATTTATATAACAGCAAAAAAAGCAACTCCCAAGACATTTTATGGGGTAGATCTTCAGCTGATGCAGCATGGCTTAGCGCTGCAGGCTTCAGTGAAGCAGTATCAATTTACACCAACGGATGGTCTGGCCCTGCTGTAGCTATTCCATCTTTGAAATAATGCAGTAAGAATCTGAACACTCACAGCAGAATCAGCAGCATGAAGAGGTAGGGAAGGAAAAACTACATTATCAATCTATGGGACACCTCAACTGAAAAAAATATTCAGTCTTGGCTTTCCTAGGTTTAGCACAAGCTCAGCATAGAATCACAGCATGGTTTGGGTTGGAAGAGACCTTAAAGATTGTCTAGTTCCAGCTCCTCTGCCTTGGGCCGGTACACCTTCCACTGGAGAAAGTTGCTCAAAGCTCCATCCAGCCTGGCTTTGAACAGTTCCAGGGAGGGAACATGGGAACATACACAGTTCACTGGGCGACTTGTTCCAGTGTCTCACCACACTCACAGTGAAGAATTTCTTCCTAATGCAGGTGGGGTCTCAGCAATGCAGAGCAGAGCAGGGAAAATCACCTCCCTCAGGCTTCTGGCCACACTTTTGATGCAGTTCTGATTGACTTTTTGGGCTCTGAGGGTACATTGCTGGCTCATATTCTGTTTTTCATCCACCATCACCCAAGGGCTTTTCTCAAACCACTCACTGCCTAGTCTGTATTTGTGTTTGGGATTGCCCTAACACAGGTGAAAGACCTTGCACTTGGCCTTGTTGAACTTCACAAGGTTTGCACGGTCCAACCTCTCAAACCTGTCAAGGTTCCACTGGATAGCATCCCTTCCCTCCAGCATGTCAACTGCACCACACAGCTTGGTATTGCCAGCAAACTCGCTGAGGGTACATTCAATCCCAGTGTCCATGTCACTGAAAAAGATGTCAAGCAGCAACAGTCTCCACTCAGACATCAAGCCATTGATGTCTCTTTGAGTGTGACCATCCAGTCAATTCCTTATCCACTGAGTCCATCTGTCAATCCACGCCTCTCCAATTTAGAGACAAGGATGTCATGTTGGACAGTGTCAGATGCTTCTCACAAGTTCAGGTAAATGACATCAGATGCTCTTCTTAGAATCATAGAATAGTTTGGGTTGGAAGGGACCTCTGGAGGTCATCTAGTCCAACCCGCCTGCAGTGGGCAGGGACATCCCCATCTAGATCAGGTTGCCCAGAACCCTGTCAAGCCTCACCTTTAATGCCTCCAGGGATGGGGCCCCAACCACCTCCCTGGGCAACCTGTTCCGGTGTTCCACCACCCTGTGGTGAGGAACATCTTCCTAATATGAAGTCTAAATCTACTCATCTCCACCTTAGTGAAGCCATGTTGGCTGTCACCATTCATCTCTGTATTTTCCACATGCCTTAGCACAGTTTCCAGGAGAATCTGCTCCATGATCTTGCCAGGCAAAGAGGTGAGACTGACTGGCTGGTAGTCCCCCAGGTCTTCCCTTTTTAAAAAGAGAAGTTATGCTTCCCTTTTTCTGATCCGTGGAAACTTCACTGGGTTTCCACAACTTCTCAGATATGATGGATAGTGACTTAGCTACTTCATCTACTATTTCCCTCAGCACCTGCATTTCCTCAGGTCCCATGGATTCGGGAGCCCACAAACCTTGCTGATCATGGCAATGCAGGAGTTGAACACTTTGCCTGTCAGCTGAAACAACTAAGACTTTGTGACTTTTTAATGCTCCCATAATTCCTTGACTTTTCAAATTACTTTGCAATCTCACAAAGCTCGATACGCTGTGCTGGTGAGCTACTCAGTGAGTGCAGACGTGGTGATTTTCCATTGAGTATTACAATTAACAGGCTTACCAGCTCATTGATTAATTAATTCAAAATGAACACATTCTTCCATTAATTTTCTTTTTCTTTGTGGTTGCACATAGCTTTTTTCAGACATAATCCCCTCTGCTTTCAGCAACATAAGCAAATTAACACTAGAGAGATTCAGAATCTATGAAAATGCATCATCTGCATCTGTTAAATAGATTTTTGTTATGCCATATAAATGAGGATCAGACTTAGGTCAGGTCAAGTGCTGCAACGGACATGCAAAACATGCTAAACACATCAATTTGCAGCAATCTCTTAATATATGTTGGCTGCATTTTTAAGACAAAGTAATAGCTTATTCGTCGACCCAACATGCAGAATTATTGATAGAATTAACATCTATAATAGCAAAAGAAAGACCTCTCCAGATTTTTAACTTTTAATTTTCTTTCTCAATGTCACTCCCACAGCTTCTGCAGACAATGTCTTTTGTTAACTGATACTGGTACTAGAGAGGTAAAGGACAACTACTCACTATGCAGACTAATTTTAACAAGAAAGAAGCTTTTCTGCAGGAGTTTGTAAAACAGGGAGCCATTTCTAAAGTCCTTGTGCATCAGTCTCATATCTAAACTGGGATCATTGACACTGCTAAACATAAACAAATTAAATTTGTTTCATTATATTAGGACTAACTGTATGATTGTTCAATGGCAAAGGCTGCTGTCCCCTAGGATTCTGGCCAAGATAGAGATTTTTTTTCCTCCTAATGCTAAGGTGAATTTCCAGGAAGTGGCAAAAATGAGAGGCTCTGACAATATGGAGTGTCAGGAAAGGAAAAGAGTGACAAGAGTTGAGTCTCTCAAGGACCAGTATTCAATCTGATTTCATTTAGTGCTTCAGTAACGGTCTCAGTCTAAGAAAAAAGACTGTGGTAATTAAATGTTGTGACAAGAGGGGAAAAACAAACAAACAAAAAAAAATCCTCCAACATTCAAAATGCATCTATCCAAAGTGTATAGGAAAAATACGCAGGGAGAGTTGCATGACCTTAAGAAATGGATTCATGGAAGCAGAAGTAGTACAGTAAGGGACAAAAATCTTCTTTAGCTTTGGATCTCATCATAGGAAAGCATGGGCAGAAGAATGAGAACTGCAGCTGTTGTAGGCAGTCAAGCGCTACCCAAGTGAGAAAGGCAAAGAAAGTGATCTACATGTATCAAGCAAGACCCTCTGTAGGGAGCACAGCTGAAGCTTCCCCCTGCATACAACCTGGACATCTAACATTGTACAAGACCTCTTCAGTGAACAAATGGAAGAGAAAACATGAACTGAAACGATCTTGTTATTTTAAGTTTACAATGAAGAAGGCAGAGTTCAGTTATGTACAAACATATTGGGAAGATGAAAAAATGACCAAAGTTAAAGGCAAACACTGGAACAAGGATTTATACATTATCAGAGCTTAATAAAGCAATGGGAACATTAACCTGCTCTAGATTATCCTGCTCTTGCAGGGGGGTTGGACTAGATGAACTCCAGAGGTCCCTTCCAACCCCTAAAATTCTGTGATTGTGTAAGACATAGAAAGTTCAGTCAGTTCTTCAGCCTCTTAAGTTTCATGAAAAGTTTAGGATGATGGCCAGTAGCTACTGCTGTTGTCATGAAAAGTTAGGACATTCAAATGTCACTATTATAATATTAAGATTGAAAATGAAAAAAAAAAAAAGGTGTGTGTGTATAGATAGATAGATATATATATATATAACTAAGAAACTTATCCTGTCCCCAAGTAGAAGTTTGGAAACAATCCATGAAAATGTTTGCATTTAAAAAACAGCAAGTCCCTTATTCCCTTCTATGCAAAAAAAAAAATTTTGATCAGTACACCAGATTTCCACACTTCAAAGCATCATTTTGGTGTTTCTAAAATCAAGTTTAGAGATCAGCATATAGCTCAGATTGCATAAGATTTTGCAGAAAACAGTAAGAAAATATGGTGAAACAGGAAAAAGAAGTGTGCCTCATTTAACTGAAATCAATGAAAGCATCTGGGGAAAAATACTCTCGTTGACACCTTTACTCAGGCATTATTAGAGACTCAAACTTTGGGTCAGACCCTAGAACTGGAATGAAATGTAATATTAAAATACTGCCTTAGATGCAACTGTTTGTTAAGAAGGACCTCATTAATGAGAGGATATTTGTTGTAATTAGTGATTTTTGTTTACTTCTGAAATTTATAAATGTTGTTCACTCAGTAACACTTTATGATATGTTTCAATTCCATTTTACTTAAATTATAAACCTGCAAAGGTCAGTTTTTCATTACATAGTAAGTTCCTTCTGAGTTACTCAAATCAGCATTTTGCAAGGCATTATCCTCAGTTACCTAAATTATTGTTTAACATACTTTTCTAAGCAAACACACATTCTGGTGAAGACTTCACCAGAAAATAAATAGTCCAGCCAAATGAACACCATCTTTACAAAAACTATTGAACTATGGTACTGCGATGAACATATAGCTCTTCTAGCAATTTCCACAACTAGAAAAAGAAGCTTTCTAATAGCTCACCAAATCAGCTCTTCCTTTATGGCAGCTTCAGAGAGAGACCCAAATAAATCAGATTTGTCATAACTCTAAATACCATTTGAAATGTCAGATGGGATTTTGAACTCAGTGTACCACAGCAGTGTGTTTGTAAGCCTTGACTGCACTCCACACAAAGCCTGTTGTTTTCAGAGATAAAGGAGCCATTTTCTGTGGGAGAAATTCTTCAGGGTTTTTTTCGATCATCTTTCTTCTATCTGCTCACATCAGATAAAAATGCTCATTCTGTTCAACCTCAATGTACTCTCTTCTTAACAAACACATTGCTAAGTATGTAAAAGTTATGTCAGAAGCTGTTTTAAAGAAAGCTGGTTTTCAGAAAACATGGGTAACAGGACAGAGTAGTCATATTGCCTATACTAGCTGGCAGCTAATTTATTTTCTATGTTATAAAAATGTCCCTTTGCCTTAGAAAAGGTCTCTATTCTTCAAAAGCCCTCTGATGAAATGCAACTGGTCATTCATTTAAAAGAAAGTTATAAGGGTGGGATGGAATCTCACAGCAGCTTCTTTCTGGCATTTTTATTTTCAGTCATGAAAAACTAAATGCTTAATCTGAAATAGATTAAAGTCTTATAGAAGAGCCAGCAGGAGAAGGCATGAGCATAAAACACATTGGACTGGACAGGTTCAGAGCACAGTAGCTGCATGTTATCTAACTTACCTGTACTATTACTCTGCTGAAATCACTCACTCACAGGAAAAAGTGCTCACATCATTTGTGACTACCAGTGCTCAGATGTATACCACAGAAGCCAGGTACTACTCAAAATTAATTATCTACCAGTAACCAAAAGAGTAGAGGCAGCATTGGTTATCTATCATTTTCCACCTATTTGAAAAGAGCATAGAGGAAGGGTGAAAAAGATCTGACTTGCTTTTGTGGCATGAAGATCTCCCTTAGAGTTAGTCTGACTTTACACAGCTATGCCAGATTTAGAATTCTATCACTTTCTCAGCACAAAGCAACTGCAGTTCAACAGACAATCTAATTGTGAAGTAATACACAAAGTGGCACTTTATCTCTTCTCTGACTGTTGGGACAGTTTAGGACATTACATTGTCCTAATCTAATTTCTTGCTAGTGTAGAGACATTCAAACTTGTATTTAGATATCAAAGTTGTGTTTCAGTTAAAGTCAGTACAGAACTGTTTGGGTTTTTTCCCTCTGCTTTCAATTCTATGTATATGTATTTTGTTAGTACACTTTTTTCCAAGCCATCAATATAGTTGCATTGTCTTTGAAAAACTGTGTGTTTACAAAGCTTTAGGAACAATCTAGTCCATACAAGAGACAGGCCTATTATATAAAGGAATAAATTTCACCTTCACAAAATTCCCAAACAACTCCCAAACAAACAAACAAAGGCCACCACCACTGAAACAAAAAATTGTCAGTGTCCTACTCACCCTGGGAGACCAGAAATATTACTTCCCTGAAAAATCTCACTACAGCACAGGAATAAATGGCGCAGCCAAATAACTACCCACTCACATAATCATTTTAAGATAACATTTTCAGATACATTTTCATAATAATGTAAGCCTATTACTTAATTTTAAAAGAAGGTTCTAGCCTTTATACTGAAATTAAGTGAGGAACGCATTCTCTCCTCTCAATCTTGTAACTCTTACAACAAAGGTAATATTAAAAGGACTTGTTTTCTGATGTTCTTTGGAGACAGGTATTTTTCATTAACCAGTGTTACATATATATTGTGAGAGGGGAAATGATTCCTTGCTGTGGATTAAAACTCTATGGTGCATGGTGCAAACATTGAGTAAAGAGGATGTGCAATCCATGTAGTGGCAGATACAGAAAAGGAAGGCAAGCAATTAGGCAGCCATGCACTGTCAAAATACTGTACCTTGACAAAACAGACCCCATGTAATTACAGGAAGCATCCTGGGTAATTCAGGAATGTTTAAACCTCTCTGCTTCCGCTGGCATGTAACTGAAAGGGGTAAGAACTGCAGCAAGTGAGCATTGTACAATAGCTGGAACAGAAAAGGATCACTTACATAGTAGTATATTAGCATCTTGTTCCACATTCCTCTTGTAAATGAATAATTATTTGAATTTTTTAGTAATTCTGACAATTACAGAAATGTATCCATTGCTTTTGAAATTTTTTAGAAAGATTCTATCTGTATGCATGCACCAAACCTCATCATACCTATGGAAAGAATACAACAGATCACCCATATACAGCCATATACAGGTATGTGCCAAGCATAAGATACACACATGCCCTAGCTCTCAGCACTGCATCCACCCAGGAAAGAGAGGCCAGACCAACCCTTACATAGAGAAGCCAGCTCTGAAAATGCAGCTCTGTCTAAATTTTAGGAGAGCTCTCAGGCCCGTGAGAACAGCAGACATCACATTCAGGGGCGGCTGATCTTGCAACTTCCATACTCACACGGCTATGAAATATTTTATTCTAAAGCCAGTAGGAGTCTAGATGTGGTTTTCAAATGGTGAAATATCCTATTATGGTATAATTTCCCCATATAGGGCTCAGCTCACCAGCTGTACTGGTTGAGTGTTCAGTGGAAGTAGAAGAGTTAAAAGAAGTCAGGGCAGACAGGACTGGCTTCCATCATAAAACAAGTTCATCTCATCATTTGTTTCACACTAGCATAATAACAGTGATTTTTAGGAAGGTAATTCTGGCTTACATTGGGGTAAAGACCTGAATTAAAATCCAATAAAGTCTGTGTAACCTTAGGAATATCTTTAATGCACATGGTAACAGGCTGTAAGTGATATCAAAAGAGCAGGCTTTGTTTACAAATAACAAATTGATTCTTTTATTAACAGTTAGTCAAAAAGACAGGAAAAATATATTTTTCAGTAAAATGAATGCCTTTGTGTTAACTACCTAATAGTTTGATATTTTCTTAGAGTATTTCTGTTGAGGGTATAAATAATTGAGCTTCATGAGCAGTATGTCAAAGGCTATTTTTCATCCCTGAAATATCCGGTTACTCTTTATTTCCATTAAGCTGCATTCTTCTCAGCCTATAAAGATTGTCAGTTTTACAGATGCACTGTATTTCCTTAAACAAAAAAAAAAAAGAAAGAAAAAATGAAAGTGTTGATGTTTCCTCAGAAATATCAGAACCTTTTCTGGATCCACAAAGGCAGTGTTACATAGCAACAGGATAAAACACTCTCAGTTCCATCTATTTAAACATGGTCAACTATTTTCTTAAGATAGCTAACTACACTGTGTTAAAAGCTTACTCCAGTAGCCTTTGCTAGTAAGTACATAATCTTAAAAGTATTGTTGAGGCTCTGGAAATCAACTTAAGAAACTACAGCAAGGAGGGACCTTTTGGATCATCAAGTCCTATTTCCTGCTGCTCCAAGGGCACCGTGTCAGTCATTATCACTGTAACAAACTTTTCCAGTGCTGCTTTAATTCCAGTTTTGTTCCCATCTTCTTGTGAAGAGTTGATAAAAGCTCAGTGCTCTCACTCTCCTCTAAAGCCAGGGAGCAGCCAGTTCACATCTATCAGAGGTTGTGTGAACTATATAAGCTCAGGAAGAGATGGAATAATCTTTTGTTACTTCTCAACCTTTCTTCCAGGTCCTCTAAAAGGTGCTTCCATTCCTGAATTTCCTTGCCCAGGTGTCAAGTACTCCCCTACAATCTTTAGAGTAATTTCTGTCTGAGAAAACAGAGTGCTTTAGGTTCTGTACATGCAGACTCTTTGAAAGCTTGCACCTTTTTTCTCCAACATAGTGTCAAATTTTTATTCCCATCAGCCCATTTTCTCATTGATACAGTGTTTTTTACCATATTCTTGTTTTTCTAGTTTCCCTTGTCCTATACATTTAAAATACTTATCTCAACCTACAAAACAAAACAAAAATCCTGCTGGTACTAAGAGAAGAATGAGCTGGTAAATATACAACCAACCAGAGTACAGAGAAGAGGAATGGAGTGATAGGGATGCATGGAAAGGCTGAGGGAGAAAAAGAGTGTTGTTATACCAAAAGAGAAAGGCCAATCTAATAGAAAGAGATAAGGAGAATGTGGGGAGAACGGAGCCAGACCTTTGGCTGGGCTGTAGAAATGAGGATCTGGATGGGTGAGGTAGCAGAAATGCTTAATGCTGCTGCAGAACACACATCACAGAGCTTTGAATTGAACCTCAAAGTCCTGCTGCAAAAAGCTATTAAGTCTCCTGGAAAGTACATGGATCCATGAGTGACTAGATACATATGGCACCTGAACCAATCTTACCCTGCACCTTACCCATTGCCTCTTCTGCATCTGACTGATCAGTGAATGGAGCTGACTTTTGTACAGCCATGCCAAAAGATGAAATGGATACCAGCATGGAACACCACTACCCCACAGAAAGGGAGAAGAAATAGGGTTGCAGAGAAGGATCTGGAGGCTCTGCTGCACAGGGTATGGGATTTGGTTCTATATATAACATCAGATTAAAAAAAAACAACAACAAAACAAACAAAAGGCTGAGTAATGAGCCTATAATTCCAACTTGCCAGGGTTCTGGCAACACATAAAGCATTGTGGTAGTTCATGACACCTGACCCTGCAGTGAAATCAGAGATTCATAATTCGCAGTTACCTGCACCTCCCACAATCAGAAACTCTGAAATAAGTCAGTAATGTCATTAACCCAAAACCCCAGCTATTTCTGTATTAAAAAGATGACTGGACTTCTGATTTTAACACCACAACAAAAAATAAACAACATTGCACAGGAATACAGTATTTCATTCATATTTCATGTTTTCCCTCATCTAGGCAAAAGCCGGCATTACTAATTTTTAGTTAAATTGTATAAAAAAAACCAAACCAAAACAAAGGTTTCATTTCACTCAGTAATGCAGGCAGTAACATAGCCTTCATATGATGTCTTATTCAATATCATAGAAGATTTAGTTAATAATGAAACCATTCACAGAATAGATCTATATACAGATACATAGTCTGTACTGTTTCAGTTTGAGGTTTCAGTATTGAACTACAGTTTCCCTTGTAGGCAAAATAAAGTCCTGTCATAAAGTAGTGGTACACTGAACAAGATAGTATTTACTTGCTTTGAAACCAGATACTGAGGACGCATGAGAAGCTACTGCAATATAGGTGCTTTGTAACACTGGTAACAACATAAGCACAGACAATTTATGAGCATACTGTACCCTAACTGCAAAGGGTTAAAGGGAAACCTGTAGTGTAACTACACGAAAGGCTACAGGTACAAGAAGGCTGGAGACGAACTATTTGCAAAGGCCTGTAGTGAAAGGACAAGGGGCAATGGTTTTAAGTTGGAGATGAGTCGATTTAGACTTGATAGTAGGAAAAAGTTCCTTACCACAAGGGTGGTGAAACAGGAACAGGTTGCCCAGGGAGGTGCTTGAGGCCCCATACCTGGAGGCATTCAAGGTAAACACTTCAGAAATAAAATCTGCAAAGTAGGAATAAGATATAGTACTGGCAGGAAAGATGTCTGGTGGAGCCAGAACAGGAAGCACTTCTTTTTTTCTTTAGAGGAGGGGGTGAAGAGCACAAAATACCAATGAGAAGAATTTAAAAGTGAATGGGGAAGGAAGAGGCTACTCTTCAGCTTCAGTTCCCCTCCCCTTGAAAAGGGCTAGAGCCTCTTGGCTTCAGCAACTGAGACCATTGGAGACCACAGCCACCAGCACTAATGCCACAGCATCCACTCCATGGGGCTATACACACACAGCTAATGTGAGAGGTGATGGTTAAGGACCGTGCAATAATGACTGCTAATGAGTAAGTGCTAACCATTAGCACAACTCACTAATGCTCATCAGTCAAGCAAAACTCTTAAGTTTGCAACC
Organism: Bucco capensis; assembly: GCA_013396975.1. Lineage (NCBI taxonomy): Eukaryota > Metazoa > Chordata > Aves > Piciformes > Bucconidae > Bucco > Bucco capensis. Next base: position 306,927 of record VWZO01021411.1, read on the forward strand.
AGCCTGATCCATCCATCTTCCAAATATACCCAATGCTGTGACCTCTCAGTCCCTGACACAGAGATAATGTCACCAGTCAGTTACAGTGCCCTCCTGACAGTGAAAGATTCATTTTCATGTCCAAACCTGTCATAACAAAAGTTTCCTGCCACTCATATTTAGGTTTCCCTCAAATCACTCAAAATTATTTTATACCCAGAGATTTCCAGACACATGCACACATCCACCAGCTACCTGTACTCCACATTGTATTACATTTTTCTCACCTGTTACTGGACATAGCTCAAAAAAACTCACCAAGTATTTAGATTCTTCTAGTTTGTGCTTTCTTTAGGTAAATACATAAAAGGGCATCTTTTCCATCTTCCAAGAACACAGTGACAGATAAGCATTAGAGTCAACTGTGGCAGGGGAGGAATGTATTTTCAGTTAACAGCAATAGCCACTGTCACTATGTATCTGTAATGACAGCAACAATTATTTCCAATGTTTTTCCAGGCTCATGCTGCATTACGGAGAAAAAGGTCAGAAATAGACTCTCTAACTTATAATCTGGTTCCAGATTCATACCTCAAATTCCTAAGATGTTACTAAAAAAAAAATTAAATCACTTCAAACTACAATTTGAATACCTCCCCTTTTTCCATTAGATCTTAAGAAAAACATATTACAAATAGAGATGGTATCTATTCAGAGTGCTGTATCAACTGCTTCAAGATTTCATAGCCAGAGCTAGTGTGTAATAAAAAAAAATATATGTAGTGGGGTGAAAGCACATTATCTGCAGTTTTCTGAGCTTTAAACTATCTTTCCACTGTATCCTTTATGAGAGTTGTGTAAAAGAACTGATGCCAAATCACCGAGGAGTTCAGCAAGCGTTCAAAATTTGTCTGCTTCCCAGCAGTCTCACTGAGGCCCAGCAGCATCCTTTGCTCATCACTATAATTACCAATAAAATTTTTGAACCACGAGTTTGGTTATGTGGTTGAAGCAAATAATGCCTTGGCGGTTGTCTGCCTGTTTCTGTGCCTTCCAAACAGGTTCCTTCACCTCCTGATCTTATGACTGAGGTGACAGGGAGTTTGTTTCAAAGACCACCAGTAGATAGGTAATTACGTGTGACATAAAACAACCACAAAACCAAACTCTATAAGCTACTTCAGTATTTGTTTACCCAGAAAGTATCTTGTGTTGAATGCCAGTGTTTAATTTCTCTCTATGAGGATTTGCTCTTCAGGGAGAGGCAGGCCTTTGTGAGAAGTCATGTCTTACCTCTGAAGACAAAACTGTAGCCTTCAATGATATGCAGTAGGGCAACACAAACAGTTCACACAACTTTTGATATTAAGAGAAAGTCTTTCTGATAGGAAGAAAATTAAGTGACAAGAGCACACACAAGGCCAGGACCAGCTCAAACAGCCTTCCTGGCTACTAAAGCTTCTCATATCAAAGCATCAGTAGTGTATTTTGTTCTGCTACAATGCAAGTAGTTACATGACTTATTCAGAGCTCAAATTGGTTTCCTGTGTATTTTTCCAGTAGTTTTACCAGAAAAACATTCTCCTGTGAGAAGAGAGCCATGAAGGTATGGTCCCATCTACCTGGAGATTCAAGGAGCTTAATAAATATGCAAAATTAGTACTCACTGAAGTGAATATTCTATCATGTAAGAATATCTGGAAAATAAGGAATCTGACAGTGATTGATTTTATCTGTTTTTTTTAATTCTGTGTTAGATTCTGTGTAAGAGATCTTCTCTAATTGTGATTATTTAAATTATCTCAGATTATTACTTGAAACAACTCCTAACTTAACCCTGATGTAGGCAAAACTCTTATTGATTTCACTGGATTAATTTAAACCCATTGTGACACAAAGTTTGGAGTACAACACATAGGACAATAATTAAAATAATGACAACATCCCCTGGACCTCAGAGAACAAAATATGCAGGATTCTACAGTAAGAAAGTGTAATAGAACATGCAATAAAAATTTTATGCACCTTGTAGGAAAGTACAGTTAATAAAACTTGATACATGTTTCACATTGTGTATACACTTGTGTTGTTAATTTTTTTAAAATCTATGTGAGTTATTTACCACTACACTGACTTACAATCCTTGTAAATTCCTAATGTATGACTATTCCTTCTCTAAGCATAATTAGTTTCAATATAAACTAATTAGCCATTTAAATATCTCTTCCATCATCTAATTCACAAGCTAAAATATCTTTTCTCTGCCCTAATAATTTCTTTATAGTCATTTATATTCTACAGGTTGTTCCCTTCATGGTTTTTGTTCAGTCAAAAGGGATATCTACTAATACTTTTACAGGACTTAAATATGCAGCAGTTGCTTTGATGATTTTGAGGAAGCTTCTTGAACATATTATCTAATATTTTTACAAGTTCATTCCTCTACCTAGCTAGTTTCAGGAGGATCCTGGTTCACCTAAATACTTAAATAGGCTTTTATCCTTAAGTGCATAGGAGAATACTCCTGTAATCAGCTAGTCCTAAATTGAGCAGAAGCTTAAGAACCTTGTTGAATTAGGTTGTATGTGCCTTAAGAGATGCTGAGATAACTACAGTTTCACAAGTAGAAGCTTTGGGTTTGCTTTTTTTCTTACTTTTTTTTAAGGCTCTTATCAGATTGAGATAAATTTTCTGGAATTAGCAGAAATTGTGACACCCATGGCATTACTTCTGTACATTTTTTACATTCATTATGCCCCATTTAAATAAATTGTGCAGTTAATATTGTATTTCCTTTTATTTATGTGACATTTTCGATAGCAGTAAGGCTTCTTTTCACCTCATACCTCATACCTGCACACTGGGGACAGAAACAGGGTGGGGGAAGAAAGACACCAAAGAGAAGATAGAGGTATCAAACCATAAAGAAACTAAATTGCTCTCATTTGAGGACCGTAGAAAGATATCCCTCTCATTTGAGGAGGGATATCAGTGAACTAAAAGTGTGCAAGAAGGAAAGACTGGAATTGCATATAAGCATATGATTTGGGATGGCACTCCTAAGAAAAAAGATGCAAAAAATTCTTCATCCCTAAATTGAGATAGGTCAGAAGTTTGAAATAAAGAGGAAGTAAAGAAACAAATGGATATAGAAATCTACAAAGTTTTGGACAAAATACAGGCTATCCAATTAGGCAGCAGGAATAGACTCAAAACAAACAGAAGGAGGTGGTTTCATGCATCAGGCAGATGATCTCTGTGACAAAGGACAGTGTAGGTGCAATTCACAGTGCTCAGGGGAAGCCTGCAGAAGTAATGAGAAGCAGATCCAGATTAGACTACTAGTAAAGCAACAACAGGGTCAGCTGGAGATTCAGAGAGAATCAGAAAAGTGTACATGATTGCCCCCTCACCATTTTTCTCTGGATGCCTGCTTATGGTCATTGTTAGAGATGACTTACTGGGTTGTGCAGACCACCAGTCTGTACCAGTGCAGCCTGTTCTCATGTAGGAAATAGACCAGCACAGCCTGGGCTGCATGGATGCTCCAGCATGTCAAGCAGCCAGTGCTGCCATGGGGTTTCTCTCCTCCTCCTTTGACAGGAAGGAATAGGAGTACTGGTAGACAGCAAGAGAAAAACAGGTCCCTTTGGCCAGAACAACTAAGTGATATTCCTCACTCAGGGCATATGGCAAAACCTCATAGAAAACCTTGCACATGCTCTATAAGATAAGCAAAAGATCTTTTTAATTCTAATGAGCAGGAGCAGCTTTTCAAACTTACTATTCATTCCATAATTCACTATTAATAATGTTTGTTTATTTGTATATTAGCAACGACACCTTCACTAACGGATGGCTTTGTTATTTGACAAGTTGCAGTATTTATTGTCCCTGCAGTGAACACAGAAAATATTAGTAGACAATTTCCTAATGCAAATAAAAAAACTAGAAAATAGACATTTTAAACAGTGATAATATAAAATTTTCTCAAAGCTATTTTAATTAACAAGTGAACTGCACTTATAACTAAGTCCATTGCCTCAAAAAATGAGTACTCCAATAATTCCTTTTCTCTAAGTAAAATTTACTTAAGCTATAATTTTTGCTATACCCTTACAGTTTAGCATCGCTCTACTAACCCTCTTCCACCTTGTACTTTTCAGGGGGTTAATTAATTTTGTGTCCAAAGACGTGCAAAATATTATTTATTTTCATTATTATCACTCTAGTAAGACTAAATTGGTAATCACTTTGATTCTTACCAAAAGCTATAAATATCTCCTCGCCTTCTTTTTTACATTTTATTTTCTATACCATCAGACTGAAGCTGCAACAGCAGACTGGGCTTGCACACTTGGCTGCTTCCCTTCTCCCCAAGCTCAGCAGCAACTGATTTACTCAGTTTTTAAATAGACTGGCAGGCTGAGCTACCACTGGTGTTCAACAGTCAGCCTCACCTGTTCAATATATTGCTGCCAAATTCAAAGCAGTTTGGGGTTTTTTGTAGGTTTTTTTTGGTCATTTTCTTTTTAAATAACACAATGGTAGAATATTAAGCTTGCAGACAGTGCTACGTTAAGTGACAACATGTGCTCGAGGACAGGATTTGCATTACTTAGAAACTAGAAAAATGGGTTGGGAAAAACCAGAATTCTGTTCAAACAAGACCACTTAAAACTGTCACTGGGGAGAAATTATTGGCTAAGAGGGACAAGAATTGAAGCAGCAGTATAGTGGGGTACAGATTGAGCCTAAATCAACACTCTTGGGCCATGGTGTGAGACAGGCACCATCACTGCCTGTGTGAATGCAAACAGCTGCAAGAAACTTCAACTGTCTTACTACACCAACCAGCTAAATCTAAACACAGTGCCTCACTTCGGGCATGCTCTATAAGAAAGATGCAGTGAATGGAAGGTGGTCTAGAGAAGAGAGAACAAAGTATTCAAAGGCCTGGAGAATGTGAACTCACAAGGAAAAGCTGAAAGAACTGGCATTTAGTCCAGAAAAGCAAAGGCTGAAAGGAAGAACGTAACAGACTGTGAAGGACTACTGCAAAATACAAAAGGGAATGGATTGTTCTTGATATCTGAGAGACAGAACATGGTGCAAAATGGGCTTAAATTGAAGCAAAAAGGGATGCAAGTACATTTCCAGGAAAGCTTTCTATAGACAAGGACAGTGAACCAATAGAAAAGCTGATCTGAAGAAGACATAGAGCCTCCATTGTCATGTATTTTTAAAAAAGTCTGGGACAAGCATCTGTCAGCATCTGACAAGCATCTGACCTTCTGAGGCACAGGCAGTAAACTAGATGACTTCTCAAGATTTACCCAGGTCTCTTTTGTGTAAGTAAACTGTTCAATTGGCTAGTCTCCATATAACAATCTTTTCATGGATACAGATCCTCTGTTTCAAAAAAGGACAGAGAACACAGACTGTTGACTTTGTAATTTCTTGACCTTGTGATCAGGTGGGAGCCTTGAAATAATCTAAAGTAACCCCTAGGCTCTTTCTAGTTGTGCACACAGCACTCTTCTAAAAGCATTTTGGCCACAAGAAATTGCAAAAGTTCAGCAAATCAAGTTTTAACCACAGTTATTCTCCCTTATCAGTGATAAGCAACTTTAAACTGCATCTTCCACACCACAGGGGTCCTCAGCTGCTTGTCTTAGCCAGAATTAGAGTCCCACTGCACATCTCTGGTAATGGGTCAAGTGCTTGTAAATTCCCCTACTTGTTTATATTTCTACAGTGTCTCATCTCCCAAAGCTCTTCATGATGCTATGTGGCCATCCCACTGAAATGGAATTGGGTCTGAGCAGAGAAGGCAAATGCCAATGAAAACTCAGCATGCTGCATGCCGTAGGTAAAGAGCAGAAGAATAATTCTGGCAATGACAAGAAGAAAAGCAAGGCTGGATCTTTGACATGCACAGGGCAAGCACACTTTCATTTGAAGGATGCCATTCAGAAGAATTACTTACTTCTAAATGGATTCCTTGAATATATTGCTCCCAAACCCATGATTATGCACAGTGCAAATATATCCCATTTGAGTTCTCCTAAAACTCTAATGCATAACAGTAGGAAAGCAAACAGAATTTTCTAAATGTCAGAAAAGTTTAATAAAGCCTGAAGAAGGACATAAGTATGCCTATATTTTACTTGGAGCTGTAATCTGTCCTTATCAATGCTGATGTTCATTACTGAAACATAGTGCAATGATTAAAGTACCTAATTCAAACTGTGTGCATTAACTAAAAAATAAATGTAATCATAATTCCATAGGCAGACTCCCTGTGCCAAGATCCTTAATAAATGTAAATTATCAGCTAAGGATCTGGACTAGCCTTGCTCTATCTTCCTCCCAATTTAAAAGAAAATGCCATTAGTTGTACATAAGAGATACTGATGCTTCTTTTTTAATTAAACACAGCAGGACTTTTACATCAACCCAGTCAAAGACTCCAGACTGCTCATAGAGGACCTAAAGATGGAAAGAGTCATTATGAGTCCAAGATTACTACTAACCATGATGCCAATGATTGCTGACACTTAGAAAAAGAAACGTAACCTGTCTGTAGTACACATGAAAAGCAAAGACTTGCTTGGCAAATATAAATGCTAATGAAAAAAATTATATCTAAATAATGTCTTATGAGTTCATGAATTCAAATTATTTCTCAGAATGTTGTATTAACTATCATTTAATAGCTTGGTTAGCAAAAGCTCATTTCAAAGTTGTCAGAAAGTGTTCTCTCTATTCCAGAGTGTGCAAGGCTAAGTAATGCCCAGTCCCAATGACTGCCCAGCTGATATACTGTAGGTAATCCTGTGGTGAAACAGTAGCCTGCTTGAACAAAACATGCTACAAAGCCACACACTTCTCACTTCACTGCCCCGTTCATTTACCCAGACTAAGCTCCTGTGAGCACAGCTTGTCAAAAGAGTAACTGGGCTCACAGGCCATCAATCTATCAATCCAAATGGAAGGTAAAGCTTATTCTGAAGTTCAGCACAGAAGATTTTGTGATGCTGTAGGCCAATGAAATACTTAGAGATGCAAATAAATTCACTGTGATCTCTCTGTGTGTTGCTATGAATAAGTTAAAGGGACACTGTCAAGGTTGTTTAGCTAAGAAATTGTTAAGCACAAAATTTAAAACAAATAAAGCCCACACATGACTTACTGTGGAAGCCAGTAAAAACAAAGCTGAGCCAGCTATTGTTTGGTGCTTGCTGCTTTTGTTGTGGTTTTTGGTTTGTTGGGGGGGGTGTTTATTTTTGGTTTGGGTTGGGTTTTTTTAAGATTTTGGGTTGTTTTTAAATCCATCATCCTAAGAGAAGTTGGCTTTCCAAACAAATACATTACAGAAATCAGGAAGCCAAGATATATGTGAGGCATTTTTTTGGTAAGGCATTTTATTTTTTTTGTTTATCAAAGTTAAGTAATAGATGTTGGAAAATAGATCAAATTTAAGTACATCATTGGAAAAAAAAAGAAGGTATAAACCAATACAAGTTGTGAGCTTAAGATCTGCTAACCATTCTCTTAGGGCTGTTTTATTTCTGCATTGTCAGTGAATTAAAATTAATTACGTCATATTTCAGTGCCCAAAGGCTTTATAAAGAGGATGTCTTTAATGTCTTTCACAGATATGAAGAAGGACAAACAGTATATCACCCAGGTGCTTATTTTTTCTTACAAAAGTCAAATACATGCCCATTGTGTTTCTACTTGCATATCCAGCAACAGAAAAAACCTTTTTAAGGAAGCACTAGAATAACATTAAGTAGCAGAAAGTAAATTACATCTCTATATTTATTCTGACAAACCTGTAGCAGGGCCATTCAGTTTTCTGACAGAAAAACACAATCCATGAAATGCACTCAGATCCCTTTGCTTTTTCTGGTATCTTTCAAAGATATTTCTTCATCACAAGAAAAATCCAATCTTACGGAAAATCAATTGCCTTCCCTTTAGCATCTACTCCTTTGGTTTCTGTTTTGCTTTATTTTATTTTCTTCAGTGAGGCTTTCAATCTCAATTTAGTCTTCTGTGTTAATCAATTTCAACATCATTATGTGAATTCTTTTCCTTTTTTTTTTTTTTGTCAATCTAAAAATATTGCTGTTTTGATTATCCAAACCCACAAAAAACTATTACCACCAACACAGAGTAACTACAAAAATGCATATAGGTTTAATGGCTGCATCTTACACTGAGTTAGTTTGTCATTGTCTGGCCTGGTATTTTTTAAATAGCCAGAACAGTATGGTTTAATGGAAATTCTTCACAGTAGGAGTAGGTTATCTTGTTCATGAACTACAAACATGCACTACAGGAATCTTTATCTAGGTTACATATTGATTATTTATAAGTATGTTTTTAATACTACAAAAAATATCAAGATAGCTTTGTGGTACTGTTTCACAACAGGAAGATCACTGAAATTCTTCTACTCTAAAGCTTAATACTGGGACAATTTCTGTTTTGCTCAAAATAAACATCAGCATCTGTGACCTCACATCTAACATTAAAAGTCTGATTCTGCAAATGTTAATGATATATAAAGCATGCCTTCCTCAGAGACATCTTAGAAAAGTACTTCTGTAAACATCAGAGCATCTTTTTACTAAATGCTAATGAGATATTGTAAAAAAATTTAAAAGGTGGAGGAAAAGGGACAATTGTGTGGTTTGAAGATTGTATCAAATCTAATTTCCAAAATTAGTTATGAAAAATTACAAGGCAGACTTAGCATTATGAGCAAAATAAATGCATAAGAAGACAAACCAAAGAATATTCAAAGGCTTCAAATGGGACTATTAGACAAAAAAATTATATAACCATTCATAATCAGGAGATTTAGGTCATGGAAATCATGGCTGAAATTCCTGACATGCAGAAATAAAGCAAGTGACTTTTAAAACCCACTTACTCTACACAAACAAGTTTGTGGAGGCCTCAGAACTATTTCACCCCTACCACCATTACTGAAAGTGGGCAGTGTGATGGAAGTGACTGTAGAGCTGGTCTCCCTCTTTCACAGATCCTGTGCCTGAAAGTCACAGAGAAGGAAAGCTTAGCTGGAAGCTGCACATGGTTTAAGTGTCTTCCTCCAGGAGTCTCAGCATACTGTATGCAAGTGTGGGTGGGTGGGGTGGCTGGGACTTGGAATACACAGATGGGCTTCCTTCTCCCTTCCTAGAAGCACCTGTGCAGAGCTCCATCATCCAGCTCTGAGGTGTGGATCCAAGTCAAGATGGAAGTTGAGAAACTAAACTTCCCATGGCTTACACCAAAAATCAGTACAGAATGGTGAAGCACAAAACCAGGAAAGCAATACAAGCAGGTGTACAACTGCTTATTCCTGCTCAAATTCACAAGGTTAGAATTTGGAGTTTTTTTCTAGCAGAAATTGGCAACTTTTGGTGTCCTAATTTGGTTGAAAACTTCCATGTTTGGATGATGCATTATTTGCTGCTTTCCAGAACTGCCATTATGGATGTAGCACATTTTAAACTGAGATTAAATGCACATTTAAACATACTGCAAACGATGAGCTAGAAGCAGCGTAAAGAGGTTAATTTAAATTTTTCAGATTTGGCTTAAGCATTGCTTTTTTTGACTAGAACATGCAACAGACTCATCTGAAGACTGCCCCTACCTATACTCCTTCATTATTTCAGAGCACTGTTGCAGTCAGTCAAACAATGTGTGTAAGTGTACAAAATAATTCTCCATGCTTATATGAAACACATAGACTTTATTATCCAGCAAACTTACTGTAATTCCCTCATAGCTAATTGTTTTGACATCTGTAGGAGGACTGACTCGTTATTCCTAAAATACAAGGTTTGGGAGACTATAAACTCCTACTCCCTTATTCTATTTGTGGAGTCAAGGCAGGAAGCTGATTTTCCTTTACAGAGACTAGTAACTTCTTACAAGCCCTAGTCCAGGAATTCAGAATATATGCACTCATCCCTAACTTTCCCCACCTCACACACCCACAAAAAAGGATAAAAACCTCTGTGAATCTGAAGGATTCTAGCTGAACATTTTCCAAAGAATTACACTTTAATCTTTTTTTCTCCCTAAAAGGATAAATATACTTTTTTTTTTCCCCAAAAAAACCCCATATTTACCACAAAGATTGAGCTCTGGTTTCTTTACCTGAGGAACCTTAGCTACTATGCTCTGATTCCCATCAAATGATAAGTGATGCAACTTAAGGATTTAAGTTTACAACTCTCTTTGTTTTGTTCTCAATTTCTCCTCTCCACACCAACACTAAACAAATAAGAGAACCTTAGTTGTTACTTCAGCATTTTGCCCTGCCCACACTTAGCGCTTTCTTTACAGAAGAAAAGGCAAACCAGCCATCTTTTAAAATGAGGTTCAAATAGGTTACTGAGATCAAGAAGGTGAATGGGTTTATGTCTAAATTTATGAACCTCTAGAAAATGGTAATTTTTTATCATATTTGATAGTACTCATCTCACTTTATGTTATTAAATGTTGTCCATCTATCCAGTCTCGGCTAGGCTTCCCTGTTCCCTCCAGAGTCACTCCTCCCATTCACAATCCATATGCATTCAAGCTTGATTGTTCTTCTGGTGATTGGAGCCAATACAAAGTATAACTCATTACTTTGACATTTTGACCAATTTTCAAACTGTTAGGCTCCCAGTCAGAATTCACCCAACCAGGCTTAAGGATTTAGAAAGATATGAGCTCTTTGTTGTAATTCAATGACATTGACCCAGAGCCTGGAGTATGTAACATTAGACCATGAAAATTAAGAAAAGAAACTGGTGAAAGTTAGTAATACAGGAAGCCAAAACACAGACTCCAGAAAAAAAGGAATGATTAAGCCATCACTTCCTGACACAGCCAAGTCATTTCAGAATAAGAATCAGGCTTTACTACTTTTACACTCTCACAAGTGCGGTCTTGAAAAGGAATATTTATGAATTAGATTTCCCACACCACAAAACAAAATGCACCAAGTTAGCTTGACATTTTATTTTTTAAATAAACCAAATTTTAAAAAGTTGCTTGTCTTATTTGGTGAGATTTTGCTTTTCTGTTTTGTAGTTGGGGCCTGAAACTGTTATAACAACTTACCTCCAAAACAATTTTACACAGTGACTTTCATCAAGATGTATTAGCAACCTTGCAACACACCCTTGTTGAGGTTGGGAGGCAGAGACTTCTTGTCAGAGGAGCTTTGTTTAATTTGCTCTGCTTTTTTCTGCAGACAGCTCCAACTTTTTCAAAGGAGCATTCAGAGTTCTTACTCAGAGCGAACCAGATCATTAAACTGTGTCTCCCACTGTGCTCACATTTAAGCATGTATATGACTTCACTTATATGACTAACCTTCTTGACCTCTCTCTGGGATCAGTAATCAGAACTGTGTTAGGGTTTGCCTGTCACCAGAATGGGGAATAAACACAAATAGTCTAGTTATGAACTAAAACTACATTGCAAAACTTTCAATAAAAAAACTCCAACTTTTATACTGAAAATCAATTGAATTCAGTTCTGTCAAGATTTTTTTCTGGGTTAGCATCAGATCTGAGAGAAGCCTGAAATTCTTCCAAGTGAGAATACTTTTTTGACAGCCCATTAATTTAGCCCTGCTCTCTGTGTTATTTTGCTTCCCTTCCTGATTGCTCCTGAATCACCGTGAAAATGACATTTCAGAGTTATGCAGGAAGGTTTTCAGGGGCACCATACTAAAAGAAAGATTATAAAAGGAGTAAGAAGAGGAGTTGCCATCTGACGTTGCAGCATTTACAGTCAAAGTAAATTCACTTATCAATTCCCGTTCTATCATCTTTCATTAGCCAGTTCAGTGCAGAGTCTGAACACTTCATGGGCTACTTGTCACAGGGACCAAAAAAAGAGATAAGAAATGATGTAAAAGTCTTTCCCTTGACAGCAGCGACACAGATGGAGACTTCATTCTGACCATATTGTCTGCTTTAGTGCCATCCCTAAAGCCATTAGCTATCATAATGATGGGGCTCAAGTTATTTATTTCTTCACAATTTCCTTTTTTTTTTTTTTGCAGCATTACATCAATATGCTGAGACCTATGACAAGCCTTTGTGTTTGTCCTTGAAGGAGACTGCCACATGCAAAACATTCAATCTAAGGTATTCACTTCTCAGCAGAAGTACAAATGGAAGTTAAAACACCGATTCTGTACAGTAACTGATCTAACATGAACAGAAACATGTTACACTCATTTACTGCATAGCTATGCTTTATTGTATCAAGGTTTGAGGATTTTTTTTTAACCTTTCTGGCATTCCACTGGTGATAAAAAACAGCAGATAACAGTTACTATTACTGATTTTTTATAATCTGTTTTACTTCAAATGCTCCTGTGAAAATTATCATACTTTCTGACCTACAGGAAAACTACTGCTCTCAAAATCACAATTTCATAAAAATAAAATGAAAACATAATAATGCAGACTGACAAAATTGAGAAATATCCCTTCCATATTTTCCCCCTCAGACAATACAGAACTCCTTAACTGTAAAGTTGCAATAAGCAGCTTCCTAATTCCAGATCTGGAACAGAGATGTATTTAAAGTTGGAGATTAAAGCAAACTAAAAAATAAGGGGGTGATGAATATAGGGATGAGCCATGACTATCTAACACCAGAATCAATGGGCCTCAAAGATTATCTGGTCCAACCTTTCTTGGTAAGAGCACTTTCGAGACAAGATAGCCTACAAATCTGTCCACCTGAATCTTAAGTGTCCAGTATTGGGGACTCCACCACTTCCCTGAGGAGATTATTCCAATGATTCATCCCTCTCATTGTGAAAAATTTTCCTCTTATATACAATCAGAATCTCCCTGAGAGTAACTTGTAGCCATCACTCCTCATCTTTTCCATATGACTCCTTGTGACACGGGAGTCTCCATCATCTTTGGAGCCATCATTTAAATACTGGAACATGGTGATAATACCGCAGTGGACAAGGGACAACCTGTGGATGTGATCTATCTGGACTTCTGCAAGGCCTTTGACACAGTGCCCCACAACATTCTACTGGCCAAGTTAGAGAGCTATGGATTGGATGGGTGGACTGTTCAGTGGATAAGGAACTGGCTG
>VWZO01021411.1:320144-532017 GCA_013396975.1 Bucco capensis
TTCAGAGGGACCTAATAGTGACCTTCCAGTACCTAAAAGGAACTTCCAAGAAGGCTGGAGAGAGCCCGTTTACAAAGGCCTGTAGTGAAAGGACAAGGGACAATGGTTTTAAATTGGAGAAGAGTAGATTCCAACCCAAACTATTCTATCATTCTATGATTCTATGATACCTCCCCTAAGGCTTTTCTTCTCAAGGCTGAGCAAAACCAGTTGTGCCAGCCCTTACTCAAATGGCAGACTTCCTGCTCCTTTTACTGGGTTTGGGTAGAAGTTTGGGTGGAGTTGCTAACAAAAGAGTTTCTCATCTTAGAGAGGATGTAAGGACTGAAAAGGTTTGGCAGAAATGCTTTGTGACATCAGATTTTCCTAATCTGCTTGTTCTTATCAATCACATGTTTTCTGAAAAAGGAGCTACAAAAGGCCTGGCACAGATTGGTGACCCTCTGGATGACAGGCAACACCGATATGGCTAGTCATGCCCTCCAGCAAGGGTAGCACAACAACTTTTTCCTCAGATTTGATTCCAAAGACAGCAACCAGGCTAAGCTAGCAATCACTACATACACATTTAGTAAGCCTAGCTGAAAATCACTGCAATAATTTACAGTGTGGCAAGTGATGTTCAAAATATCCAAAAGGGAAGGAAAAAAAAAAATAAGTTAATAAGGCACTCTAAATAGCTCATTTATGAGAACAACATTAGATATCTGCTCTGTGCCAAGGAGTTTCCCACTTCAGTAGGTACCGTGACAAGTAGGGAAGCAAAAAAAAGCAAGATGGAATTACTATAGTGATGCATTTTGTATTCCTAACACTTTTTTCCCAGGTGGAGTTATGTCAGGTTTTATATGTCAGGCCAGATTCAGCCCTTAGATGCTACTCTCACAACCACTGTCATTTCTGATGGGGCTGCAACACACCTGCCCCTGCAGGGCAGAGTTTGCCCCTTAGATCAGTGAAGGCATTTTAAGAGGTGTTTACATCCATGCAGCAAATTATGAAATAGAAAGATCCTAAAGAATAGTGCAATCCACCCCACTCTTTGTCTGATTTCATTTACCTAGAAACTAGCTTAAATTACCAGACCTTCCAGTTAGCCTATATGTGATCCATGGAGATTCCCTTTCTGCTGTGTTCCACTTCACCCATGAGGGCAGGTATTCACACCTGAGCTATTCATAGTGCTGCTTGTCAATACAGTGCAGCAACCCAATTTCAAGGTAATTGCAGTGGTAGCTTTGGTGGTCAGAGCTACTGTTCTGCAGAAATTAATAGTGAGACATTTGGTCCCTGTAATCATAGTGATGTTTAGAATTTGCTGCAAAAGTAATTCAGCTAATAGGAGCATAGCTAGTACAAGCTCCATGGTGAGTGCATAGCATGCATGTAAGCATGTGCTGGACTAACAGTCACTTGCAGGTGATAAAACTGGTTGCCAGCTTGAGTGTCATGTAATTAAACAGGATAATTTGCCAAAGTTGTTTGAACCCTATTACTAAAAAAAGTTGAAACATCTAGTCAAAAGGCCTCACTCATTCAGGTAATTACTCATTTAAACCTCAAATTGCAGAGATACTGTATAATAGCTGGACCAATCTGGGACAGGCCAACTAGCTGTGTGTATATCCATGTACACTTGCAAGTGTCCATACAGATATGCATGAATTGGTACTCACACAGGAAGTGTGTCTCTCACGCCTCTGCAAATAATTCCTAGGGTGGGGACAAGACAGGAATTTAACCTCTTAGAATAACTATGTTCCTCACATTAGACATTATTTAGTGTTCCCACATCCTTTAAAAGGAAAAAAGAATATCTTCTTTCAGGAAAACTGAAGGCAAGAGGCTCACATTCCTATTTCCACATATTTTTTTAATAAGTATTGAAAGTTTGAAATTTCATCAATAATCATAGCTCACATAACTCCCAAATTAAAACTATAACCCTCTCTTTGAGTTTACCTTTATGCACAGTTTTATCATTTTGAAGTCTGAGATCTAGCATTATTTTAGGGCTAGAAATACTACTTGAAAGAAAGACTTCCACTGTGAAGTTGGGAAAACTTCACGTGCTCTCCAAAGGCCACATATGATAGTATTAAACTAATGAAAATGATATGCATGAGGTATTGCAAGTCTGCTTCATGCAAATAAGTCGTCAATAAACACTAAAAAACATGACAATTATATTTGCAAATACATATTTCTTGAAGACGAAAGTTCATGAGATTAAATCTCTAGTCATTTATGGAGGAAAGGTGCATTTCCTACACCATGGAATACCTGTGTCAATCAGGTTCTACTTCCTCTGGAGTGTTTTTCATATGCCTTCATCTAATTCTGGAAGAATACAAGTCAGTCCTTTTGGAAATCAATAAACTACAAAGATTGTATGTTTCCATATAAAATACCTAAACAAACATGCTAAGTGTTGGCTAGCTCTAGATTTGGTGCTTGTTGAATCACAACTACCAGCCTGCTGGCAGTGAGATACATCATTTGCACAGTTGCAGAAGTTGCCACTTTTTACATACTTTACTCTTTTACTGGAACAGACTGAAAGACAGGCAGGGCTGCCAGAGAACAGTAGCTTCTGATTTCTCATCACACAAAAGTCTTCCAGTGAAGAAGTCTGGCACTGACAGAAACACTGAATGCGTTTAGTGTTTGGACTCTTTTCCCCCCTCTGTTGTTAGAATATAAAACAAAGTAGATTTTCTTCCTTGATTAGAGGAAATGTGAGCTTGTAGCACACAGTCTCTGGAAGGCTCATACATTTTTCTGTCACTAGTTTCACCCCTCAGCAGTGAAGTATCGAATGGGTTTTTATAAAGATTAGAATGTAAGTGGGTGTACACCTGTATGGCCAAGCTTATTATTGACAGCTTTCATTTCTGCTCCACTGGTGCATAAAAATGTGCAGCATCAAAACACTGGTCCAATTTAGCTGACAGGCAACAGCTATATGCCTTTGCAAAGTAGAGGTTTAGAAAAGAAGCTCACACTGAATGAAAAGCTCCTACCTGCTCAACCTCTGTTTAGTTAAATGACTGCTTTCATGGCAAATTTTCCTTCAAAATTCCTGTCATTCAGGATTTCTATGCATTTTTACAGCTCTGTATGTGTGTATATCCTGGTTCTATGGAAAGAATCACATTCCACTTCACTGCAAAAAAAAAAAGACCAGATTTCCAAATACAGGCAGTGAAGTCTGAGCCACAGCAGTCTCTTCTGGTGTCCAAGGCCACCTCTATGCTTGACTCCACCTTTTCCCTCTGGGATGTTTCTCTGTTGCTGAAGCTATCCTTTCAGGAGAATGAGGCTTCACTATATTTTCTGCACTTGCCTATAAATTTATACCAGCAGTGTAAGAGTTATAAACAGCAATTTTCCACTTAGTCTTCTGCTACATGCCCCTCTCATTTACATCCTTATTTGCACATAATCACCAATCTGCAAAAACATGAGAAGTGACTATCATGCTAACCTCACACAACTGCTCCACAGGTACTTCTACACTACGTGCTAGACTGTGCACCCATGTGCATTTGTCAAAATGAGGCAATCTGGCCTCAAGAACTGTCTAGGACTGTCCAGCTGTACAATCTGTAGGCATATAAACCAATTTTAAAGGGCAAACTATGTAACAAAAAAGGAGTAAATTTCTTTTCAATGATACTCTGACGATGGTGGAAAAAAAAGCAGCCAAACCTCTAACAACTTATCAACTTTTAAAGTATTTCTTGAAAGAAACTATGTACTGCTCAGACTTTCTTCTAGTTATAGCAACACATTTCAGTGATACAAGCAGAAATTGCACTGACCATTGAAAATTCAAAGATGTTTATGATTTTTTTTAACTTTACAACATTTCTGTTCCTTGTTTCTCCGTTTTTTAAGAGCTGAAGTTAAATTCAGTAACCACTAAACTGAAACTGCAAAACAGCAACAACTATTTTTATTGTTGCTCCTTACAGAAAAAAACAAAGGAAAGGGAAACCTCCCCATGTGGGAGAATATTGAGATACTGAGCTCATCCTCTCCTCAGCCACTAGTTCAAATGCCATTGAGGGATGGGATTTTAGTTAAATCCATTATTTAAAATCCCATTCATTCCAAGAACAACAAAACCATCCCTGTCTCATAGCTCCAATTTGCCCAAAAAAACTTAGCTTGAACATTGTGTTTCCTTGTGTATCAGTGTGGAAATTTTAAGAAATGGAGGACCTCTCAAACAATACCAATAATGTGATTCTAAACTCACAAAGAAATAAAACAGGTAGGGAACGTGCTGTTCTGGCACAGAGGTGGTGTCTTTCCCTGGTATGCTCTAGGAGAAACACAGGAGATGATGTACCATCTATTTATTTTGGGAATTCATTCAGGAACACAGGTCCCAAGGCAGGCTGGCAGATGACTACTTACAAACACAATGCTAGCCATCTGTCCTGACCCATTCACCTCATATAAGGTGAAAGAAGACATCATTTTATATTCTTATTTTACAAGCCACAGAGAAAGAATTCTTGTTACAGGCCTTGTCTTTTGGAAAAAAAAAAAATTCTATAAGGAGTGATTCTGGATCCAACAGAAAACAAACCTGGCAAAGCTTTCTGAAAGCCTTGGGATATCAGTTTCCAAAAAGAAGCTTAAGTATTTTCTTTTTTTTACACTTTCTTTCCATTATTGTCCTTGTCTCACTGATATGAATATTGCCACTAAATTAAGTGTCCTCAGTGCAACCACATGGGAATTGCAAAATATAACTGTTGAAATATGTTGCTGTTAACTTGTGTTTACATATTTTTTTTTAAAGGAAAGATTTGTGTCTCAAAAAACAGAAAGAGAGAAGATTGATTCCCAGTGGAGTTTTGAACCATGCCTAATAAGCTGGTTTAGTAGCTAACAATTTTGAAAAAAAATGTCACTTAAATGCTCTAAAATAGTTTCTGCTCTCAAAGTCTATCAGTGTCTGGGGACTCTTTATCATGTTTCTGTTTCCGGATGTAGCTCATCCCAGTTGCTGAAAATGAGAATGGCTAGATGTGAATAAATCAGTGTTTCCACTTACACAGACTTCATGTCTGAAACTACTGGACTGACCCCAATAGCACACACACTTCCCTCATCCCCCCTTATTTTATTTGTGGTTTTGTGAGGATTTTTTTAAATGACCTATGGGTCTTCAGATCCTCTATAAGTGAAAATGGAAAATCTAAATGCTGTCAGGTTTCACACAGCATATGTGACTAGCAAACTCTGACATTTGAATCGTTTCATGCTAACTCTGCTTCCCTGCATAGACACACAGACACCACCTGCATGGCTGCACATATGCACCCACACAAACATGGAGTGCTGGAGTGGACAGTCACGTTTGCTTTGAAGACAGCTTCCCATCAGGTTAGCATATGGTGATAGCACACTGAGTGACAACTGGATGATTGGTTTCTGGGACAAACTCAAGCTTGCAGCCTTGAGAAAAGCAAAGTAAGAGGTTTTTAGGGAGGTGATGCCCCTGTCTTTGGGAAGACAGCTGCCCAATGCAAGACCATCTCCCAGAAGACTGGAATTGGCAATAGTTGGTGCACTATTCCTGACTGAAGAGAACAGAACACTTCAGAACAGATGACTGAACATGAAATAAGGGGAGGGAAAAATAAGAGGGGAGGGAAGGAAAATAAAAATCCTTGTTTCTCTCCTCTGCAGGATATGCAAACAAATCAGATGATTGCTATGGAAGCAAATTAGCACCCTTCCCAGCCACATATTGTTGTCTGGAGCACTATGGACTGCCATGCCTTTCTCTCCCCAAATAAATATGGTCCTCACCTATTTCCTTTTGCTCAGCTTGTTGGAGTGCTGCTCAGGTCTGACATCAAATTGTCTTTGATCTCTGTTTTCCACATTGTGCCACTAGATGTGGGCAAATGACTGGACAAGATAGAACACTTAATGTGATAGCAGTTGTCTAAGCCTGCTTGTCCCTCATTTGCTGACCTTATGAGATTTTGCATTCAGTTCCACTTACTAACTACATGGTAATTTCAACTTAAAAAACAGAGGCAAAAAAGGCCCCTTCCTTTTCTCACAAACTTGCTGTTTGCCTCTTCTCCTCCTATCACTTCCCTTACATTTTGTCTGACACCTTTTCCTTCTTTTCACTGGTACTCCTTTCCTCTTCTTCCACTTTGTGGTTCTCCATCAGTCTTCTCATCCCCCAATCCTTCTGATGAACCTTTATTTTATTTTCATTTTATCTTTGGAATAAAGATAATAAATAAAAAATTAACCATGATTAGTTGAAGCACAGATTCCAATGGGCCATTCTGGATAAAACTCAGAATACACTCTAAAAGCAGGTACCTGAACATACTCATTCTCATCCTCAGGTCTTCTTTAATGCTATGTAGCCACACCAGATACAATAGGCCCATAATAATCTAACTGCTCACTCCTCTCCTGTAGGTGACAACAGAAGAGGACATGCTTGGAAAGTCCAATATTTTTTTTTATTTCAGAAGTAAAATATATTTTATTTTATTTTACATGTATTGTTTTCCTCTTTCATCACTTAAATAAAAAATGCATTAGCATAAATTAAATCATATTCTGAGGACAAATTGCTTTCTATTAACGCAGTATTCCAAACCCCATTTTTCTTCTTGTAACAATGCCTCATTTCAATACCATCTGAAAACAAAATGTCAGAGAGAGTGACCTAATGCTCTCCTAAAGAAGCATCTGCACTGAAAACTAACTGCATGCTGTAATGTAGACTGAATTGACCAATCCCACTCCATAATACAAATGCCAATACACGTAGTTTAAGTGAATTATAGCTATCTCCAAGAGAGATTGGAAATTGTATATAGGCAATTATGTTATTTATAATTTTTTTATGTAATCTTATTTTATATAGCTTCATTAGAAAGAATGTTACATATATTATATTAACTAGAAGAAAAAGATGGATGGAAGGACAAGATTTAGGTTTGGCCTTCAAACAGAGAAAAAGTGTTGTTTTCATTTCAGATAGTTAAATATGTTCATTTATCTTAATTTTTAAAGCTCTTCTCTGGTAAGGCAGGGACCATAAAAACCTCATGTCAATTGCTTATTGAAAGCCTCTCTCCCTCTCACTCACATAGAACTCCTTTCTTCTACCTCCAAAAATCCCCTGACAATTTGTATTTAAGGCTATTCTTTTATAAATGCAAATACATGCATCAGTGGCTAGTATAGCCACGAGCTCCAATGCTCAGTGTGAGCCTTCATAATTTTGGTAGGTGACCTTTGTTTCTGCTGGAGCAATGGATGCAGCTCTAAGTGCTGCAGACCTGGTTATGCTGCAGTATAGTTCAAAGAGCACAATGACAAAAATATATACCTATTAAGACTTTGTCATTACAGGATTTTTACTTAGATGCTTTACTTTCTGCCTAAGGTGAAAGAGCTACAGTTAAGCTATCACTGGTTTAGCTAATGGAGCTAACATCAGATATATACAGAGCAAATGGTTTAATCATTAGAACAGATGCTTCCAAGCTTACAACCATGGATTGAAACCCCAAGTGGGAATTCACTATTAGCCCTATCATTAGCATAAATTGATTGCTCTGATTGGCTAATCACTTAATTAGGAAAGAGTTTCTTAACATGGAACCATTTTTGAACAGTTTCTGTAACTAAAGGATTTTCTTAGGCACATTCTGTTTAGACTTTATTCTTTACATGTTACTTGCCATCTATGTGGTTTTCAAGTCTTGTATTATGAATATACCATGGAGTATATTGGCCCTCTTCTAATTTCAGAGACTTGTAAAATGAGAAGAACAGATTAAGGATGAATTTCTGTTCACCTTTCTACACTGATTTCTTCACATTCTCCAATGTTCTTCCTTAGTACAATGCAAAGTATATTACAAAGAAAGTTTTACTGTCAGCTCCTTCACTGCCCTTAAAGTCACAAGCAAATGCTGCCCTTGAACCACACTAGTTCTTGGGTGCAAAGTAAAAGACCCTGTGTGGCCTCATGGAACAATTAAGCTACCATCTACATTCCATACAAGGATTGCCCTAACAGTGATATGAAAGGAGGAGCTGAGTATTCTCGTTAAAGATAATAGATGATACAATATGTTATGCTGAAAAGGTATGAATAAGACATAAGGAGATTGTTTCAAAGGCCAGCCCAGCAATTCTCCAAAAGAATCCCATGGGGTCTGCTGCCTTCCTCCTCCGATGAGGCAGATTAACCTCCTCGCTCTGTGGCATCACAAAGTAACTAGTTTAAAACAGCACTTCAAGAGCTTTTTAAAAGCAAGAATTAAGTGAGTCTGTCTCGTTTAATTTCATTTAATGTAAGCAAGCTTCAGAACTGCATTCCTTTGCTCTAACACTGAGCTTGAAGCCTTGCTGGCTGATTAATGCCAAGCTGTTTGAAGTATACTCTTTTCTTATCTAGCACTGTGCAGGCCTCACTACAGCCTGGGGAGACCCACTGGTAAGTCAGAGCTTGGGGAGATTTTTGTCTGCTCTTCACAGAGGGGGATAGAGACCAGATAAGCCTCATGCTATAAAAAAGAAAACAAAATGAAAACCTGTTGCCAATCCTGAAAAACTTGTTTATATGGAAACCAAGGGGAACACACCACACTACAAAACTGACTTGCTCTGTCTGCCAGCTTGTGTGTGACTTTCACTGTACTAATGCATTAATGTTCTCTCAATTGAAAATTACCAGGTACCATTATCTTATATCTTTCTGCAGCTGTCCTTTAATTCTATTTAAGCTTTTGACATAACATAAATGTGAACAATAATCATTAAAGGAAGGCCAGGAAAGATTTGGTAGCTATAAAGACCTGTCTTCCCTGACTGTGAGCCAGTTTTCACGCTGTGTTCCCAGTGAACTTCACATTTGCTCTCTGAGCTTTTGAAATCTAATGATATTACAGATCCCAAAGAAATAACAATTAAGGTATCTTCACTAAAACACTGGCAGTAACTTAAATATGTACACATTTGTGCATCAGGATTATTTCTGTTTCCACACAGTTAAGATGGAGTGAGAAAACTGCTCATTGGAAGCATATCCTGGAGGTATCATCTATTTTCTTTGCTGCTAGAAAGTTGCATAAATATCTGACTTTGATAACATTAAATGATACTTCATTCTAATAAGGTATTAAAAGGTGATGGGTGTCGGAGCCAAGAAAATGAAAACAATACATAAGCAGTTCTTAACTTAGACAGTTTTCTGCAGTCACCAACTGAGAATAACAGCTCCCTCATCAACAGCATCCACAGAGATCAAGAGATAAAAATACTAAAATTGAAGATGTTTCCTTGCAGCTTTGAGGTGAACTTAAAAGAAGTCTGAGAACAGGTGAAAGAGTTCAGAAGCAACACATTCTAATAAGAGTTGGCTGAAGCATGTTTGTTTGTCACTGCTATGTTATTTGAAAGGATTGTGAAGCATTAATGGGCATAGGAGAGAAAATCAAACCAACAACAAACTTTATGAGCTAGAAAATCAGAAAAAAAAAGAAAAAAAGGGAAAAATACGCTTCTTTTGAACTATAAAGCATCAGGAAGGTTTCCATCTCAAAAATACAAAAGAAAAGTTCTGCACTTCCTTGTTGGTGAACCTCAACTGTGCTTCAGCAAAGTGATACATCTTTTTTCTACCAGACAAACATTAAGTGAGGTATTAAGGCCAAGATGATCTAAGAATACAGTTTGTATGAAAAGACTCTGCCTTTTATTAGAGGAGCTGGTAGGATTAGAAAAGAAGATAAGGTGTGGATGGAACAAGCAACAGACCCAGTGAACTGAGCAGTCCAGACACAAAGAAACTTTTGGGGATGTGTTTTCCTACACCGGGTCCTTTTTCTTCCTCCTTTCTCATTTCCTTTCTCCAAAAACGTTACCTGGGTTTCTACAAAGCATTATTCCTCACACAAACTGCGTCTTCAGACATGCTTTACTGTAGAGCACCATCTGGCCACTACAGGTTAGAGAATTACCCACTTCAGAGAAAAAAAACCCATGTACATTGAGAGGGTTGAGCCTCTCACTTTAGAAAATTCATGGTATTGGGTTAGGTTTTAGATAATTATGTACTGTGAGTGTTTAGGTTTAAAAAAAAAATGATCCAACTACAAAAAGCACCTAAGATTGTCAGAAAACATTGATAAAAGCCACCTTAACATCAGTATATAGTTATTCAATGTAAATTCAAAAGTATATCCAATGAAGCCTTATGAAAATTTCTCTTCAAAATCTTTAGATTGTTGTGTTTATTTTTTCTCTTTACTCACTTTTTTATTCTCCAATAAGTAATTTCAAATTTCTAGGATAAGACCTCTGCTTCTTTTTCTGCCCTCCTGCTCCTCTATTGTTCTCTCTTCCTTTCTCCCCAAAACCAGTATATACTGCATTTTCATGTACATTACTGCTTCACTACAGATACTGGAGATTATTAGGTCATGATTATACTTGAAAAATACTTTTTGAGCATGAGCAATATTGACTGAAATAGATTTGCTCTGTCTTTGCATAATGCAGAGCAACCCCATTCTTTACTGCATTGTTTAAGGGAACTGTCAGCCTTCAAAAGTGACATTTGTCAGCATAAACAGAACTATAACTACGACAAAAAAAATATCTAACCACACAAATCCCACTTCAGTATCTTACTACAAAGTAGATTTTAAATGATACTTAATAGGCTCAAGAAATATAACCTAGTAACTATGAGCTCCATTGGTGAGGCCAGTGTGGTCTCACCACATCTCTTCCTGCACAGATTAGTTCTATCAATATGCTACTCTGCAGCTGGAAAGATTTCCTAAATATCTTTGAATCAAACAAATAGATGAGAGAAGTCATTACCTACCATACTTTAAAAGAGCCTAGCTTTTAGGGCTGCTGAGTGATCTTCCAGCTGTAATTTCAACAGCATAAATCACAATGGCTATCTAACACATGAAACCTAATACAAATGCTCATCATCACTGATTGACCTTTGTGTCAAAGACAATTTCCTAAATATCAGTTTTCTTTTGGAGTCTTATGAGAAAATAAATGTCTTTCTACTGGTCTGGAGCTCATTAACATCATTAATTCAGTGTAATCCATTTTATATTAAAAGCAATGTCATTAATTTGCATTATTAGTTATGCAATGAGCATAGTAACTCACAATATGTGTTTGAAGGACAGTGTTTCAGCTTTAGATGCAAAACGTTATTTTCTTAAAGCAAGGCAAAGTTCAGAGAGACATCTGTAGTCAGAGTGATAGAGCTTAGGAAAAACAAATTTTTCTAAACCTTTAACAGCAGTGGAAACCAGAAATTAGATTTGTTTTGTGAAAAGTCTGTAGCAGATGCTTTAATATTGGCTTCTCTTCCTCACAGTATAGTTTGGACGCTGTATTTGTACCCAAAAGTGACATGCTTTCATGTTCCTACAGACTGTGCCATGCTTGTTTTTACAGTGTGGTGATTAGAGCATTAGGTGGTATCTTTCATATCTATTACTTTCCTAGTAAAAGACATCTCTACTGTGGAACTGGTTTGTTAAAGCAAGAGGCACAAACACAGTATGTATTGTTTAGATTTTCAAGTTTGCTACTGCCAACTATATAGCTTTGTATAAATAACAACCCCTGCTTTTTCAGCATCCTCATCTGTACAGAACAAAGATTGTCTGCATAAAGGAAATATGGATTCTTACAAAGATAGCTCTTTCTCATTTAAAATCAAACAAACCACAAAAAACAAAGGACATTTGTAAATGGTATCACTGTTAGTGTAGACCATTATTATATAAAACAAAACAAATCATACCTTGTAAGCAGAGAGGGAAATAAGTAGAAGGGGAAATGAACACAGAAGCAAAATACAGATCCAAGACTGAGCTAGACCTCACATTGAGATCAAAGTGACAGAAGCGATGTTCAAACGCACCACTTTATCTTTCTGTGACTAGGGAGTTCAGTGGTGCACATTCTCAAGAGAATAATACACTTGGTTACCTATATCACGCATGAAAACGTGCTTCTGAAAATTCTCTGGAAATCAAGTGTTTTCATTAGGCTGATGTTTTCTTATTCTTTGTCCACTGATTTATGGTATCAAAATGCACAGCAAAACCTCAGATACTGGAAGCAGGGAAAAAACACCCAAACACATTTGGAGTCTTATATAACTTTGGGGTTGAATTCAAAAGGAGACTTGGATACTAACTGCTGATTGCAACATCATCTACTTTCAGGCTAGTCCATGCTGTGGAACCTACATTCCCTGTGAGACACCTGGATTTTATGTACCTGGTCTGCAAATTCTAAGTGGCCAATTGCCTAGCCATTGAGAAATGCTGCAAACTGAGGATCATGTTAGATTTCATCTCCTTGTAATGCTTAAGAATCCTTAAATCCTTCAGGCTGCAAGGAGACATCCACCCATATTTTCCAGTGCCTTCTGAAATGCTCATACTCCCTCATCTCTTTAAAAGCCTAAGAAAAAAAAATAATGTCTTTGGAAGTAAACCATCAGAAGCAATGCTGCTGTTGCTCTATTTTTGTTTGTTTGTCTTCACCGCACTAGTTCACCATTTTATATTGCTTACATTGAAGCTGCTCCACTCTATGGAAAAGAATTCAAGATTCACCGTTCTGGAAACAGAAGGAAACAGCAGGACAGTTAATCACTCCTATCAGAGCACTCATTGGGCACCAGGTTGTCATAAAGACCTATTTCTGGATCTCATCAAATTACCACTAAGTATTGCAACCTTCAAGAGATCAGAGAGCTGATCTAGATGAAAGTCTTCAATTGATGCAGGTTGCAAAAGCATCTAAGCCAAAGAGCCAGACAGAAGTGCTACAGCTTAGTCCTGGTAACACAGTATATGTGAATATGCGCACTCAGGATTCTAAACCAAAAATCTAACATATTTCTAAACATGTTATGAGTTCCCACCTATTATTCTAGGAAGGGCTGTTTCTCAGCTATTTATACTAAACATAGAACAATTTCCACTTCAAAACTGAGGGTTTCCTCTTTAGTGGCCTGCAGCCCTTTCATGATCCTCTGGATGGAGGACACTAAAAGACTCACAACATTGTTAGCCATCTACATTTTGTTGGTACACATGGAAAGCTTTTCCTATTCTTCAGCACCGATCCTGAATATTTTCCCCATGGGCCTACAAGACTCTGCATTAAACTGAATCAGATTAAAGGCGGGGAGGGGGGGTATCTGAGACAGTACCACTTTACATTCGTTTCTTAAGCCTACCCAAGTCATTTTCCACTCTTTTCTTTGGATTTGAAGGATAACCTCTGTGATTGTCTGAGCTCCTTATAAAATCTCTGTTGTTTTTTGCTGTGCATTGGCTGTTAGGAAAAAGCTGCAGGTGCTGAGAAATTAAGAGTCTCAAAGAACTTTATGATACAACTAATAACTATCAAGAATAAAAAAGTTACTATTCTTGTTTGCAACATACACTAGAACATTCATTTAAAAATCTCAATTACTGCTGATTATTGGCTTGTTGAAAATTTCAAAGGACAGCAAGGTCTGATGCACTTCATCCTCTGTGGCTGTGCATTGAGCTTCCATATGCCAGTCATTAGTTCCATTTCACTTCTAGCCAGGATGGGGCAATGCAAGCTAATCTATGTCATCATGAGATGTGCTTCAAAATGACAGCTCCCTTCAGTGAGAAGCTGATGAAAATTGCAACCGCGAAGAAAGGAGTGAAGGACACCTAAAGCCAGTGGATTTCTCAGAACTTTGGCAAGGTGCCCACTGATAGCAAAACAGGCACCAACAGGCACAAGAAACAGCTGACAACAACAGTTAAA
This sequence comes from Bucco capensis, assembly GCA_013396975.1. Taxonomy (NCBI): domain Eukaryota; kingdom Metazoa; phylum Chordata; class Aves; order Piciformes; family Bucconidae; genus Bucco; species Bucco capensis. Next base: position 334,020 of record VWZO01021411.1, read on the forward strand.
CCAGACTTAGGCTCCACAGGAATCAGTCACCAAAAGCCATGGTGGCTTAGAAGAGCCTCTGGTGGGAATTTTTAGACAAAAGACCCAGCCAGCTTGCAATGTTCTCATTATCTGCAAAACAAAGTGTGTTAATAACTATGCCAAATCTCTCCCTGGTCCTGAAGTCTGTATGCTGCAGAATTTTCTTCTTTTCATCACTGAAAGTCAGAAAAATATTATCTTTAACAGGCAAGAAAGCTGGCCTGGGCACAAGAGGCAGCCTAATACGTAGAGCACATCAGCCAAATTTATTTTCATTCTCTCTTGATTTCTTACAAGAAAATTCTTCTATAAATCCATACTCGTGTTATCATATATGGAGCATTAAATGAACTATCCATTACACTAAAATTAAAGATAAATAAGTCTCATGATTTGTCATTATGGACTTATTTTAAATAGAGTCAACAACTTTTGGTAACTCAAGTGCTACTGTAATTTAAAACATGTGAAAACAAATAGGTATAACATGTATGTGTATTTACCAAAAAAATCTTAGAGGATAGGTGAGAGAAAAATATGAATAATTAAGATATACACCTCAATTACTTCTAGGTTTGATCCAAAGACTATTCATGTCAATAGCTGTTTTTGCTGATTTTGAGGAGCCTGCTGTGAATAGATGCCACTCAAAGCTGGAATTTCAACCTCTTTACTTAAATGCAAGGTAAGTTATTCAAATATAACATATGAAAGTTACTCATAGCTATTATCAGTATCAAAAGGATCATCATTTGTAAGAAGGAAATACACTACAATAAGTCCATAATCTGATCACAAAATGTAGGTTACAAATCTATTTTAGTAATTCGTCGTCGTCGTGGCTAGNACCTCCGTGTGCTTTAACTAGCTAACATGATGTGAAAGACAGGTAAAAATAATGCACTTCCTCACCATTCTTGAATATGTATAAATGACTAGCTGGACATAAGCTCCCCTCAAAATCATTAAAAGTTGAAGGTTGTGCCATTTGTCAGTGGAAAGGTCATTTCACTAGCATTTGGAATCATGTCTTGTGATCTGACATATGACTTAACATCAAAATGACTTGAGCATATTACTTTAGCAATTTCTTTCCTCCAGACTAGTATAAAAATTAATGATATGGGTCCAGCTGATGCCACCCTCCTGTACCCTCAGATAAAAAGACTGGAAAACTAAACAGGCAAATCACATTCTAGAAATTCTTCTCTGGATATGGAAATTTCCTAATCTAGAAATGTTTGCCATCCTTCTCTCTTCCTTTAGGAAAGGAGCAAACACTGTATAATGCCACACATCTTGTTTTCTAGTCTGGCACTCATACACCATGAATGCCAGCTTTCTGAATTAAAGCCAGAGGTGGATGTTTCAAAAGATCTGTAGTGTATCCTACATTGTTCAGGGTTTACAGGTTCTCTTATAGAATCATGGGATCATTTAGGTTGGAAGACCCATCAACTCTCCTTTGCCTATGCTTTCTGAAGATTCTTAGCTCTAGTTAACTTCCATGAGCTCATTTTATCACACGCTGGCTGCTCCATCTTGTGTAACAATTCCTGATAACAGAATAGAAAGGCAGTGCTGCTGGACTGCCCTCCACTTGGGTTAATGATGTCTGGAATTCTCCTAATGGGATTTAATTGCTGCTATATGTTCACACTAGCCAGTTCATATGCATGATAATTGCTGGCCTAAAATCCAAAGACAGTTAATGAGCAATAATAAAGCCAGTTGTTCAGGTTTTTTTCTAAAAAACTATCTTTCCTTAATTATTAATCCTGTTGATTCCTTCTGACATCATTTGTTCAAACCCAAAACCAACACGTATAAAGCTAACAGCTTGTCCTTTAGGTAATGTGGGGGATTTATATTGCAGGCAATGCTTTCTAGAACATTGCTTTATTCATCCACCTACATCTGTTCTGGGCAAGGCAGGAAAGACACTATCTCAGTCTATCCAGGAAAGTAAACTGTGATTATGCCAGTTTGTAAAGACTACTGGTTTGTGGGTGTTACTTGCATGCAATGATTCCCCCTCCCTGTTGCTAGAAAGCAGTTTGACTGACTTCGCTAAGGTTTTTGATTTCCTGTTATAAAGACACAATTTATTTCACAAGAAACTTCAATCCACAAACACTTTACCACACAGGATAAACTTGAAGTAGTTACACTGAAAAAGAGAAGTTTTGCTTGATGGAAGAGAAGGAAAATTGATTCTCAGTGAGCTGCTGAACTAAGATTCAGTGTGTAAGTCTCATTCCTTACTGCATAATACTCATGTAAACTGCCTCCTGAGGCAGTTCAAATGACAGAAACTTGTTCTCTCAAGTCACATAGGCTAGGACCTGTTATTTAGGCACCCAAATATGCCTAACAGCTCATTGCTATGTACAAATTAAATACACATGCATGCATGCAGGATTCTGAAGAAGACAGGTAGCCTCAGTTGAAAATAACATCATTAAAAATTCACATTTACAAGGAAGTGTGTGTGTACACGAATAATACATACACTTTCTCACAATGTTTTTGTTCTTCATTTTAAACAAACAGTACACAATGAAAAATCACAATGCCATAGCCAAAACCCTAAAATTTTCAGAAATATACCCAGACAGGCTCAAAACACCAAAGAACTTTTATGAATTATCCATTTCCTAGACATTTCTATTACAGAGTGTGAAGTAACCAGAGCTTGGGAGTGCATTCCATGATAGGAAAACTTTCTGTCTGAACAGAAAGGTGCTGGCTGATGTCACTTTCAATAATCTTTGAAAGACCATGGTGATTGGGACTGAAGGAAAGCAAATGTCACTGCTGTCTCCAAAAAGGGCAAGACAGAGGACCCAGGGAATGATCAACTGAAGCTGGGAAGGTGATGAAATAACTAATCATGGAGAACATCAGACATGGTCAAGAAAGTCATCAGCATGGCTTCACCAAGGGGAAGATCTTCACAGAGAAGCTGATGCAGTATGGGCTGGATAAGCAGACAGTGAGATGAACTGATTGAACCACCGGAGCCAAAGAGTAGCGATCAGTGGCACAAAGTCTAGATGGAGGCTAGCAAATAGTGATCAATACTGAGTCCAATTCTGTTCAACACTTTCATTAATGATCTGGATTATGAAGCAGATGACACCCTCAGCAAGTTTGCTGATGCTACAAAATTGAGAGGACCCGCTAGCACACCTAAGGATTGTGCTACCATCCACAGTAACTTCAACTGTCTGGTGAAATGTGCTGAAGAGTTCAACAACGGGAAGTGCAAAGTCCTGCACCTGAAGAGGAACAACCCCACATAACAACCAACATAGGCTGAGGGCAACACAGTCTTCCCCTCTGCTCAGCACTGGTGAGGTCATACCTCGAGTACTGGGTCCAGTTCTGGGCTCCCCAGCTGAAGAAAGACATGGGCATCCTGGACAGAGTCCAGCAAAGTGCCATGAATACGACTAAGAGACTGGAGCATCTCTCCTATGATGAAAGGTGGACAGAACTGGGACTGCTCAGCCTGAGGAAGAGAAGGATCAAGGGGATCTCATCCATGTGTACAAATAGCTGAAAGGACGGTGCAATGCAGATGGAGCCGAGCTCTTTTCAGTGGTGTCTTCTGACCGGACCAGAAGCAATGGGTACAAACTCTGAGCTCTGGCACAAGTTGCCCAGAGAGGAGGAGCAGATATTAAAAAGCTGTCTGGAATCAGTCCTGGGCAGCTGGCTCTAGGTAACCCTGCTTTAGCGGGGGTTGGACCAGATGACCTGCAGACGTCCCCTCCAGTCTCAACCATTCTATGCTTCCGTAGCAGGAAAACCACTACTCTCGTTTTCCCAAGCTAGTGCAAATTAGCTAGCTGTACAAAAGTGACAGTAAAAAAGCCAAGGTAAACAGTACTCCTTTCCTAACAAAATGAATCCTCTTAGCAGACCATAAAAGTCAACAGTTCTTCCTTTTTTCCTCATTTTCTCTTTCCTGTTGTTTTTATTCTCACTTAAAATCATAAGGAAAATATGATTCATACAACAACAGATGGTGACAAAAACCCTCTCTCTACATAGGAATGTAGGTGATGTCAGTAGTCATTCATCTCAGCTTAATAGGCTACATTCAGTGCTTCAGTGGAGTAAGGGTGAGGATCCATTCCGTATAAATTATTGACTTTATAGAAGTCACAGCTACATACCTAATATATAAACCAAAGACAACTACAACCCAGGGACAAGATACTCTAATATGAGTAGTGATTTTTCATGCACATCCTGATAAAACTTAAATATGACCACATATTCAAGAGATTGGTGGGAGGAAAGAGTGGGTATTTAAGATGTCTTTAAAATGTTCCACACTGGAGAAAATAAAACATTAGGCATCAAATTTACAATATACATTTAAAACACGTGGCCAAATAGGCCATTGTGATGTCACTGTAGAAATGCACAAAATCCAATTTTTCACTCACCACATATGATTTTACCTTGGATAATTCAATTCCTGCTTTTGGTAGATTTTGCTCTGTGGAACATTCTGATTATTTCCACACTTAGTTCTTAATAGCATTTGTATTTGATAGCACCATAGTGGCTTAATCAGGGAATGGGACTTTTCCTAGAGGGCATTTTGGAAATGCTCATCAAATCTGTGCTCCTCACTCAAAACTAAAGAGCCATACTCTTCACTGCATTTGCATTAGCCCTAACAAACAGGTTTAGCTACAGCAGGTATCTGATTCTTATGCAGCATGACTATAAACTACTAGAATGCAAGCAGGCAGGAGTAACCAAAAGTTATAGGTCTTTGTTTTAAAATCCAGTATCAAAATTTGATTCTCTTATATAAAGACCTGTGTTTGCTTGGGCTTTATCTTAAGACCGTGCAGCAGCATCTTAGAAACACTTAAAATTAGTACTAACTGCCTAGAAATCAAGTGTGTGATGCTTTGTTTTACAAAACTTTCTCTTTTGACTTTGAAAGAATCCAGCATCTTTAGCCAAGAGCATCTTTAATTCTGCATATTCTTATAACAATGAAATCTTAGTTTTAACAATGACCATAAGAATCTTGAATTGTATGCAGAGCTAGTGCTAGTGAAGTTGAGAATCTGAGTTACTATCTTAAAGACATCATGGCAGACTGGCAATTATATGTGATCTGATTATACTACCACATGTGCTTGATTTCACATATATGAGAGTAGTCCAGTTCAAGCCAAATGAGCACTTTTTAATATATAGATTTAATCACATGCAGAAGCAAGCCATTATATCCTTATAGTAACCTCCTTATAGGACCATTATTGGTCCCCAGCTTTGGGTAAACACTTTGAAATATCTTTGCACAGTGCTATCTGCCTGAAATAACTACACAGTACTTAACAAAATTATTTCTAAACCTACTACCGTTAATGAAATTACTTGGCTTTCTACTAGCCCACAGTGAATTTCAAAACTATTATCATACTGAAACTTGCATCTCTTAAAACAAAGAAAACAAACAAAATAACCCCACAAAACCAAAAAACCAAACCCTGCTATTTACATACAATTTATAGGGAGTACCAACAGGCACTGAAACAAGAGAAGTGGGAAACAGGAACAGATTAACTGAATTGAAAATTTAAAGTACTGATCAAGAAATAGCATAACTGTCTTTTTAGCTCTAGATGCATCATCAGAGATCAGATCTGCATCATACTCAATGCTGTACACAATATGCTTACATATTACAAGACTGTTCTGAGGAATTTACAGGCTTATCAAGGACAGTAAAGAATGTGAATGAAACTGAGAGATGAATTTATTTGCCCTCTCACACACCTTCTTTCTGAACGGTACCCTGATTCCTAATCACTGTTACAGAGAGAGAGAGAGCACAGTGTTAGTTATTGTAAGATAGTGTCATAACATATTTTGTGATCTATACTACCTTTAACTGCTGATTACGTTGTTAAAAACAATCCATGAAAGTGCATAGATGAGAAGCCTGGAGCAACCATAATATGAATCACTGCTTTCTGCAATTTCACTAAAATGGTAACTAAGAGCAGACCATTCATTTGACTGCTGGAATAAGAATTGGTTTTCCCCACAGTGCATATAGAGAAAGCAATATTAATTTCTGTGTGTTTCATAAATATGTACTATATACAGTAGCATGAAAATAATCTGTTTGGGGATTTCAGCAAAAATTATTTGTGCAAAGAGATTCATAAAGCAGAGCACTTTAAACATCATGACAAATACTTATCTACTTTGTCTTCATTAAAAAAGCCACAACACATCGAGTTAGTTAACCGGGCTCAGAGAGTTTCAATGGGAATCGTTAACCAAATCAGACACTTTCTGCCTGAACAGTACTTCATGTACAGAAATAGCAAGTTCACAGTGATAAATGTTTGAGAAAAATATATTTACTCATCTTTTCAGCATCTGAATAGAGACTAACAGAGATCTCATTGCTCATGCAGCACATCAAAGAAGTGGCTAGTCACTTTATTTTGCTGTCAGCAGTGGCATACAAGGGACAGGCTTGAGGCAACTTCTAACCCCTGTCGGAAATTACTAGATACTCTGGAGATTAATCCAGATGATGGAAAGATAATCTTCTGTCTTCGCACATCTGCATATCCATCTGCACAGCCTCTCAAGATCAGACATATTACTGACAAATGCCATAATCATTCTTTTTTTTGCCTTACCCTTTATCGCACTTTCACGCCTGATGAACTGCCTATGGCTAGCTGGAAGATTATTTCTCTATAAGCAACTAGGTAGAGCTGACTTATTTCATAGGCATTTGTCATTTTTCATCAGAACCACCAGAATATCCATAAATCTTAGCAGCAAAATCCCAGCTATTTTTGTAGGTTTCATTGGGGCATACAGGTTAGCAATGGGTTCAGCAACCATAGGTTATTCTGATCATTAATAAAAGTCAAAATTAATATAAAAGACCAACAAATTGCTAACATTATCATTTGTTCAGACACCCCAATCTGTCAGAACTGACATTAAACTGGACAGACAAACAATTACTGAAATGCATATTTCTAAAATTTTCCAAATCCTTTTAGTACTCATCAATGAGTAAAAATATAGCCAGTAAGTCAAAATCTGTATTCTTTCACTTTAGCTATGTAATACTAAACCAATTTGACAAAAATGAGCTCCTAATAGATAGCTGCATATTGCCACCGTTTGTAAAAATGTGCCAAATTTAACTACTGCTGAGATTTTCATTGCAGGTTGGCGTAACTATTGGAATTTAAAGGAAGTTAGGTACTTGAATTCTGAAGCTCACTTAGTAAATCTCAACATAGGAACCTAAATTGAGGAACCAAGTTTGGAAACTCTTACTATACTCTCTAAAGAAACATTCCACACTTGTAGACCTGTTGGCTGACTTTATTTATTTTTATTTTTCCACTCCCAAACAACAGGAGGCATCACAATATAGATTTGCAGTAATAATGTAATCCTACGCCACATTGCAACAATTTGTGGTGACACCATACCTTAAGTAGTGACACCTTTTAAGCACAGAGTCTGTTTCCTTTCAGACTAAATCAAAGCATTAGACATAGTACATTCTATAGGCCTGGACTAAACACATTTGGAAGTTTCACTAGGAAAAGGGGGTTCCTAATTAAAGAAAAAACCAAAATTCTAGTTTATAATATTAAACTATGCTAAACATCAGCACTAGATGGGTTTTACTTTCCCTCATTCTGTGATGAAGAACAAGAGATAATATCAGAAGTCACACACAGTGAATAACAGAGTATCACAAAAGGCAGAATTATTTAGGGTCCTACACCTGGGTCAAGACAATCCCCACTATCAATACAGGCTGGGNGATGCCCCTGCCCACTGCAGGCGGGTTGGACTAGATGACCTCCAGAGGTCCCTTCCAACCCAAATGATTCTATGATTCTATGATTTAAGATCTTTAAGATGTTTAGCGGCAAAGAACATGCTTTAAAATTATAAAGGCACTGCTTTACAAAAATAACAACTTTACATTGTCTTCTGAATAAAGGCATGAAACTAGCTGAGATATGCAAACAGATACACCCCTATTCTTCCATCCCAGGTTAAATAAAAGGCAATCTTCTAATTCTAATTGCTGTAAACAAACCAACCAACCAACCAACCCAAAATATCCTTACCTGACATGACTGTCTTATTCGGTTCAGGAATGCAATTGCACAAACTTGCAAAGATCCTTTCAGAAGGATCTCAGAGTTCTGAGATCTCAACTGCTCTATTTCAATGTGTGCTCAATCAGATAGCAAATAGTTCTTTCCATCAGAATATAAGAGAGGAGAACAAATATCCTGTTATAAAGTTCAACAGCAGCACTTCTCGTAGAGGGCTGAGGAGGAAGTAAAAGGATTAAACAGAAGCTACAGAAGCTACATTTATGGCAACCTCACAGTCTAGCACCTGAAAAGTAGAGGGCTGTAGCATGCAGACACAAGGAAGCACGACAAAGGAGCTGTGCATTCAGGAAGGAAATTGGCTGCCCGAGGAGGAGGTTGAGTCTCCATCTTTGGAGATATTCAAAACCTGACTAGACACCATCCTGTGCAACCTTCTCTAGGCTATCCTTCTCTTGCAGGGGAGTTGGACTAGATGATCTCCAGAGGTCCTTTCCAACCCCTAACATTCTGTGATTTAGTGATTTATTTTTTTTTTTTTGTGATCTATAATGATCTACCCTTAGAATAACCTTTAGAAGGAGAAAAATACCATGCTTCTGAATTTATCAAGAACTGAATTTAGATCATCTGAAAGCAAATACAATGCCCTTCACTACCTGCTTATCCTTTACTTGCTAGCCTTATGTGGCAGAGGAGCAGTGGGATGTTGCAACAGTATTTTTCACATGAAAGAAAGCTCAGTCTGAAACTACTACTAGAAATGCTCTTTTCAAACTCTAGCTTTTTCATTCTTTCAAATGTTGATATTTTTTATCCAGTACTCCTGTTCAAAGGAACAGAGTGTGTTGAGGAACAATCACAAAAAGCCTTTTGAAAAATTCCTGAAACCGTGTACAATCTAACTTGGAATCTGGAACTTCCTACATTGGTTCTTAAGAGAAGGTAGAACAGAAACTGAATACTGAGGTATACTAAATGAAGAGGATTCAGCATCAATGGTAGCACTTCCCACAAGCTACCCTAACACCTCATCACAGCACTGACAGATAACTCAAAAGCTGCTCTTAATTAAACAGGCAAGATGCATTTCTAAGGCTGAAATTGTGTTGTGGGGAACTCACTGTGCCAACAGCACACTCAAGACTACAACAATCGACTTCACAGGCAGAGCACTAAGTTCTCACCACCCACAGAAATCAGATGTTTCGTAAGAATTTAGATAATTCATTTTAAGTTACAAGTTTAAATAAGAAAATCTACAGAGAATTTGAACTTTTTATCACTATATTCTTTTTGGTTTGGAGGTTGATTTATACAAATGGTATATATACATACAGTAGTCTCTCAACTAATGAATACTTTGCAGAGTAGTAAGATTTGGGTCAGTTTACACAATATAAACTTCCAAAGACTTAGAAGCTGCACAAGAAATACCTTTTCTTTGGAGACGAACACTTTCTACAAGGAGATATATCAGCACTTCACCTCTTCTGTCCTCCATTGACCAAGTTCTTCTTCCATTGCTATCCAAACTCCATTTGTATAGTGTCAGAAATTACTGCCAATGACATTAAGGTCTTCACTGAGAACCCCTAGAAAGAGCCTGGCTTGTACCCAGGCTTGTGTGTATACCAAACACAGGACACACACAAGCTGAGAGAATCTAACTTCAATAATTGACTTCTCATACTGATGCATCTGGTATATATGACAGGAAAAATGTGCCCAAAAATACATTTTTAAGTGACAATGAAGGACAACAGCTCTTTAGTAACTACAAAAATGATTTCCACTACAGCTCCGTTTTAAAGTCCTTCACTTAAATAGTATTCCTCCATACACAAAGGCCTTTGAAAGCTGGATTTTATTTTATTTTTTACTGAAGGTGACAAGCTTCACTCTTGTTTTTTGAAAATGCTGAATGCAGAGAACTAGAAAGTCAACCACAATTTCAGTTTTAAACTAATCACAGTGTTCTGCTGTGGTAATATTCACTTAAATGTAAAAAAAAAACCAAAAACCAACAAACCAAAACATGTATTTCTACCTTCATTGGTTGAAAAAAAAACAAACAACAACTGAGTAATTCAGTACATGGAACAATTTTCAAATATATCTATTAAGACATATACTAATTTGACAGTAAGGTTATGGTTCGGCCAATACCCAATTAATGTTCATTGCTAAAGAAACTTAAAATGTTTGGTACATACAATGCAGAAGACTGATATTCTGGAGCTTGGTACCACCAAAGTTTTAGGGCAAAAGATGGGGTATTTTTCTTGTTATCGTGCAGACTTAAAAACCTCAAGAAAGCACGTTAGTTGGAATCCTAATTAAATACAATATAACATAGATTGGAGCTCTGACATTTAAGAAAATTTCATAGCCCTATGGACCTAGTCTTGAACAGGAGTCTGAAATATGAATTAATATGCAATTCCAACAGCACTTAAACTGAGCTCAAGGTTAAAATATAATTTTGAGTGTGGATAACTGAAAAAATATGAGAAGATTAAACAAAAAGTAAGAGGAAGAAGCACAACACAAAACTATTTGAAAAGCTGACTGATGTTTTTACCTATATAGGTCTGAATTATCACTGTAAAAAGAATGTGCTAACAAAAATCAATGATAGAATATCATGTAGTAGGATGAAAAGTAAGTCCAAGACACATAATGTGACTGATTAAACACATCGGGAATAGAAGTAGGAGGAAAACAGTGAAAGGTCCTGGAAAAAAGACAGAAGTATTCAGAATAAAATGGCACTACAGACAAAACAAACTAAGGAAACTGGATTTTCAATACCAACTAAAAAAGGATAGGCAAGAATTTCTTACTGCACTCTGAGACAAGCTAAATCAAACTTCAAGAAATACAGAGGTTTTGTCCTCCTCACGTTATGACATGAGGAAAGGAGAAATCATTCTTGGAAGTGAATTTCAGTAATGACTTAAACTTTTCTAAGATCATATAAGAAGTTTATTACCTTGAAAGCATCTTTCAGAGTAAAAGCATTTAAAGTGCTACTACCTCTCAACATTTTGAAAACATAATTTCCTTCCTCTTTTTTTCTTTCTACAAAAATGGAAACATTTATGTTGTGTAATATGTATTTGATTTTATTAATACCTTTTTCTTTCTAAGTGTCTCAAGGAACCATTTTGGAGGCTGAAATAATCACACTTTCTCTTCAGAAGAGTTCAGTTCATGGCTGGTGTATCTGCTATGCTTTTATCTTTGCCAGAATTCTCACCTGAATTTTTCTGTCTCTTTCAGCTGAGGCTTGACTGCCTGCTCTGACACTACTGCCTTTAGTTGAGAAAAATCAAGTCTTTCTCATTATGAAGCAACTTCTCCTATTTTCATGCCTGCTTTTACTTGTTTTCTTTTGTCTATGAAGGAAAGCTTTAATTCATTCTGCCAGGTCAGAGCATAGAGCCGGGAATAGCAAGATATCTGTGATTACAAAAAAAGAGAAGATTACACTTGCATTTACCTGGATATGGCTGTGGTGAACCAATATATCTTCTAGTGATAGCATATTTGAGGCCTTCATTTTTAAATGCATCACAGACAAAAAAAGAAGTGTGTATGTGCTTAAAGCTGTTGTAGCAGTAGACTACTGTAACTCAAGAAGTTTAAACAGTTGTGATCTGTATATGGGTCCAAACAAGTACAGGCATACATTTGGGTTTTCTTCTGCAAATCACAACTGTGTGCAAGAAACATGTGATTTCAGAGTCTAACATATTGTGCCAGTTTTCAGAACTGTACACCGTTAAGTATCCTCTTGAAGAGCTTGTAGAAAGGTTAGGTTATATCCTTGCAGTATCAGCCTCTTTTCCCTCTGCAGAATCTAGGTAGCTTCAATCAGTTTAAAAATATGATGTTCAGAAGAGCTACCATCAAGGCTCATGTGGTAAGGAAGCATGCCAACATAATTCTTCTATTAGTTCTTTATCATCCTGGAAATCATGAGAAACTTTCCATTCAGGGTAGAACAAAACCTGCTCATCACATGGGCAAAGCATCTCATCTAATCGTAAAGTGTGGCTGGTAAGTTCACTCCCCCTCGTGATGTTTACCAAAAGCTTTCAAATCTCATTTCTAAATGTGTGTGAAGAGGCCTACTATCTTTAAATAATGGAGAGAAAAGAAGAGCCTAAGGGCAAAAAAATAAAATAATGTATAGCTCATAATAGAGAGAGAAGATTATTTGTGACACAAGCCACCCATTCTTTCATCTTTCCAAGGCTGGTGTAAATAACAGTAACTAGAAAACAAAAGGCAGCAGCATACAAAAATCTCATCTGATTTGAACCCCTCCTCTGAAAATTGTTAGTATTGATTTTGTTAATATTGATTCTGTAAGAAATCCAGCAGAAAATATCTGCTATACTTTTGGGACAGAGATCAATACAGGTATCACAAATCACTTCAATAATCAGTAAGTGAGAGATTTTTCTTGCAATATTATTTATCCTCCTTAATGTAACACTTTCACAGAATACATTCATCATATTATTACATTCAAAGACCAGAGAGACAGATAAGAGTACTCTAACCTAGCAAAACTTTTCTCACTTTGTATTCCATCAGCCAACCACATTTATATTGTTCACCTGTTCCAGTTAGTGACAGCTCAAAGAGCACAGCAGTATTCTGACTAGTTAGCATGTACAAAGCAAGTTATTTAGTTGTTAATGGGGCTGTTCCAAACAGATCACAGAAATAAATACCTTCCATCTGCAGCATGGTGAGCAAAAGGAATATTTGAGGTTTTCTTCCTTTCCCCAAAGTAACTGACATGACTTAAACTTTTTAAAACACTTCATGTCTCTGCTTTTTCCCAACGACAACTTCTGCAAGTCATGCAACAAATCATCATACAGAGCTCTGAGCTGGGGAAACCTGCAGAGTTTTCTATAGTGAGCAACTCAGCACTTGTAGATTGGTGTCCCTAATGTGAAAGCGTCTGGTTAGTCACTGAATTAATGTCTCCATTTGAGAAGGGAGGATTCTTGTCCCCACTATTACACATGAGGAATCAGACTTACGAATGTCTGAATATTCAACCAAATAAATTTCCCTTGTAAATCTGTCCAGAACTGAACTGCTTAAAACCATAGTGAATGCCAGATACGCTGTAGCCAGTATCTTAAAAATAAGAACTAAAATCTTTTCTAACAAAGAAGAAATAAAATAATAATAAAACCAACTGCTTTGGAACTTTTCTACTCAAGACCAACAGTAAAGTCACCATGAGAACACAATTAAGTAAAAAATAAAGCCAAATCTCATTTTCATTTGAGCAGCTCCTTTCTTCTCCAAGCTGATGAGAACTTTCATCAGTGCTGAAAGATGCATCCAGAGACCCTGGAACGATTCTTTCCATAACTGACTCCTCCACATTGACCCCCACACCACTGAGGATTAGCTCATCAGATTTAGACTTTCACTGGTCACCAGATGAGGGGCGTACTAAATGACAGACTGCTCTTTCAATGTACTGAGAATCAAAGATAAACTTTTATCTTTAAGAAATAAATAATAGCTGTGAGTTAGGTCTTAGCTTCCATTTGAATCACTTAGCATTTACTTAAAAGATCAATACCAGAAACTACTGGGACCTAATAAAACTGAGAGTAGTTCAGACATAAGCCTCTTAAGAAATCAAATTAAATTATTCAAAATAACAGGCACAATACCTAAGCTTTTAAGAGGAGACAGAACCACAGCAGTGTATGTATTATGACTGCTTCTTTCTGCTTCTATCCAAAACCCTCTGGTATAAGTATCAGGAATTCTCTGTGTTCTTAACCAGTCAAAATATTACACAAATGCCTACAAAGAGCAAAACTTGCATGAACTAATTTTCAGTACTTTAATTAATACATACCACTTTAAAAATTGAGGGAAAACTGTAACTATCAACATGGAAGAAGAAGGGATTGTAAAAAGACCATTTTGTACAAAATTAATAATATTCCTACTATCTTGTAAAAAAGACAGTTGTTCTAAAAGCTTGCCTTAACAATGGAACATGTCCTGTGAAGCCAGGAATGTAGCCAGTCATTTCAGACATGGTCAAATTTTAAATTGGTTTTCAATTGACCTTTCAAATTCAGGGAATTCTGAAATCTGTACTTAATTCACTAACTCAGTAAAAAATATTTCTAATTGACCAAATTGCGTCCAAATTCCATTTGTAAGTATCAGTTTCCCTAGCCCAGGTATCAAAAAATTAGAGTCTGTAATTACAGTCAAATAAGCAAGTGCAAACTGAAGATTTTTTTTTTTCCAAAATGTGGCTAGATTAAATTTTATTAAGTCAGAGGAACACAGAAACTCAGGCTATTAAAGTAATCAAGAGTTACAGAAACAGAAGAGACTTAAACTCCCCTAATAAAAACAGCTGCATGGTATACTCCATAGGTTAATTTTTGTCAAATACAAAAATCACCAAAAAAAGAAAGTTAACCAAACAAACAAAAAAATCTCCACACTAACCAAAAACCCAACCAGACAACAAAAGGAAACCACCATACCAAGCACACCAACTGAAGATCACCACCTGGGTGCATTTGAACGGATCCTTATAAATTGGCTAGGGAGAGGGGCAGAGACAGCTGATTCAAACTGAATAAAAAGGATTAATACTAGTGTGATCATTTGTTAAAAACAGTGAGACAGACCTACACCACTGCGGCAAAGCAGAAAGTTCTTAATTTGAATCCTTCTTTTATGGCAGAACTGTGATATGGAATAAAGTTGTTTTATTACGTATTTCCATCATCACTATCCCTTTGGTATTTGGTATATTATTACTGTTTTTAATTATAAGTTTCTGAGTAGAAGTATTTGCCTTGAATTTATAGCTGCCTGAACACCCAAGGTAGATCTGTCATGAATTAGTTTATTATTATTCTCACTACTTACTAGGAGATTTATTTAAATCTTATCGACCTGCTCTTAAAAATAAAAACAAAAGAAAGCTATGCTTGTCTTCCTTTCATTTCCCCTTTGCAGTTGAAAAGGAACACTGCTCACTTTGGAGCTTCTAGGTGCCCCATACAATATAAGATTGATTCCCTTAACTCTGAACTAATTACGATTTCATTCTCTATTTAATTGAGTCAAACATCTTGCATGAACCACTGAAACTAAACCATATGAAAAATTACATGTGATTCAGCTCTTAATGTTGAAGGTCAAAACTCTGAGGCAGACCTAAATAACACTGGTATTTCTGAGGTGTGTTTAAGAAAACATGTTATAGACTGGCAGAAAAAATTTGTTAAGGTTTGCCAAGTGACTTCTGCAGGGTCTGAGCTCTGTGGAGATCTCCATTCTTGCTAGACAGCAGATGCTATTGTGCCCCTGGCACCAACAGGGGTAACGAGGGAGGGAGGGAAGAAGGGAGGGAGGCAGGCAAGAAGGAATAAAGTACATCTTTTCTTTCCACAGACAGACATTGGAAACACAGAGCAAGTGAAGTGCTTGAGAGCACTGCTCCTGCCACAGCAAAGCAAAGAGCTGGTAGCTCTTCACCAGAATTCAGAGTACCATTGAACCTTTATTCAAAGGAAAGAAAATAACCTATTCTGTCTAGCAGATGCACCGTAATATCTCGGTCCCGAAGGTGAACCATGTTCCTCAGTGTATTCCGCATCCTCCAGAAACTAAGACCTCTCTTAAGAAACATTTGATAACTGAAAAGAATGGGAAAACATACACTTCCATTGCTTTTAAAGAAATATACAAACAATGAAAATGTTGTGCATTATGGAATCTAAGATATTTATATACTTTCAGGTCCTTCTGCCATCCAGGTCAGATGTCAGCCCAGGGACCACAAAGGCTAGAAACTGACGGTCAAACTACCTATTCCTCTTCCTTCAAATGTTCACTAATTAATTGTGACAGCAATTTCTGAAAGGGAGGAATGGTGCACAGGATTGTACTTCTTGCCTATCCTCTCTTTCCTCAGGCACAAAAGAAATCCACAACCACTCACTGAATTTTGGTAATAGCAGTGTTCTTTTTTTTTTGCAGGTATAGATTCCTGCTTGGATTTATTAAAAGACAATTTTATTTCTACATAGTCTATTGTGCATACCAAGTGATGCAGAAACTAATTTCCCTTCTTTTAGAGGCTACCAGGATCTATAGAACTCAGATAACATTCAGATTTTGTAAATACAGAAATTAAATTCTGACTTTATTACACTCTTCTAGCTGTAACAGTCCTAAAGACAAATAATAGATGGATAAAATACAAGAAGCTAATTCTAAAACTTCACAGAATTAATACTCTCTTTCTATCTCACTGTCTCTAGCTTTCTCTGTCTCTAAAGTGTGCCCCCCCTCCCCAAACACAGCAGTACAAAAGAAGACTTGCAGGGATAAAAAGGCACTGCCACTGAAACCGTTATTAAAAAACCACAAGGAACACTGAGCTGATTGTGATGTCTGAGTGGAATCTGTTATGTTTACACACAGGCTAAATTGTTACAAAAAGCATAACAAATCAGCAAAATCAAGATGGAGATGTCATGGTTCTAGGCTAGAAGATTTTTGTGTAAAATGAATGAAATACATCAGAAAATACTTTTAATTAAAAAAGCTGGTCCCCTTCAAGTATGGAGAAATAAAACACAATTTTTATCTATATTGAGTTTTGTGACATCATGTTTCATTATAAAACACTCCCCACAAATTATCAGACTAGAACTGAAGACTGCATGGGAATACAGAAAACAAACTTTGGTCATATACCAATTCCACAGTGGGTTAGGGTGCTGCCTCAACAGGAATGCCAGTTCTCAATAAATGAATTACAACTCCAAAATGTTAGAGAATCATATCTGAAATCGCTACCCAGAGCAAATGCAGACCCTCTCTGTTATTTTGTTACCCACAGGAGGAAAAAGAAATGTCTGCAAGTTCCCTTGCTTCTTCCTACTTTTATTTTTACTCCCTCACCTTCCTTTCCCACTCTTCCTTTTCCTTCATCTTCCTACACTGGCTAATGTAAGAAAAATGCTGAAGAGAGACTTTAACATCTCAGAAGGCGGAAGTACCTAAGCCTTGGAACAGGGGTGAACAAAGAAACAAGACCAAGACGTTTTGGCAAGGAGAAAACTTTTTGACACAAGGAAGCAGAGGAACAAAAAGCATTTCTGTATCTTATTTGACCAAAGAGAAATTCTCCAATAATCAGTCTGATCTTAGTTCTTCTGAAGGTATTTCAAATTGTAAAAATGGTACATTGCATAGCACATTCTCCTTTAGCTTTCTCCCTTCCCCCTTGAAAAGACACAGCATTCAGACAGTCTGTGAAATTAACCTACTATCGCTGCATAAAGATAAAAAAAGACAGAGGGCCTTCAGTGCTAGGTTCTCAATAGCCAGAGTGAACAGCAGAACAAAGCACCCTAGCAAAGCAGACGATGGTGTGACAATTATATGAGATCCAATGTGCTGCACCTTTGTAGAGAAACCCAATGTACTTGTCTGGCAGCCTGTCCAACACAGAGGCTGTCATCCTAAAGGTGTAACAGATCTCACTTCAAAAGATAGTATAGGCTTTTTGACAGGATGTAAAGAATAAAACTGTATTTTCCTGATGCTGTAGTTTGAAATTTGACAGCTTTTATAAACAGAATTTTTTTAAATGTCCTGATTGCTACAAAAACTAGAAGTAGAGAGCATGTTCTTCAACAAAGAATCATCAAATAAGCTTACTTAAAGTTCAAGTATGGTCTCAAAAGTCGTATTAGAACTAGCTCCCTACAAGTCATATTTTTCCCTAAAAATCATTTATCTACTCAGTATATAACAGCAGTGGACAGAACACAATGCAAATGCAGGTTCTTCATTTACTTAGTCTCACTTCTTTTCTGCAAAGGACATAACTTAAGTTTCTCACAGGTGCTAATTCTTGGTGTATGCCCCAAGACTCAAGCATAGGCTCACTTATTTCATTCACAATAGGATGTTACATGTTAAATAAGAATGTTAAAAAAGGACAAGAATTTTACTCATTTAAATTAGCACTGTTTCAAACTGCCAACAAGGCAAGCATTAAAAACCAAACAAACAAAATCCCGAAGACAAAAGTACTGGGGCTTGGCAGTTAATGACAACATCAAAAATGGAGAGTGGTATGGAAAGAGAAGCATTCTCCCCCCCAAAAAAGTGATGGCTTAGTAATATGATTTCAATAAATGCTAAATGCCAATTTAAGGAAAGAAGCTTACTAGGCTTAATTTAAACAGATTCTGTAAATATTTGTTGCTATCATGAAATCGCTAATAAGAAACCTAATGCATCTGTTCTGGTTTTGTGCAGTTACCTAGACTACATTTCTTGACACCACTGTTCTGTAATAACCTCCATCTGCTCTGCTGTGTCTGTCATTTCTTCTACTATAACATATTGTGACAGAGGCTTCATTTACCTAAACTTATCTTGGCAACTTGTACTTCATTAAAGACAATCCTGCAAGCATCAGTTAAAGCTTTCTTATCTGGCAATGCATAGCTAAGCTTCATAAATCATTCTTTCACTTTCCATTCTGCAGCTTCTGGAAAGGTAACATTATTGAATTCAGATCACTGGAATAGAGCAGTACTTAAATGTTTATTGACCAGCTTTTAGGCACTGAGCTCTGCTTTGAATGCAGACAGTAATATTAGGTAAAGCTTTTGAATTTTAAAGGGATGTCACTAATATGTTTTATACATTGCTGTAAATACTGTTTGATGGCAGGCCACTTTAGCAAGCTGCTACTCATCAAGCAGAAACAAAGTATTATTAGCATGTATTTCCTCCTTCCTCATCCTTTTTTTTAATCAAAGCATGTGCCAAAAAAAAATTATATATTCATAGAGCTAAGACCTCAATCACAGCTTAGTAGTTCAGACTGTATCTGACAAGTAAGGTGGCAATGTACAAAGGGACCTTAAACCAACATTTATTGTTTCCATCAGATCAGCCTGGCACTGCACCAGGATAGCACTTGGTGCAAGTCACAGAAGCTGTGGCAGTGCCAGTTATTAGCAGAATGGTTTCTGGTTTGTAACAAAAGAATTAGGTGAGGTTTCTGCCTCCATCCAGACTCCTATACAAGAACCATATGACAGCCAGAAATATTTATACTGCAGACAGTATTACCTCATGATAAGAGTCATTTGTTATTGGAATGAAAATCATGATGAGCCCATCTACAGATGGACAGACGCACTCTTTTGCATCAGATGCAGAAGAGACCCATGCTGTGCTGGCTGATGAATCAAATCACAAGTGCTGAGTTATAGCAGGGTAGAAGGAAAGGAAGGAAGAGAGAATACTTTATTTGCCAGGCAAACAAAACTTAATCAGCACAGAATGACAGAAAATCAGATCAAATTCAGCCAATAGTTTTAAATGGATATTTCCTTTATGAAAACAATATTCAACCTGTTCGTTTTGGCAATGTCAAAATACACTAGTTTAACAGTTAAGATTAAACACATGTAGTAATTTGTAACAGCCTGAGAACCTCAGAGACAAGTAGGATGCTGGTGGCCTGGATTCAGAACTCTTCTCTGATCCACAACAACAATTTGAACTGACATGTCACACTTTCTGTGCATGCACCACTGTGCTCCAGGGAATATGAGGATAGGACTCTCTCATTTAGCATACTCTAGTTTATCCAAACTAACTCTTTTCTACCCCAGAGAGACAAGAAAGAACATGGAGGTCATTTAAAACACCCACCTAATCAATGAGCAACCTAGATTTCATTATCTTTCATGGTTTATAAAAATGCAGTGGTTTAAAATGGACAAATTATCCATTCCTTGTAATAGCTGCATTTTGCCCTTAAAACACCCCAAAATTGGAGCTAACTTCTGAAATGAACTGTTTCAGTTCACCAGATTTACAAAATAATTAGTTTTAACCGAGTCTAAGGCAACATTGCCATAGCTTTCCAATCACAATTCCTACTTCATCTGCTGAGCAAAATAAGCCTTGATTATTCACACTGGCCTGCAAACCAACTGTAAGCAAAGAAAAGTGGCAGGACAATTTTGAATAAAATACAATCAGTCCTCAGGACTTATATTCAGAAAACATATAGCTGCCTAGGACATCATTTCCCCCTTGTTCTGGGTTTTAAAAAATAGGTCCAGCATTTAACATGAACTCTAAAACTTGGTCTCCTTTCATTTCCATGCCAGTCTAGTAGAGTCTGTTGCCTCTCGAAGAAAGTCTACCACTTTGATAGTTGCTCTTTGGTGGAGTTATGAGGAGGAAGGAGGAAGAAATGCTGCAAAGACAAGGCCATCAGCTTGGAAAAAACCTGACTTTCATGCAGATGGTCACATATAGCCTATGGGTCCTACATACAGTCAGATCTTGGCAGATGCAATTTTCTCAAGGGATTTTACATTTAAAATAAAAATTATTTTTCTAGCCTGAAGTCTACTAGCCGTATTGAAGGGGTTTACACAAAGATACTAACAAGTTTTCCTACTCTTAGAATTTGTCTAACAAACACTGTAAACTTTCTTACAGCTGAGAAATCCCTTATCAGTTCAGATATCAATTTTGTGATCAAATGATGTTGCATTTTAATGAGTTATAGCACAAATAATTCCATTTTAACTAGGGTTTTGTTGGGAGTATTTTGCTTTTAAGAGGCTTACTCTGCATCAAGCACAATTAAGTCCAATCTGCAAGGCAGGTGAAATTAAACTTATTTTTTATGATCAAGAAAACTATATTCTGCTGGGGATTTACAAGCAATTGTTTGTGGCTGCTTAATTATGATCCTCACAGTGGTAAGAAGAAAAATAAAAAAAGCCAATGGAGATGCTGTGTCACAGAAGAGAGAAACAAGAGTGTTAAAACAAATATGCAGTCTTAAATTATAATCCATGGAAAAAGAGAGGTGATAGACAATTGCATTCAGCCAGTAATAATATACCCCTAATTTGGACCTTGCATGTCATGACAGCAATTCTAGCTCTTTATATGGCTTTTCATTAACAGATCTCAAGCTTTTCAGGAATTGTATTACCCCTTTGAAGGGAGATGTAATAATTTCCTTAAGACTACAGGGTCAAATCCACAGAAAAGTAACAGGGTACTGTCTGTAGTTGGCATCAACATTCAGCCATATTCATAAACCTTTGTCTATGAATAAAAGCATCCCACGAGTCTCTCAGTAGCTGAAGAGCTGCTGAATTCACAGGCCTTCTTCGTTTTCACAGCCTGAGAGCAATCACCCATCAAAACACATCTTCTCTCACACCTTATCTGCACAACTAGGGCACAAATATTTTGAAAATGGAGGAAGAAGTGGGAAGATAAGGAGCAGAGATGGACTCACTTAGAAGACTTCCTCTTATAGCTCAATAGACAATGGGTTCAAGTGTCTAGATGAACCTCAGAGTTCATTTGTAGCTACTGCAAACTTAATAATGGGAGTCAATGCGTGAGCCTTTGTGTACAATGATAACCTGTGAAATTTATGTAATGTTTGTAAAAGAGTTTTTGATCTTCAGGTGAATGGAGTACAGAAGAGCAAAATATCACTGTCTCTAATTACAGAAGAGTTCTTAGGGTACTATAATTAAAAAACGTAGCTAGAGCTTGATTATTTTTAATTATACTACTCTAAAGATGTCTTGTACAAAAAAATCTTTCATAATAAGAACATATTGATATGCTGAAATTAATACAGGTCCCAGTTGCTAAGCAATTCAGAGCCACATAATCATTTTTGCTGTAGAGTTAAGATAGTAAATCTAGACATGGGTAGTTATGTTATGAACTTCAAAGGCATGTTTTATAAATAGGTTGAGTTTTCCCTGTTACTAAAAGCTGTCTCCTTTCTCATTTTCAATTGCTTATAGCCGTATCAAATTGTGTAAACTACAATTTCACATGTAAAAATCTCCTTCAAAGTGAAATTTTGTTTCATTTATTTTAAAATCTTCAGCCAGAACAGCTCAAACATTTTCAAAAAATGTTACAAAACAACAATGCGGGGTTTTTTTCCCCTGCAACATGTTATTCACCTTTTCTTAAAGAAATTTGAATACTTTTGACATTCTAAAATAGGAATTAGAAAACTGAAAATGTAAAAAATCCTCCCAGGGATGCACTGCCACAAATCCCTGAGAAACTCTGCTAAATTACACCAAGTGGTAAAACTCCAGGAAAAAAAAAAACATAGTTTGCATATGTTTAGCATATACTTGGTAGATCTTTACTGCAGATGTCTCTGAAGAGTCCAGACTGAACAAGACTTTCATTACAAGTAAGATGTGGGAAGCAGTGAATAATTTTGCTCTCTTCTGTTTTCAACGCTCAGTTGGCTGAATTCATGTAGCACAGAAGCGAAAGCTACTCGAGAGAAACCAAAGTCCAGGAAGGAAGAATGAGACTAGTATTTCAGTATGGAGAGAGGTGCTAAGCAAGGATGCCACACCTGGGACCTGGAAGAATAGAGCATTTGACATAAACTAGAACTGGAAAGAGAAACAAAAAAGCTCAAAAGCTAGGAATTAGTAAGAATAATTAAGGAAGGAGAGGAGTGGAGACAGTGTTAGCTGTATAAGGAAGTTGGGGGTAAAAATGGGAGTGCAGGAACAAGAATAGGACTGGAATGAAAAGCCAGGAATCAGGAAAGAGTGTTTAAAAAAAAAAAAAAAGAGAGACATAGGAAACACATTGAAAAAGAAATTTTAGCCTTGTGGAGAATCTGAAACATCAATGGGAGAACAATGCAGTCCCCCGCAGAGCAGAGAAAAAGCCAAACTCTGCTTTCTGTAGTTCTGCAATACAAGAACAGAATTTCATTCTCTCTCGTAGTTCTTAATAAATCTCATTAAATCCTTACCCCTAGTTAGCTATTATCTACAAAACATGACAGAGCACTTATGCCATCTGTCACTCCCTCAGCTTAAAAGAAGATATCATTATCTGAGGTTTTCTTTTACATCAAGGTCACATGGACTTGAGATTCTGTTCATGTGATCCAATAAACTTCTCCCAGAATTTTTAAACACATTTCATAATCCAAATACAAGCCACAGTACTGCATTTTCCTTACAAAAAAACCCTGAAGTTTTAAATGGAAATTCCCACAATCATACAAATTTCTAATCTTTTTTACACTCTGTTTTAAACTACATGATCCAGTCAACTCTCTTCTGTTTGAAGCAAAGACAATTGTCTCCCGCATTTCTTGTTAAGGCATATGAAGGGTATATCTTGTTGGGGCCCTATGAATGCATTTTAATAAAACTGTATTATAACATACTAAGGCTAAAAACCTGAGATCCAAGTCTGTGTATAATTTTCTACCAAATAGGTAGGATCACCAAAGTGGTTAACAGGAACTGAAGCAGTTTCTCAGTGAGTTTTAAGTATCTATCATCAGATCAGGTGAAAAATTAACAAATCTTACATTTGGATAAAAATGTAAGATTTATGTAAGATTTATTCATGTATTCTGAATGCTTAGGGTTCATAATTCTGTCAACCAGGAATAAGCAGTTTCCAATCAAATTTTTTGGCTCTTATTTCCACAATTTTACAACAGGACTTCTGAATTCATAATTCTTATCCCTGGCCCTTTGTGGTGATGACTGCTTCAGATTAACATGAAAATAATCACCAAACCAATAAACAAATCTCAAAATACCCAAAGCCCAAGCCTTTCACAAACCACAAAACTTGTTGATGATATTTTTCCACTGCATTTGTTTTTCTTGCACCTCTGAGTGACAAATAACTTAAACTTCATTTCAGCAACATATGAGTCTGGCAGTCTTACTTGGAGCATGCTGCTCAAGCATACATAATCTTACATATTCTAACATGAGCAATCAAAATGGGAAGAGATTCCTCAACAGCAGTCAAGCAGAAAAAGAAGTATCTGATGAACTCAGAGTATGGCAAGGGTTGTGTTTTAGCAGGTATGCCAATATTCCTCTCTGATTACCCCAAACTAAGACCATGCTTTAAAATCACTTAGTCAACCTCATCTGCAGGGTTTTTGTCTGCAACTTGTTTGTAAAGAAAATACACATTCATAAATTGATGGTAGTGGTGTTGAGATTTTTAATATGTCCCCAAAATATTATTTCAAATACATCTATAGAGAATTATCTGATCTGTATTAAAATTTTCACTAGCAGGGTTAAAAATACCATTTTAACCATGAATCAGACTGTCTTCCTATCCCAGTGTGGCAAATCTACAAATTAGTTTGCAATCTAGCAAAATCATTAAAAATACAAGCAGAAGACATTGATAAAAAAAATCTATTTAAAAACTGTTAAAAGCATCAAGCTCCTTTATGCCAACCATAGAGACAACACAGTGAAAAATTGACAGTATCACACTCCTAATTCATTGCTTTTAACAGAGATTCTTCTAGTGTTATTAGACACCTATGTTTCTGACAACACTGATTTCATTTTGTGTGATAAAAAAAATAACAACACAGCAGCTTTTTAGGCCATTATGTAGTTTTTGTAAAGAAACAGATTATCCATAATGTTACTTTTCATTCATTTGTTGGCCGCAAGTAGTTATAATCACACAGTTGTTACCACAAAGAATTTAATCAAGATCTGTAGTCAGATGATCATGCTCTGAATGAAAAGAAAGGTAAAAAAAAAAGGGGGGGGGCAGCAAAGAAGGTGCTACTTGTTACAGTTCTGGTCAAAAGGATGCAAATTCTGAGATACTATTATAGTAAACAGCTAGTGGCATGGGAGAGGAAAGCGTGGGGACAGGTCTGGCGAAAAAATGCAATTGAGTGGTTGGCGATAGACAGTAATATCTTACAATAGGAACTCATTTGGTATCATTTAGCAAGCACCCACTGACTTGAATGGAGCATGACCCTCCATCGGATGCAGGTCTGGCTGCTTGGTAAAAACACAGCACAAAGTTTGTGTTGAATTCTGCTCTCTGCTGCTCTTGGAAAACAATGAATGCCAAAACTTGTCCTGCTTTGGAAAAATCTTTCTCCAAAAGCATTCCACAGACGTATCAAAACACCTAACCAAACAGGACAACTGGCTTCCTTCTAAAACTACACACTGCACACACAGTTTGAGAAACTAGTATCTCATAGATCTTCAATTTTAACATGGCTGGAGGAGTAGGAGTTAAATTATTTATTTCCACTGACTTCTGAAACAGCCCTCACTTCTGGTCAGAGCAAGAATATACAGATAAACACCAGTGCTATGTACTAAGACAAAAAGAGTTCATGGCTTCATGGCTTAACAAATGCAGCAAAGCAAATGAAAAAAGGCTTCTTTTGCTTTCAGTATTGTCTTTATAAAATGTATCACTAAAGCAATCCAATGCTGTAGGGCAAATGGCAACTGCATTTAATTAATACATTCATTGAAGTTGTTCATACTTGAGAGGTCCCTTCTTTCCATGGAAAAGGGTTAAAAGCATTTAATGGTCTGGGTTAATAATAGTCAAGTTACTGAGTCAACTGCATGATGAATTGAGAAAAATCATTAATGCTGGCTAGAGTACCTGACCTGCTCTGTCAAAGGCAAAAGCAAAAAATGCCTTCCCTCTAAAACACCAAGCAACCTTAAGTGATCTATGCTATGCAAATGTTTGATTGGCATCTGTCTGGTGATTCAGTATGATGAGTAAGACATGGGCTGTTCTAAAATCTGTAAAAAATTATGGAAAAGACCCTTTCTCAGTACACTGATAATTAAGGCCAGAATTTTTCAGGAAACATCTAATTTATTCTCAGGGGAATTTAATAGCCTGCCTTCCCATCCCATAGTTTTGTTTTAAATCCCAGGCTTCTAGGAGGAACTTTCTAATCCACACTTATGCTTTAACATGCATCTTTAGCAGTAACCTCCACATTACCAAAACTGAAATCAAAAACAAACAAAACAAAAATGAAGGAATCAAGAGAATTTTCCACCTGCAAAAAATTACAAACACAGGCCCTGACGTGAGCATGGGAGAAGGCATGAGCAGAGATGAAAAAATGTGAAAATGTGACCTATGCCATGTTAGGCAGGAGGTGGGCTCTAGTATGCAGAGAGGTTCAGCTGGGAGCCATCTCTGGGAAGAGCAGCAGATGTAGAGAAAAAAATACAACCAGAAACACAGCATCACTGCTTTTCTGGAAATCAAAGCAATGCTGTTTCTCAGATTCACTTACAGAGTATGCATAGTTTTGGCCCTTGAGTATTTCCATTAAAAAAAAAAGTATAAATGTATCACTCAAAAAATACAATTTCTGCTTCTTATATCTTTATCTAAAAAGTTTCTACTTATGAAAAAAAACACACAACCCACCAAACAAACAAACAAAAAAAAAAAGCTGCTCATTTTGGTGCTCAAAGCTTCTCCATATGGTGAAAAACTGACATGCTAACTAAAATGCTAGTGTATTAACAAAGACTGTCACTCGATGCTAAATATGAAATACACTGGATGGGGTCTTTCTAGCTTTAATTTAGGAAAGCACAAGGACCATTTTAAACCCAAAACCACCAACAGTGCCAAAGTAAAAAAAAATTCATACATTTAGACATATTTCAGTGTCTCCATGAATTTGGACTCTAACTAGTATTAAGTGCAAGCGTGTGAAGTTGGACTTTCACAGTTCTTAGCCTGAATATGAAATTTCCTCATTTTGTGGCTTTGGCCTACTCATTTGAATAGGCACCTTCATTTCCACTTATGATAAGGAAAATATTCTTTGGCTGCATCACCAGCAGCATATTACCTGAAGTTGTTTATGTTCCTTGAAGCTGAAAGAAGCATACATTTACTTAACCTCATATGCTATTATGAAATCTAATTTAATTCTCATGTCTGAAACAGAAAGCTTAATATTCTGAATTTATAAACTAAATTATAGTTAGCCATGACTTGATGTAAACTATCATTTAACTTTCTTTTCTGTCTAGGTCTTAGATCTTCCATCACTAGAGTACTGCAAAGCAATAAGTAAAAAACTGTTGCTGCTTCATTCATCATCACCACTGATGGTATAATCAGAGTTTAAGCAAAAATAATTTTAAAAAGCAAGTGTTAATGTATTACCTCTGGAACAACAAAAATATCATACCCCTTTAGGGAACACATGTGCCATCTATTTCCTTTGGGTCTAGAGAAGGTTTTTTGTTTAATTTATTTTCCTTAAATCACACTGTGTGTTCCTCCCCAGATGACAGCTTTTGGTTCTTACATTTTTCTGTGCATGCTGATCTTCACACTATCAAATTGATGAGAGCACCTAGTACGAAGCACCAGCAAACATCAACAAGATAGTTATTGGCAGACAGTGTTTTGAAATGCAAATAATTATAACAGTCTATCTTTTCCTCAATCTGTAATTGTGGGGTAGGATGGAGGACAGGTGGGTATTTCAAGCTCTGTTAAACACTGAAGTTTTAAAGTGTCTCCCTGGACATGGATTTGGACTGATGGTTAATGTATCATCAGCTACTGAGAAATCATGAAGTCCATAAACAACACAGCCAATGTTCTACAAACCTTCTCCCTTGTACTACTTTTTCCATCAGTAGTTAACATGAAGAGTTGTTTCTAATTAAACTGTAGTGCGGGGGAAGGTATATGGATACAGCAATGGACTGTACTGTTGGATAACAGACAGCTTGCAGAAAAAAGTGAAGTACAAAATGAGGATAAAGGACCGAGGCACATACTGTTGCTAAAAGAAACAATTACCAAATCATAGGTAGTCTTTGTTTTGCATAAAGTCATCTGTAATTCTAAAAGTGGCTCTGCAAAAGGACTTCTTTCACTAAAATAACCTGATTTGGCCAAATGCTATGAGATACTTTTAGCTTGGACTTGCACAGTTTTTACACAGAACTCAGAAACAGCTCAGAGCAAACTGAAGAGACTTGCTGGCCCAACAGTGTAATGTGTTATTTATACACTGATCTTGAAATCTAGGACATGAGCTTGTGCATGGATTATTCTAGGAAAAAACCTTATGCTAATACTGAATTTTCAGCCTGAATTGTTCCAGCAGATTCCACATCAAAGAATGATCAGATCTTTCACAGAAAGTAATTCTTGGAATAATCCCTAACATCATGAAGGAGGTAAAAGGATCACAACATGATTTAATGGAGTATATAGGTACAATACTTAACAGTTTTCTCAAGAAACACCATAAGCTCAAGTCAACAAATAAGGCAGAGTCTTCCAGAGAGGAAACCTTAACAGGGTTTCTCCAGTGCTACTTAATACCACTTCTCAGCATCCTGTTTGGCATAGTAATACACAAATTTCCTATCTTACAGCAATTAAGTGCAATGCACGTGTGCAAGGACTGAGTATGAGGAGGCACACGCAAGTACACTGTTAACAATACTGATCAGCTTTCAGGCTGCAGTGTGCAGTGCCTCATGCTGTCACTCAATGCCTGCAGGCATTGTTTCACACATGCAGTTCGAAAAACAAGTGAAAAGAGTCCACTATACATTATCTTTTTTATTACCCAATCAAGCTAAGTACTAAGGCAAAGGCAACTTCTAGCTCCAGTAATCTCTCTGAAACAACTGAAGGCTAAGCCTCACAACAGCTTTGCTGGCTCAGACAATGAGGCTTTGGACAGGCATTGGGTATCCTTAACTTCTCCATTCACCAGCTGGAGAGTTATGTCCTTACTGGAAAAAATGCTCAAGTGATGGCTCATTATTTATTTCAAGCCACACAAACAAGCCCAGCTGGTCCAGTCTGAAGCAGGTGAAGAAAAACTACAAAATCTTCCCAGGCAAAAGAGCAAACTCTACAGAGAGAGGATAAACTTTGAAGTGGGGAATGTTTTCCAGCCACCATGGTTGTTTGGACCTCAATCAAATACAACCAAGATGCTCAAAGAATAACCTGACAACAGGGCACTTTGATATTGTACTCTGTCACGTATGTTTACCCTGGAAAATGCTCCAACTCAGCCTCAACATGCCACACTCGTATAAAAAGAGCTATCTGTGGAACAAGACAGTCCACTAAAACATCATAAAACCTCAAGGCTTAGTTGCATAAAATAAACCCCAGATGACGACGAAGAGCTGTAACACAAACATGAGTTGCAGTCCCTATTTAAAGGAGCATGTCTGGATTCTGGCCTATGACCATTTAGTGTAAGGCACAGGCAAATTTCTCAGAGCAAGGATTTGATTCCACAGATGAGTATCCTAAATATTAGGCTGACAAATCATATTCTGCTATCAATGTGAACCAATGCACTGTGAAACCTGCTCTGTCGTTCAGAAAAAGACTTCACAGAGACAGAAGACTGTTTCCTAAACTTAACAAATCTCTCTTACTCCAACCCAGACATCCATTAGAAGAAGCAGGTTTCAAACACCCACAGCAACATGAACTGGGTTTCCTCACATTCAAGGTGAAAGGTTTTAAGATTGGCTACGTAAAAGAAGGCTTCCTTATCTGTTTCTTGTTTTCCTGCAGCTGCCAGCTCATCTTGCTGACAGCACACCTATGAGATCAGGCTCCTCAGAGAATAGAGACAGTAGAAGGATTTGACTGCAGACATGAACTGTTCCACCACAAGATGGGATGACACAGAGCTGAACAGATTAAGCAGGTCTCAGACAATCACAGGGAAAACTTCTGGACACTTAGACAACTTTTCAAGAACTGAGATACGAAATGGGCTAGATGAAGGCCTGAGAAATGTGTTTTCTGAGTTACATGACTAGCTCGCAATTACATTTTCCAGATACAAATAAATTGACAATTAGCTATCAATAACAGAGTGAGAACTGCACTTCCAGAAATCATGCCAGACTCAAAGTGAAAAGAAACCATCCTTTGCCTGCTACCTTTGCAAAAGAGTCAGTACTTAAATCTTACTGAATATGAATGCTGATATAAACAAACATAATAACCTCTTGGATCCTGCCTGAACACGTGTATTTTTATTTTCACCATATGCCAAAGACATCTAATTTGAAGGAGGAGAGGAAAAAGGCGTATTTATTTCTTCTATAAGAATCTGGCATGCATACAAAATTTGAAATGCTTTATTTTTATAGATCACATTGTAAATTAATGTAAATAATTCAACATGTAGATTATTCACTGTGCTGAAATGACTGGCATTTTTCAAGAGTATAAAAAGAACTGCTTGACTAAGGATATCAGCAAATGAAGGCAAAAAACAACTTAGCAACTTCCAGTAAAATATTTCAGACTATACAATTTGTTCCACATTTGAAATTGTACAGTATGTCAAAGGTTAACACACAGTCTGCAGCACATATTTTGAAGATCTGTTGTTTGCAGTTTAAACAAAAAAAAGATTGCTTTAATTTTTTAAAAAACCTGAGTGGTTTAATGTGTAAGTGAGTGACTGTACTGCCTGGATTTCACTTGCACTTGGCTCAAGCTATTGTACCATCAGGCATCAGAAGGTTTCTTTGTCCCTGTAGAAAGTTACAGTAAGAACAAAGGAAATACCTTCACTGACAGTTCAAGGTCATCACTTGAGACTGCTCTTACTAAATATATCTGTGGCCATACTTACATGGAAATGCTGCAATTATTGGTGCCAGCTAGATGCAACCAATCACTGGTACAGACCACCACTCAAAGGATGCCAAGGGTTTTGAAGTCCAAAATAAGCACTCAGTTTACTTATATCTTAATTAAAGAATCTAACATTTCTTGTATCCTCCTTTATGCCACACTATTTACTTCAAAAATTCAAATGAAAACCAAAAAATCCCAGTACTTTCCCCTCAGATGCACAAGAAACAGTTTTCTGTTTGGTCAGACGTGGACAACCACATGTGACTTTCAGTAACGTTCTATGGATTTGTCTATATTTCACTGTGAGCATAAAAGACATTTCCCTATATCAGCAGTTAGGAGGTTCCATTAACCCAAGGCTGTAAAATATACATAACATATGGGTACAGTATACAGTCAGATGGGCTACACTGATGGACTTCTCCAGCAGATGTCTTTTTCATTTCTCTGAAATAACATTGCTGCTGTTATAGCTAAAATTTGTAATAAAAATGTAGCACACCTCTCAGAGATCTTACCAACCACTACAGTCCAAACAGCCTGGAATGCTGGATGCTCTGAGTCCCTAAATGAATCTAAATTCAAAGTTTACAGCAAGCTGCTATATGTATAATTGATGACAATACTAATTACAGACATACAAGCACACACACTATCTTCATCTCCCTTTGAAGGTGTTAAATACGAATATATAGCCACAAGTTGTTGTATATTCTTTTTAATGTAGAGGGCTTAAAATTCTCATTAAGAATAACTCAATTTAGAAGCAGGAATTCCAGGAAGGATGTGTTGTCTCATTAGATATTAACTAAAAATACTGTAAAATATTCTGTTTATTCATTGTTAGGATTCTGGAGCCTTTGGGTTTTTTCCCCTTTTTTTCATCTTCCAAATTAACACCTCTATGAATAAGTCATTTAGAGCTAAATGAAAGCTCCTGCAGTTCTAGAAACCGTGTGTGTACTTGTAAGCTTCCCCAAGGATACAGCCTTCTCACTAAACTCCAGTTATAAGAAAACAGCTCTATAGCACCTGCTTGCCTTACTGCGCAGTTAATTAATCCCCCCCCCAGTTTATGCATCTCATAATTCCAGTCATGTCATGCCCTCTCAAAATTCTCACAATGTTGGGGCTCACAAAACACTGGTGGAGCTCTGCTTCATGATATGCAAGGGCCTGAATGAGTCAGTACTTCTTAAGTACAAATAGGACCACACCATTGTCTCTCCATGCAAGGGAACATGGATGAGGAGGTGTAGTTTACAATATAGAATTCAGAACAATGGCAACTCAGGCAACAATTCCTTCCAGGAGTCATCTGTAAGTGGTTTACAGATCCATAAGAGAACTGGTTCTGCTCAGAGACTGATCTTTCTGAGTCTCAGAAAACACATTTCATTATACTGGATCTGTCAGGGTAAGATCTTCATTAGCAGCTAATGCCTGTCTCCTAAAGTCAATCCAAGTTTTTCCAAGGACTCCAAGGAACTAGGGTTATGGTCATTCCGAATATGTTTACAAACTTCATTCCTCAAGATACTCCAAATATCAAAAACAAGGGAGGAGGAATCTACACAGATTTGGCCGTTAACACTAAGATTCACAAAGGGCTTCCTGTATCTCTTCTGCTTTAATAATTTTTGTCTGATACTCACAATTGTGAAAGGTGACCCTTCCAGCTCCCACTCCCAACTAAGAGATGGCACGCAGTCATTTCTTTAAAAGAAAAACAAACAACAGCCTTCTTAAATTGATATTTTTTCTGAATTAGTCATTTAGCAGTAAATAAAATCCTGAAGAGCAAATCTACATAAGGGTACAACGCTAGTTCAAAATAAACAAAGCTGTAGTTAACAGTAAAGACAAAGCATCTGTACATTGCAATTCTCATTCACTGCTAAACCTATGGTCATTTCACACAGCAGTTGTTACTTCAGAGAACATATACCTTCTATACGTTCCAAAGAAACTTATTTTCTATAGGATGGAATGCATTCTATAGAGAATAAGATAACTGTCAGAGTGTCTTAATGAAAGTAGCAGTTGCTTGCAAAGTTTAGCCACAAACCACTTTAAAAAAACAAACAAACCCCAAACCATACGATAAAAACCATAGCAAAACCCAACCAAAAACCCTACGCTAGAAAGCAGCTTCCTTTTATTGCCATTTCATTGCTTGATTGGTCAAAACTGACAGTGTGATTCATCATCTTCGCTTCATCTGTTAGGGTTAAACCTTTCCAAAATGCTACAGGACTGTAAAGGGCACTACTCCCACCACCCTCCTCCTTCCTTTAACTCACTGTTAACTCAGTAAAGCTGGCCAGGATATTTCCAAAGCTGCAACTCCACACAATGGCATTAAATCAAATCTTTTGAACATGTTCTTCCTGCTTTGTGGTAAAACCAAACCTCTATAAAACCACTAAGTTCTTAACATTAAAATCCTCAAGAAAATTAGATAAAAAGGAACTCCATTTGTTTGTGTGGCAAAAAACCCCAAACCAACAAACCAAAGCCACAAAAGTCAAGAATAGACACATACAAAGGAACAATGGGTTCTTGGGGGGTTGTGCTTTTCATAGCAATCATAAATCTCCCACTAGACTTGACATGACATTTTGTACTTAGATTTTATTGCCACTGAAGGGTCTTGTTGCATTTAACAACAGAAGACATGTTTGCAGGACATACCTCCACCCACAATTCTGTCACATCTCGGGTAGCGACTCAGTTCAATCCCACAGACTACCAAGTTATTTAGCAATGCTTCTACAGTGATTCACTGATTTCTACATTCTTTCACCATCAGTAGGCTTCACTGACCTCAGTAGGCATGGCAAGTTTACGGGGCTTACAGAAGCTGACTTTGCAAGGCAGATCCTTGAAGAATTCGTATTTTCTATAACAGGAGGTTTGGATGTTCTGTCTTGGTTTTCATCACAGTTATCTATTGTGTTTATTTTGACATATTTTGACAGTTCTATATAAGAAGTATCAAAAGCTCACGTACATTGCAATCAATTCATCAAATGAGAAGCAGTTATGTCTTCCCAGAATTTCCTGTATAATGCTATGCATTTGTCTGCTCAAAGGCAACAGTAGTTTATATCAGATGCAATAAAGTGAAGTAGAGCTGCTCAGCACCGAGAGTGTGCTTGCTTTACCTACCTCAGTGAGACATTCTTCAGTCCAGAGACAACTACTGGATTCTTTAGACTCAGCAGTCCAGTTTCTCTTGTCTCTTCCGACCTACATTCAAAATAGCATCTCTTCACATGTCCTGGTGAGTGCTTAGGACTATATCTGGTTTTTCCAGGCAGGAGGAAAAAGAAAGCAACACACACTACCTCACATCCACCATGACCAGACAAGTACAGAATAGTCATCTCTATCACAGTTCTAGCAAAAACACCTTCACACCATAAAAGTGCTAGAGTGATAACACTTCTGTAATCTTTCCCACAGTTTTATAACTGACTACACTTGCAAAAAGACAAAAGATCTTTTCTTTTAGAAGTTCTTTATACTTACTCCTCACTCAAATTGATAATGCTCTCCTCTAATGTAAAAGTTATATGGTGTTTTTGAAAGACCATTCACAATATCATTAATAATGTTTACAGGTACAAGGTTGGAATATACAAAAAACAAATGTAGCATATATAGCTAATGTTGCACCCTAACACTTCCCACAGAAAATGTGCCTTAGGTTTCAAGAGATATAGCTCTTTGTAACACTTCACAAGGCAAGCATCTTAACATAACTTCATGGTCATTTCTACTAAATTGCAGATAGACTTTTGACTAGTTTTACCATGTTCTGGTAATTCATTCACACAAGCAAACTATATTCATGAACAGAAATAAACACAGAATCTACAAATAAATGAATTATATTTTTTGAAATTGCAGGTATTTATAAAAAAAGTTATGTCATTATTCTCTATTATTTACATACTAGAAGGCCAAAATGTGGCATTTTCTATGTTCTCAGTACCCAAATCTGCACTCTTAATGGTTGTGTTTTGTTACAGTACAATGCATCAGCTAAAAAATATTTCACAATGATACACTGAAAGTCTCCAAGAACTATGATCAGTTCTGTATGTTTTCCTGCATAAGATAGCCACAATAAAATATGCAGTGATGCATATTGTACAGTGTCACACTGATGTTCTTAGCATCATTAAGTAGTCAAGAAAAAAAGTAGTATAATACCAAATCTCAAATTGTGCTAGAAGTCATATTAATTCAGTTTTTACATCTATTACCCCTCTGCTCTGCAAGACTAAGACTTTTTTAAAACCTGGTCTTATGATGCTCTGTACACTGCAACTAATGCAACAGGCCAAGAATTTAACTGTAGATTCTAGACAATAAACTAGCCATGGCAGCTCTCACATGCACATCTGCTTACCAAAACTTATGCAAATACATACGTAAGTTAAAAACTTGTATCTTACTCTTCCTTATCTACAATAAACAGTAGCTTAACCACATCAGTTTTACTCTGTGCTATTAGCCTGAGGAAACTGAGAAAAACATTACACAGTGATTATGTTATATAAATAAGTGATAATATTAATCTTTTTACCACCTCAAATGCTAATTTCTATTTATTCACATTTACCATAGCTGCTTCTCAACTCTTGTACATCTCTAATGTAGTTATTATTCATAATTCTCAAGAGTTACTCCTAAGTATTCTCTCTATGAACCAACATCAGAGATACTTGTTAGTTTCCCAGGTCTGTGTATTTTCTCAGCCAAAACCAATACAGGTCTCCTGAGGAGATTCTGCACTTAGCTTTCTGTGGTTCTTAGTAGTATCTATTTGCTGGTCCACAGACCTGTATGCTTTGATCAAAAGCACACATTTCCACCCCATGAGCGCATATGAGTTGTTTTACACTCACTTTAGTGATTTAATCCTTAGCTCCACAATCTCAGTTTTATTGACAATACCTGAAGAACAGTATATTCCAAATCTGAACTAAGTTTTAGCATTCTCAAGTCTCAGTAGCAGGTGAAAACAGCAGAAAGCCACAATATTCCAAGTTGCAAGCAAGGTTAACAAGTGGGGTAGAAAGGAGGGAACACAAAAGAAAACCAAAACAAAAAGCCTGACATTCTGGTTCAGATCTGTTGGGTTTTTGCTTTATTTTATGTCACCCTCCCTTCCAATACTGTAGCAGCAAAAGCTTATTCATTTCAGAAACTGAATCCACCAGTAGTGGAATGGGTTTACTTTCTTCCCTTTCACCCCCCAAAAGGGGCTGGTTCTGATTCAAAACAAATGGATTCAAATTTGATTTTTCTTAAAAATGTTTTTTTGTAATTGTAAAAATCTGTCAGTATGTTTAAACCTTTTTTAAACATTCCCTATTAAAAACTATTTTAAATCCTAAATTTCTGCATAGTTAGTTCCACAAGGAGAAAACATATGAAAAAGTAATAAAAACAGATAAGGGAAACATTTAAAAGAATGTAAAACTGAGCTGGAATTTCCTAAAGACAATTTTTGGGTTTTAGACTTGTGAAATTTTAATCACAATTCCAGATAGGAAAATTTTATGATCCTTCCATTTTTTTTCCAGAAGAAAATACCCATCAGGTATGCTGATCTGCATTTTGGAGGAACAGGAAAAAAACTAGGCTTTTCAAAATACCTGTTGTTAGTCATCTTTTAAGTGTATATCATCAAGCCATCTTAAAACCATCTCACTGCATGACTGCTCATCCCAGACTCTGCTAAGATTACACATCAACTCCTGCTAACCAGTCTGTTCTTCCAGCCGAATCAAAATGTTCGAATACCAGAATCATGTAAGAAGCCTTTTGGTTTCAACTTTGTTAAACTGAGGAACTCCTCTGAAGTTCAAGTACAATGTTATGCAAAGGCATACAACTCTTGGGTGTGGGTATAACTAGACAACTATATTGAATGTACAGTTCTGTGAAAATCTGCTTCCTTGTGAACCTCATCATCTTCATTTTCAGATGCCAGGGTGTATTGAAAAGGCTGTTGTTACCGTACACTTCCTACAGAAGCTAAGCCTTCTCAGCCCCCTAAGACATTACTAGTGTTTGCATATTTTACTGAGAGCTAGCCAATGTCACTAAGACACAGCCTGAAACAGCACGCTTCTGCACTGGAGCATTCCACAGGAATGACTGCAAATTAGACGGTGGGAATTCCATCCTGCTTCCCTGTTGCTGCAGACAGAAAGTAATTAGCTACTGGCCTACACCAGCAGCAAATCATTAACCCCTCCTGCCCTAAACATTAGCTCAGCTTTGCTGGCCACTGAATTGCAAAATACAGAAGTATATCTCTGTCCATCCTCTGCTTTGTCTGCTCCAGAGAATCAGCATATGAATAGTGTACTCAACTCCTGGATATCCAGTTTGGAAAGTCTTCTTGAGAGGACTGGGTAGCATTTGTATTTGCTTAGACCTGATACCCAAATCACAGTCTAGCCCTTAGTGACTGCCAAAGCTTCCCAGAGCTCCAGAAAGGGTAAAGCTGCCTGCACACATGTTGCAGTTCCTGTACATCATTATACTGTGAAAAGTCAGCAGATCCAAAGAAGGGTACAAAGCTGGAGCAGGATCTGGAGCTGGGTTTTGTCACCACTGTCTTGGGTTATCTTCATCATACATCATTCAGCTAGATGAGGTTTTGTTAAATACTGTTTTGGGCACCATCCAATAAAATTAATGCTTGCCATTTAACCTAGGCTACTTGAAGCCATTCCAAAAGCCTAACTTTGAGAAGTATTCCTTCAAAGTAAGCATTTCTTTCAATACTCTTGTTACATGTACTTGAAACATACGTTAGGCACAGTCTGAAAATCACTTGGGCTCTCCTGTGGCCCCTGGTGCAATAACTGTGCCGACAGTAGAGGGAGCATTAAACTCACTGCCCATAGTAAAGTGTGGGGAGTGATACCCATGTTCCTATAATCCTTGTATGGGTAGAATATGCTCATTAGCCTTCTGGCAGTCATCCTAGGAGAGGGACAACTCTGATTCCAAACCCGGGCAGATGGAGCTCATTTAGCCCTGTAAGGCCTTCCAGCTAAGAGAAGGACACTCTAATAAAACCTACGTCCTAAGGACTTGGCTGCCAGTGTCCAAGCTTGCTAGGCCCTGGCAGATGAACCTTAGGACTAAAGGGTGGGTCCAGCTCTGCTCATGCTGTGTCTCACCTAAAAAAAATCCATTGCTCAGGCTCGAGGGTGCTATCCGCTATCCTCTTTTTATCAGCGCGCTTGGAAAAGGCACTGATGAGGAGCATGGATGGAGCCCTCCCTGAATCTTCGTTTGCAAAGCCTAGCCACAACGACAACGACGAAACATATGTCTAAGAGAAATTTTTCTTCACAGCTATCAGCCTAGCAGCAAAGTAGGCCAAACATATCCATCTAACTCAATGGGCCAAACATAAAAATGTAGGCTTTTACAAAAGCTTGTAAGAAATTATGTCCTATCATT
Organism: Bucco capensis; assembly: GCA_013396975.1. Classification (NCBI taxonomy): domain Eukaryota; kingdom Metazoa; phylum Chordata; class Aves; order Piciformes; family Bucconidae; genus Bucco; species Bucco capensis. The sequence continues at coordinate 372,305 of VWZO01021411.1, forward strand.
TGAAAGATGGAGTCATTGCACGGGCATTACATGGCCTGTGCATTAGATCAGACAGCAAATGAGATATTGATAGAACTATTTTGAGCAGTCAATAAGCTTTCTAATGATTGATAGCTTTGAGCTAACTCTGGTAATATCAACATCTGCACTTGGAAACTAGAGATTGCAACTGTAATGCAATATTCTCTTTGTGGAATTCATAAGCTTAACTCTAATGAAGGCAGGCAGTGGCTCCACCTGGGGGATTTGCATGGGGCTCTTTCTTCATAGTGGAAGGAAAGAATAACATCAGAGTTTACTTATTTTAATCTTTCCATCTAAATCCAACCAAAGCAGTATCTCAGAAGATAAGAACAGAGATGAGAAAGCCATGGGAGAAGCCAAGTTAAATCACTGAGCAAAAGAATAAACTGAGGAAATAGAATTTCTCCATGAGCATTACGCTTAAAACACCCACAGATTAGTCCCACAGATTCAGCAGAAGTCAGAACAGAGTTATTGAACACTACAAGTAAAGAACCAAGTTTTTCCCTAAAAAAATTTTATGTAGTACAGCCAAAGAGAAGTTGCCATTATGGAGGTGAAAAAGACCAGAGGAGAAAACATAAAGCCAAGACTTTCAAAAGACTATCAAACAATTATCAATGCAAACCTAAAGTAGCTAGATTTTCAAAGACTACATGCTTTGTACTCTCCCAGCATAAGCTTCTTTCATCTTACATGAAATCTGATAAAAAGCCACTATTAACAATATTCCTTACACTTAATTTTTTTTTACAGAAGAATGAAGAAGGAATTTTAATTCCCTAATCTCCATCTAATTATGATTGAAATTAGTGACAGCATATTTATCTTAAGTTTCCAAGCTGTCAAACTGATGGTAATGCTCCTACAAAGCTATAATTCCTGTTTGAATTACAGTTATTCACGTACCTAGTTTCTACTTGGTTATCCAACCAAGTTTCCCTTCAGTTTCATCCCAAATTGGAGAGGGGAAGAAGGTGAAAGAAGTAGACAAAGTCTTTCCTTTCCATTTAAAGCAATTACTTCCCCCTGCACTCTTACTGAAGCTGATGCTATTATTCAGAGTATAGGCTCACACTTGGAAGAGGTTTGCAATCCAGCTATTTGTAAAGTAAAACGCAAGACATTATGATTCTCTACAGTGGAGAGAAGGTCCATAAGGATTATTTGATCAAGTTAATTGTTAACAGTTTAAAACCTGAGCTGCATCAGACTACAAATACTAACATTACTACAACTGCCACTAAGATCAGTGATGTTTCAGTACACTCAGGCATATCTCCCCTTCTGCCCACTTGGAACCTGACATGAATGCTCGTTGCTCCCTCCTGCACAAGAGAAAGCATAAAGGTGTCTGCTTAGTTAGGGATTCGCTTTGGAAAACGACTGTCAGCAGAGGTAGCTCTCCTTTCACTTACTTGGTATTACACCAGTGCAAGTCTCTAATCGTCGACAATGCTGCTCTTGGTTTTTTCTGACACGAGGTTTTTTCTGACACCAGGATCCATACCTAAAAACAAATACAATTCAGCACTTGTAGATTAATTATCATAATCTACTTAATCCAAGCTATTTCCTTCACCACTAGTATTCTTCCCCAAGGAGGCGGCATCATTCTCTCACGCAGCACTTCAATCAGGCTTTTACATCCCTCTCACAGTTACCTACCTGCCTTCTCTTTTTGCCTTGCCTGAACTATGGTGTTTGGGTAATCAACTCTCATGCAAACTTCATGGTGTCCAGACAAAAAGTGCCCAGACAAATTTTTGTCCAGACAAAAATTTATACTCTTCACACATATGCAGAAAGCTGCTTGAAATTTTAGTTCACTAAAACAGTGCAGTTCCAAGGTGTTCCAAATGCAGAGAGGTGAGAGTGGAAGAGTATACTATATAGCAGCAGGATAAGCACATTACATGTAAATAAAGTAATTTAAGAGAAACAGTGAGGACAATAAAAGCTTTGAAAAATCATGTGTTGTTTGTTTATTTTTATTATGATGATTCCTTGATTTAATAAAAACTCAATGAACAAGCAGGCACTGCAGTTTAAGGAGCTATGTCCTAAGCAAGTAGATAAAAATAAAAGACATTCTTCAAACTTTCTTCTAACACCTGCATACCACAATATGGGGATTGTGAGGGAATCTCAATTTAATGAAGAACAAAATTGCATAGCGAAAAACAGACAGAAACCTACCCAAATGGACATGTATCACTTTTCAGAATGAGAGTTGGAAACAATTTTGGCTATATCTTTAGTTGTTACAAATAATAAGTGTCCATACCCTGTGGGTTGTACTAAGAGCATAAAAGCCTGGCTTTTTAGGTTCATTTAAAAGCAGTCCTTATACATTTAGTACTGTTTTGGAATTATGGTTTTAACTAAGAGAGCATGGAAACAAATGGTTTGGAAAGTGCAGGGGAAAAAAAACCAATACAATCTATAATCACTTAAGCTTATAATGACTTACTCTTCCCCAAAGGATACTAGTGTGCATCTAAATCTGCATTTAGAATGTATGCCACCTAGTGGGAGCAAAAATTTGATCAAAATGTTATAATCATCCAAAAAATTTAGCCTGGCACACTGCAAGCTGGAGGGAAATTGGAACTTGCATTCAGTGTTGAAGCACAGTGCTTACGTATCAAGGCCTTTGAAGGAAAGGGTTTCTGATTGTCCATTATCTCCTTATTGCAAAACATGAGTAAAAGTTAAGTAAGACTTAGGTATGAAAAGCTACTGTTTGCTATCACTGTCCATTATGTCTACACTGGAAAAGAGACTGGCTATAGGTTAGGTCTAAAACTAGCACTACAGCTCAGTGCAAGCTATTTTACTTTTTTCAGCTTGAACTTTGGGAGGAATCAATCAAGTGCAGCAGTTTGGCTGAGCAGCAGCCATTACAAAAGGAATGGCATGTCCATCCATAAGAGGAAACTCACATATATGTGAGTATGAAGGACAGCGCACATCTGCCCTGAGACATTTCATAGACTTCATTTCCGCTTCATTTGGTATGTTAAAGAGGGAGAGAAAAGCAATCTTCTTGCTCTAAGGTTTGTCAGCAGACTGAAGGGAAATCAACAAGTGTGCTAAGCTTCACAATGGATAGGTGGTAAAAGGCAAAACATTTATATTTCACAATTTAAATTTCACAAAACAGATCTATAAAACTTGCTAACAAAAGATGCAAGTACATCAAAGACCATGTGAATTCAAAGAAGACAGACAAGAAACTCTGACAGTTACTAACTACTCACAGCTACTTCCAGCCTAGCAAGTATTCTGAACAGAAAACAACAAGGCTAAAAGCATATGAAGTATCCTTGCCCTAGTCTTACTCTATATAGTAACTGTTGGAAAGGGGACTAGATGGATCATTGATGTGACATAGCTCTGAAATTCTTGGTTTATGTTAGGGCAAAATAACTTGTGTATCTAAGCCCTAGTTATTCAAGAGTAACACAAAAACTTTTGCTCAGTAAAGATCAAAGGCACAGTAGTCTAATATCTGTAGTAAACATACTGGAATACTATTTAAAATTAATGATATAAGGCAGTGCACTGTAATATAATTACCTGACCCTCAAATAAATAAAATTCTGGAAAGGCAGGAAGTGCAACTACATAATCTCAGCTTGAAATCTAATCAGCTTGTATCATTACAGGCATGGCAAGCAGCACACGAGAGGACGAGCACAAGAGCCTGGCAAAGTCTTAGCTCTTAATGCTTCACAGCATGGCCACATCAAGTGCCACCTGCCCTCTCAGTTCTCTCCATGAAAGGGCACCAAGCACTACCTTCTGTGATAAAATAAAATGGGAGATTTTCAGGCCAATACTAGTTACTCAGGTGCCAGTTTACATAGAGCTAAAGGCAAAGAACAAGCCTCGCTGCAGAATGCCTCTAAAGGCCTGTTTTTACCTACACCACAGCAGACTCCATAAACTGGGAATACTGTGTCCAGTTCTGGAGCTCTCAACACAGAAAGGACATGGACCTGATGGAGCGGGTCCAGAGGAGGACCACGAGAATGATCAGGGAGCTGGAACACCTCTCCTATGAAGACAGGCTGAGGGAGCTGGGATTGTTCAGCCTGGAGAAGAGAAGGCTTCGCAGGGACCTAATAGTGACCTTCCAGTACCTAAAAGGAACTTACAAGAAGGCTGGAGAGGGCCTGTTTGCAAAGGCCTGGAATGAAAGGACAAGGGGCAATGGTTTTAAATTGGAGAAGAGTAGATTTAAACTGGGTATTAGAAAGAAGTTCCTCGCCACAAGGGTGGTGGAATACTGGAACAGGTTGCCCAGGGAGGTGGTTGGGGCCCTACACCTGGAGGCATTCAAGGTGAGTCTTAACAGGGCTCTGGGTAGCCTGATCTAGTTGGGGATGTCCCTGGCCACTGCAGGGGCGTTGGACTAGATGACCTTTAGAGGTCCCTTCCAACCCAAACGGTTCTATGATTCTATGAACCTCTCTGGTAATGTTGCAGAGCTTGTGGCAGGGGAAAGAGGAATTTACACGCCATGGCACAGCCCCACATGCATGCATGAGGGAAAGGTCCCTCAGGACAAACACACTCTAATGTGCACACAGCAAAGGGCACAGACACAGCCTCATTTTGTAAGTGTCATCCCACACCACCAGCTCCTCTGCCCAGTCCCCTCAGCCTTTCCCTTCCCTCTGCCTCTAGCCCAGCTCAGCTTCAACAGCATCTCAGTTTCAGGTTTGCTTGGAAAGAGTTACCTGAACACAGATAACACAGGTAACTCTGCTGGAACCCTTGCCTTGAGCACAAAGGAGACAGGTTTTATTTCTTCCCTCTGTCGTCCTCTTCCATGCACACAGAGCTCTTGACTGGCTCACCTTAGAACCTCCCCTGCTGCATTCAGCCAGGCAGACCCCACAAGCCTTTTGCAGGCCGAGAAGGCCCAACAACCCTCCTTCCCACAGCTGTCCCGGGGCATACCGGCGGGTTTGCAATAAAGACCCACGCCGGGAACAGCACTGCCGGCTCAGGGAAGTATCACCCCACCCGCCGACCCCAGCGTGGTGCCTGGGTATCGACCCTGACCACCGCCCACCNGAGAGCCACAGACCTCACCACACGCGGATTCACCTTTTGTTCTCCTCCCCGACACCCCAAGCCTGGACTACCAAGACAGTTGCAACCTGGGCACACGTGTCATGGCAGGAGCTGGAGAGAAGGACTCTTATGCTGAGTTTAGGCCTCACCAAGGGCTGGGTGCTGAACCTCTGAGGCACTTAGAGGAGGTAACACTGTTTTGTCCCCTTTCGTGCTCTCCGTGCATTGAGCGTTTATTTTTCACAGTTCGTTGGAAGTATTGCAAGCCCCCCAGATGTTACTCTGCTTTTTGTCTGTTTTGTTCCTCAAGTAGGAGGATGCTTTAAAAGAATCTGTGTCCCTTTTAATTAAAGTCAAGGCTATTGGCGCTGTGATTCGTCTTCTCTCAAGAGAAAACTTCAAAATTTCTTCTAGCTGGGCTTTGAGTGCTGGAGAGGGTGACAGAGAGAAGGGGCAAGGCCTTATGCTACTCAAGAATAGCAGCTACTTTCAACAAAACCTCTTCATACCATCATATCTGAAATACCTTTGTAGCTGACATCACACATTTCACTTACGTGTGTTGTTTCAGTTTATTCTTTGTGCAACTTCAAATATTCTCCATGTAAGATTTCAAAGAGAGAGAGATGATGCATTTTTTTATTAATTCAGATGGCTTTTTTTACATGAACTATCTGATGAACATGAATCAGCTCACAGTTCTTTTCAGTCCTATCAATTTATTACACTCTTCAAAATTTAGTCACACTCTTTTGTTTGATGCTGCTCTTGGGCCTCAGGGATAACAGGCAGTAAACCAAAGCAAGAGACTGTTTCCATTATTTGGGGGCAGGAAAAGTGAATGGACATGTTCACTCTGGATCTGTGCAGGAAGTAGAAGATGTCCTCACCTCTTGCCAGCTCCTTTTGGGAAGAAGACAGTCTTGCACAAGCAAAGCTTAAAGGTAGATAACAACTCTCTGTATTTAAGTAACCTGATTTTCAGTAGTGCTGAGTATTTGTTGGGTTATGTGTTAAGTGCTGATCCAAGTAATAAGATGTGAATTTTGGCACCACATTTAAGACCCTGACTTTGTAAAATATGATGTGTAGAGCTGGAGAAAGAGAAGTGCAGGAGAAATAAGAGAAACACCTGTAACAGCAGAAGGAAGCTTCAAGGCTGTCAGTAATAATGTGCTGAGTTTACAAGAGTGTTTCAGAGGAGGCACTGACATCTACAAATACTGTTGGAGGACACACTTCCAAATCATTATTTGTTTTACAAAGGAACAATTTTCATAAGAAAGAGGCTTTCTGAGAGCGTGCCTTCAGCTAGTAAGCCAGTCTAATGAGAAGCTGGAGCCAAAGAGGTGCCTTTTCCTGCTTCTCGAACATACATGGTGCCATCTCATCCTCTGGGCTTGCTCTGGGGCTTGTCTGACCCCACAACAAGCTATTTTGGGGAATCTAACAAGTACAAAACTATTTTCTGTGGGTTTCCAACTTGGTTCCCTGAGCTGGTTACTGCTCAGTTAAGTGCTGAAGGAAAGGAGGATAAGGGGAGCAAAACTTTCAATTTCTACCCCAGGTTGTTTGTCTGTCTTAGTTTTACAATTAAACCTTCATACCACAGTAGAAACAATTGATACAAAGAGCCAGAGACTTACCTGGTACAAATTGGTACACGTGGTTTGAAACCCGTTACATTTCCATTCTAGTTGATCTACTTCCAAGGCAGTATATGGAAAAGAAAACAGGGGAAAGCATCACTAAAACGAATGCACTAAAGCATATGAAATCATTGTAGGTCAGCATATCTACATAAACAAGATCAGTTATGGGTGTGTATGGGCTCCTTGCAGGCTGGGAACTAGCCAAAAATGATGCAGTAGGCTTGCATTTTTTGCTAAACTAGACTGTAAAGCAGGATTAAATTTTGAATGTAAAACCCTACTACTGCTGGGTAGCGCCTCCCATTCTTTTCCAGCTTTCAAGGTTTTCATGTAACTTAAACTGCAGGCTTACTAAATTTTCAGAATTTGTTAAGACTGATTTGCTAAATCTTCCCTTTACATTACTGAAGTGTATTTGAGAGGTATTTGTTTTATCTAGCCTTCTATGACCAGTTGCTGATTCATCTGCTTTTGCTAAACATTATTTGGTGAAGTAGAAAAGTAATACCAGTACACCTGATTACAGTATACTAGCAAGAAAAAGTTTCTCCATGGTAGCTATTTTGGATCTGTGTTTTATGACAACAAGTCAAAAAGTGTGTAAGGGAAGTTTCATCTGAGTCAACTTAAACTGTAGGAAAAATAATGGCCCATTAAGTGTGTAGAAATGAACTAATCTGTTTGTATCCTTTCTGATGTCTTAACATATTTGTCTTCTTTTCCTGGGTAAGATGTTTTCAGATCTAGAGATAAGTTGGAGACTTAGATACAGAATTTGTGCCTGCATTAAAGTCTCAAAATGCTTTTTCAGACACTTAAAACATTACCCTTTTTCTACTTAAGACTAGCATCACAAAGAGGACAATACAACCAAGATCAAATTTAAGAGTAGAAAAGCAAGTGTGTAATTGAGAAAGCACTAGACTTTCGGAGATGATCGTCTTTTGCTATATTAAGCAGGCAGAGTATTTTGTAATTGCCAATAAATTGATTTTATGTTACAATTTCTCTCACTTTATTAGCTTCATTCTTAAGAAAAAGACAGATTGTCCTCTTATTGTACAGTGGCTGCATCAGAAATTAGAAGTGTGGTACCTATTTAGAATTTTTAGAATATTTAATATTGTTAAGGAAATTTCATGAGGACCATTCATTTCTACTTCAATGTGCCATTTGGTTTCAAAGCTTCATAGAGGGAAATTTACATCAACGGTGCCAAGACAGCACTAAGTAGCCTCAGCTCCCCATAAATTCAATAAAAGCAATAAGGGCTCCCCAGAGCATCTAGCAACTTAAAGACTTGAGGCCTCAGGCACTGTTATTGTTTACACCTGGAGAATAATGCAGACACATACATGCAGATGTAAATATGGAGATCCTTTGTATGTTTTGTTTTAATGCATGTTTCCATTCAAATATGCAGTTCATCTCTCATGCAGAGCTTTTACCAGTAATGGTAAGTGTGTGATGATGCTGTCCATGCAGCCTTGCTAACAGCTAGATCAATGATACTTGTCATGTGTACAGTTTCCTGGGCTGCTTCTTAAAGCTAGTTTTGATGGTATTACTTGAAAACACACATTTAGCTTTTTGGTTCCTCTTACTGATTTTAATTTTTTTCTAAATGCAATGCTTGTTTCATCCTAATATGCATGTGTTTCTTTAAAGTGGCTCTATAATGAGGTAGTTTGGACTGGACTCCCAGGGGCTGTTTGTGTGGTGAACTGTGATAATGAGGTTGATGTTTCTCAAAAAGGCTGGTGGGAGAAATTACTGACCTGTTTTGGAGATTAAGTAACCATAGTCTGCACATCAGCTTTTTATTCAGGATAATTCTTGCAAGTATGGTAGTTGTCCTGTTGAGTGTTCCATGTGACAAGCTGATCAAGAAAACAATTGCAAGATGTAACTACTGATGTGATTAGTTGAGCTTCTCCCAAGGCAAAACATTATTTTATGATTCAGGATCTACACGGAGTTAAATTTTATGCAGCTTCTTGCAGTACTTGAGATCTTCAGTTCTTCCTGTACCCTACATCTGCAGCTTTCATTGGAAGAGGTTTGGAAGGAGGACATGTTTTGGATGGGTACATTTGTATGGGTAAAAAATGGCTCTGTGATACACAGTGTGTATTTACATGTGTTCCACAATAATATATGTTTCTCAGCAGGAAGCACAAAAGCTGTTGTTGTACACTTAAAAGTGTGGTGATAATGCTTAATTTGTCATTTTATTATTAGAACATTCAGAAAATTGAGCTTCATTGTCCTACTGATGTGGCCAACAGAGAGTTTGCATTTATAGTCTTTCCTCATTACCATTGACACTCTCAATTGTGCTAGCTTTCATCTTTCCCCATAGCTGTTGCTTTGGGTTTTTTGCTACAAGGACTCTCAGGCATTTAAATGAGCACAACTCACTGTTGTCCTCTTGCTGCAGTGGGATTGTCATTTCTGTCCCTCTTGCTGTCTCACATGCATATCTTTCCTGAGGAAAAAATTAATTCTGTGAAGTGTCTTGCATAATTGTCTGTGCCTTTGTGATGTATATAATGATGTGTAACATTGTTTTGGAAAGGCTAAAGTAATGATCAAAAGTGGGATCCTTGCTGTATGTCTGCTTCATGTTTTATCAACACAGCTGGCAGACGGTGCTCACACTCACTTCTGCAATGATAGACATCACTCTATAAACAAGAGGATGGCTTTTGCAGAGCTTATCTACTATCAGGTGCCAAGAAAATAATTGAGGTTTTTTGCACAGATAGTGGTGGTGTGTAGAACAAGAGTATCAGCACCAGCATGAAAGCATCACTGCAAAGTGCAGGACAGATGTTGCAGCAATGATAGAATTTGTACTGAAAATGTCAAATACATAGTGATGCTTTAACTTCTCCAGTACTTCTCACCTTCTCTATATGCTTTAAACTTGCCACTACTACTTAAATTAGTTATTAATGTTTTTTCCCCCAAAAAGAATTGAAATGTAATTTGAATTACTTTTGAAATATGGGGCTCTTCATACAGTACTCAGTAGGCCTGTGTGATGATGAGAGTAGGCATGCTTAAAATGGAAGTCAAGGTCCGCTGCCAAAAATCTGAGATATGCCACTTCATGCATTTTACATATGAATGACTGGTTTTTTATGTGCCCAGAAAAAGAAGTTTTGTGCTGTAGAGAATCATTCTTAAATGATGAATCTGGCTTTTGGTTTACCAGTCATCTCCAGTTTTGACAGCCAGCCTCCAACACTGTTCTTCTGTCCTTTTTTTATATCAGCTCATAATTCATGCTCATAACAACAACAAAACCCTTCAAAGCAAATTTTGCCTCAAGATGAATGTGATCTTCTTGTAAGAAATGCTTATGAACATAAATCTATTGGCTTATCATTATTTGTTTTTAATAACCAAGTAATCAAGATTTATTTAATCATTTTCTAGGCCTGAAATTATACTAAAAACTCTTTCTTCCAAAATTAGTGGTTTGGAATTGTGTTTCTCATTCAAGATTTAAAGGCAGCCGATAATCACTTTTTCAAATGGCTTAACATTCCTAAGGGTCTGTATTCTGCTTCTATGTACATAAAGACAAACCCACCTCTGTCATTAGACCTGTTTGGAGCAGAGCCTTTCAATTTCAGAATATGTGTTAATAAATATTGCAACATCTGAAGAAGAGATTCAGAGATCATCTGTATGATCATTGCCTGTAGATATTAAGTATGTACCTAGATGTTCATAATGAACTCAATCTTGCTGCCTGAAACCCAAGTCCTAACTAGGCAAAGACAAAACAAGAAGGTTTTGTTAGTACAAATAATAAATAAAAACAACTCAAATAGGAATTTTATAGAACCCAGTGCCTTTGGGAATTACCCACATTATTTACATTACTGTTTCACTTTGAGTTCCAGCTATTAGGTGGCTATAATACAAGATAGGAAAAAAATACTGGTTTTAGTCCAGCAAAAGTTGGAAAAAAATCCTGTGATCTTCATAAGGATTTTGTTGAGATTTCTGACATTAATATCAAAGGTAGATCTTCATGTGTAGTTAATCCTGCCAGTTCTCTGCAGCTGTTCATAGTACTTGCACGTTTTAAAGGAGACCTCAAGAGTTCTTGGATCTTAATATAGCAGGAATTCTTACACCAAATGCCTGAAGATTCCTGCCCACCTTGTCCTCCCTTCAGCCTTACCCTTTCCTAAGAAAAAGTATCATGCGTCACCAATTCGAGAGTTTTTTCTAAAACTAAACTGATGTTTGTGTTTTATGGAGTCACTATCACCCCACAGTTAGTTTTTCACTGTGATAGTTCAGACCCTAAACCTAATTATTTTAAATACATCAAATTAACACCAGTTAAACACCAGTGTAACCCAACTTAAACTCAAACATAACACTCAGAAACAGTGTTAAGGCTGACAAGGATGATGGTACTCCTGGGCTTGGTGCAACTCAGCCAAAGTGGATGTCAGAGCAGTTGAAAGCCAACTGATGCCTGCTGCACCAAGGCACAGGAGGGCTCAGAGGTGCTGGCAACAGAGAACATTTTGTGTTTGTCTCCTACAGAAAGCAGGCTCTTGTGTCCCTTTGATTTTTAAACTAGCCTGCTCCATCTGGCATAGTTTAGCTTCCAAATAAGGTTTAGCTCTCTGTTGCCTGTGTGAGGAAGAATGGAAGAAGGACCCTTAGAAGGAACTTCAAACTAGGGTTCCTGTGCAAGATGACTAATTTTCCCTGTCAGAATTTTGCCTTAAATGTGATGCCTGCTAGGGGAAGATAGAAATTCTATCATCCAACTATGTCTAAACATTACTATTTTCACAGAGTAGTGCAAATATTTGTCAGGGAATACACACTTCAAGTTGTTTTAGGAAAAGGGTAATGGTGTCATGAGGAGGGGAAAAAAATAATTTACATTAAGCTAATAAAATATGTGAGTTTTAGCATGATAGAAATACCATAATGGATCAAAGCCACAGATCTAGATAAGTTAGCAAATGAAATATAGCAGTGGGGGACACTGAGAATAACCAGCATGCAGCAGAAAATAATATCTGCTAGCAATGAATTTGGATTTGGATCACACTAAACCCCAATTATGCTCTTTGTTTTCCATTTTATAAACTGTCCTCATTGTCCCCAGAGTCTGAACACTCATTTTCTTGAAGATCATCATATTCATATGAGATTGTTAAATCTTGCTGCCAAATGTTTTAAAATTTGTGTTGTGGCCAACTGGCTATTGTAATAGCAGAATGTGCAAGGACAAGTAGGTGTATCATGATTTTTATTAGCCATGCTGTTCATTATTTGTAAACTTCTATCATGTTTCTGCTGCTTCTTAGTCTCATCCATGGACTGATTAGTTCTGTTCTATATATTTATCTTCACTTGGAAGGTTTCCATTCTCCTAGAAACTTCTATTACCTGTATTTGGATTTTTTGTATGCCTGCTTTTCCCTCTCTAAAGGGATGGGAAGATAAATGTTGTTGATGAAAGCATATAATAGATTTAATGACTTTTTTCAATTATTTTCTATTCTAGTCATTCTGTTTACCTTGTATTTAGTTACTGATAAAAATGGAGTAGGTATTTTTAGTGATGTCCCAAATGAATTCAGAGTCATTCTTCCCTCACTTACAGGAGATTTACAATCACTAATTATCTATTCAGTATACACAATGCTTTTGTCATGGAATGACAGGAGTCACTGTGTTTTATCTCTCCATTTGACGTTCTCTCAGTCTTTTTAAGGCTTGAACAACCTAAATATTCTGCTGTCTGCAAATGCTGCCACTTGCATTCTGTTACCAAATAGTGAATGTACAGATTCTGCTGTGACATCTTCAAATGAGGCATCCAGTTTTCAAAACAGACATAGAATAATTACTTTTTCCAGACTATTGTGTTGCTATAATTTGTTACATGGGCAAGAAATGCCCCCAGACAAATAACAAATGATCTAACAGTAAGGAGCTGTTGTCAGTTCTTGAAAAAAATACATGAATTTTGACAATCAGAGGGCAAATGGATATTTTTGGAAGTTCTGGTTATACAGCAGCTCTCAGGGGAGAAAAAAAAAAGGGGGAGGGGTATGGAATATGGCCAGTCTTTGGGACTGAGATAATGTGCCAGAAATCTTAACAAGAACCTATTGAGTAACTTTCTGAAACAAGGTACTGTAGGTTGAATAAATGATTTAGTAAACGCATGGAAATTATGACACTGCCTTTCAGAAATTTTATGACCTCTGTATTAGAACTGATTAAAATATATCCTTTGTAATCCTTTCCCCCTTCTGCATCAACCCTAAAAGAATGTGAGAATTTGTCCTGTTTCCTCAGAAGACTTTTATCTCCTGTCTTTTCTTCACTAACCCTTATACGCTAAGTGTCTTGGTTGGATGTCATCTTCCAAACTGGTATTCCCATTTAAAGAGCAGAGGACATATATCCAATTGAACTTGCCCTGAGAAGTGGGTGTCTGTGACAATGCAGGGGGCATTGAGGAAATTAGTATGTTTGTTTCTGTATGATTTTGGATCACGAGTTGTGGTGATACTAGTACATCTGAAGTATACCCATTTTGTATCCACAGTCAGCTCTAGGTGGAATATCATGCCTAGGACATAGCAGATCTGTTGTATATGGTGTGCAGAACTTTACTGTTCCATGTGCCAGCCTGCCAAACTGCCACGATCTGTTAGAGAATAGAAAGATCAATTTATCCAGCAAGTATTGTAACTGGAATGGCTATCCCCAACCTCAGACACTGTGTGAAATGTAGTTTTGGGCTGAAATCTAAATTTGGCATGAAGTCTTGCTTATAATTTTAGTAAATATAAAAGTGGAACAAACTTATATGTAATAAACTAAATTGCAATTAACCCTTTTATACCTCAGTCAAACATTAAAGTTTGCTTTTTGAAGAATGTATGTCAACCAGTTCTCATGGTTTGATATAATATTTCATCTACGCCTCACACTAGCCAGTAGCTAACAACCATTTTCTTACACAAGCACTCTGGTTCATTAAAGCAAAGTCATTGACAAGGTACTAATAAACCTGATTTAGTCATGCAGCTTGCAGTGAAAGCCTCAAGTTGAAGGCTGTGTGTGTATGTTATTTTTTAACTGCTGCTCTGATCCACCAGCTTTTTCTATCAAGGTAAAATGCATTAAACTAGCCCATAATTCTTCTGTCTGCTTTGTGTTGCTTGAGAGGCTTTAAAGAGCTATAATGAATTTGCCAAACAAATAATGAACAGCCATGACCCTGCATCACGCACAAGGAAGAATTCACTAGTGAAAATACTATATATATATACGTGACTCCTCAGCTGTTACACAACTGCAGAAGCATCAGAGTCCTTGAAATGATATTGTATGCTGAATAAAGGAGAATGATAAAAGATAACAATAGCTATTGTCATTTCCTGACGTGAAATCTAGTCTTGAATTGGCTATAATAGCAAATGAAACTTGCTGGGAAAAATCCATTCTGATCACAAGTGCTGTGTCTTTCTCCCTGGTCCTCATTTGAGTTTAAAATTGAAAAGTCATATACAGCGAGATTATTTCACATGAAAAAAAGCTTTATCCAGCCAGTTTGCAACTGGAGATCAAGGTTGTAGGTGTGTTTGGGTGAGAAGAAGAGAGAATTACCAATCCATGTGTTTGGCCACAATTTCTAGACATGCATATGTTGGGAAGTCATTGTCGATAAAAAAACCTAGTGAAATTAAGGCTAGTTTAGATCTATTTATGAAATCATTATTATCTTACAAAAATACTGGAAGAGTGTATAACTCTGATGCTGTGACCTCCTCCATGTGGCACAAGGAAAAAAAACCCTCAGGCAAACTAACAAAACCCCTATTTCTAGAAAGAACTATCCTACATATATGTACACTTTTATCCTATCTCAATTACCACCCTTTGTAATTGTCATCAAAGGCTGATTCTACAGCCAGAAGCAGCTCCTTCTCTGCACTTATATCATATAAACCACCCATGATTTCATGACTAGGAATTAGGTGGCAAAACCATCTCTGTGACACGAAGAAATTCTCCTAATTTAGGGAAATGCTATTGCATTGTGCTTCCAGAGAAATAGCTGATAAAGAGGCCTAGGATGTGACAGATTATTAATCACCTTTTCTGAGAGTTCCAAGTGTAGTAATCTTTTTTTAATTTATTATCATTTTCTCTCTCTCTTGTTGTGCAAAACTGATAAAATACAGGCGGTTTTGGGCTTGCCCCAAAGTGGAATTCACTGGACACAAAAATCACTATGTATCTCAAATGGGCCTGAATTTTTGCCTATATAGACTCCTCAGAAATGTCAATGCCACAAAGAAGTGAAATGGTCAAGATGCTTGCAGCTCTGAGGCTGACCTCAGAGGTTCAGTATTATCTTCCCCCCACTTTTTTTCACCTTTCAGATTGTTTATAAAATAGTGATCTGCAAACCTGTTTTGTAAATCTCTTTGATATTTTCTTTCATATATGCTAGTTTAAAAAAATTATTTGAGAACATGTCTAATTAGTAATCAAGTTCAGATGTGGTAGTGCACCCAATTGCTACCTCCTCTCTGTCTAGCTGAGATTAGATGGGAGAAAGGATGATGTTCATAGCACTAGTTCTCAGTGTGGGCAACAGCTTTGGAAAAGTATGCTCTGCCCAGCAACAGCAGTACTTGGTTTTGGTCAGTAATACCTGAAGATATGGTGCAAAGGAATAGTCACTTTGCTGTTCCTCTCTAATCTGTCTTTTACCTTGGAAGTTGTACTTATATATGCATGTATGTGTGTGTGTATATATATGTGTGTGGGGGGGGGTACATTTGTACAACTCTTTCTTCTTGAAAAGTCCTAACCCTAGTCTTCCAAAATACTGCTTAGGAGCAGCATTTTATGTTATATTTGATCTTTTTAACACTCTTGGTTTGAATCCCTCCCCTTCTGACAGTCCTTTGCTAGCCAAGTAATTGAGCAGCTATTGAAATTAACTACCAAGGCATGAGCAAAGTAGATCTAGTGCCATCATTTCATGGCTCTGCAGTGAACTCTGCTCATGCTTTCTGTACCTTGCAAGTGTTTTGTGACACAACAGTGGTGGCTGCAGTAAATTTAGTATACAGCGTCCCAGCCCTGAGGACTATAAAAATGAATGAGGAGCAGGAAAAGTTTAGATGTAAAGGTACCATAAGTTTTGAGGGCACTCAAAGACTGGTGCTGTGAATTTGCTGATGTTTCGTTCTATGGTCTTAAACATCAATTAAACATCATTCCTTGTGATTTGTTTTCATAAGATGGTAATAATGTTCCTTTTATGTTTGAAGCTAGTGGATGTCATCCCCTAGGGAGAGACTTGATAATCTCTTTTTCACTAGTACACTCAGCACTTCCCATACAGAGAGCCAAAATGCTTCTGGAAGAGCCTGGTTGGCAAAGAGTGAATGGTAGCTCTTGTAGCAGATGGAATTGTCAAGTAGCCTTTTGAGGACAACAGTCTGATTGCTGGTGAAATTAAAGCTTGCATAGCTGTGAAAGGCTGAGAGATATAATGGAGATGGTAAAGATTAAAACATTAACAACTGAGGAGAGTCAGAAGGGATCTCCAAGAAGATCAGATACTTCGTATCTGCAGTAAGCTCTCCTCAATGAATGCCAGTCCAGCAGGAGAGACCATCAGCCAGTAAATTTTCTAGGGAAACAGGAGAAATCTTCAGAAAGGATCTGAATGTCAAATCCTAACTTAACAAATCCCCTCCTTCATATGGGGAGTTATGTTTGCCTAACTTGTAAAGATAATATGGGGGTAGGTGGGTATGTATCTTAAAAATTTACAGGAAAAGTTTCAGGAGAATTTCTAGCTGTTCAGCTACAAAACATCAATACTAGCATTTTTCTTTCTTTCTTTCTTTCTTACTTTGGCAAGGCGTGGGGTTTTTTTGCTTAAGAGTTCATTTACCTATTTACTTAATGCTTTCACTGACAAGATTTGATATTTGAAGAAAATTTATACCTTAAGTTACATAACATTTTTAGTAATGCATCTTTTTGTCCAACCTTTTAACTCTATTTTCTACCCTGAGCTGCTATACTCCATTTTGGTAAGGTCTCACTGCCTATCTAATAAGTTATTACTGCTCAGTATGTGTTTTCATGACCTGGGTAACATGCATGGCTTTCATAAACAGGAAATATTTCGTACTGCAACAAGTTTTTCCAAGTGACCACAGTTTTCATTCAAAATGTAAAGAAAACATCCTCAGGAAAACTACACAGTTCTAAATGTCATGCCAGGCCTGGCCTGTTGACAAGTACTCACAAAACTAAAATTCTTTGTTCAAATGCCTGTGTTCAGAGTGTGTGTGGAAGAACAAGACCCTTAAATGCTATGTTTATTTGCCACTCAGTATTTAGTGGTGTTTCATAAATAAAATTTTAGGCAATAAAACTTTTAACTGTAATTGTCCAGACAGCATGAATAATCAGTGGTGTGTTTTCAAAATGAATGGTTCCCAAATAAGGAAGACTAAAACTGTTTAAATAAATTCTCAGGAAAAGCTAACCTATTAGTCAACGACACAGTGTTTATTCTGAAATGGTTATTATTCTATTTAACCATGTTTGATTTTACATGTTTAGATTTAACTGTGATACATCCTGAATTGATCAATATTTCCTACAGACATTTAGTTTTTGTGTACCCTATTTTAGCATCCACTCACTCAAGATATAGCTGTAGTTTAGGTGAAAGAATATCCCCTAGTAAGCAACATATGCAAGAGATTTCTATACCGACTTCCATTGTCATTCACCCCAGATGCTTAATAGAAGTACCCAGCAGAGCTCTCTTCATATATTTACTAAAAGAGTCCATGTTAATCTCCTATTTTAGGATTTGTTTGCAACATTTGTTATCAATGAAC
The DNA here is from genome assembly GCA_013396975.1 of Bucco capensis. Classification (NCBI taxonomy): domain Eukaryota; kingdom Metazoa; phylum Chordata; class Aves; order Piciformes; family Bucconidae; genus Bucco; species Bucco capensis. Next base: position 390,018 of record VWZO01021411.1, read on the forward strand.
GTCAGTTTCTGCACAGAGATTAACTATCTCTTCTGGATTATCTAGCACTGCATGAATCATATTTCTTTCAGGGGAGCCAGCTTGTTGCAGTTAAGCCTCTTTATCTTTAATGCAACATTCATTAATGCTGGGGTTCTACAGGATCCCATTTTGGGACCCATACTGTTTTGCAATTATGTATGTCCCATAGGCATTATCAGATTGTTCTTGTTGTTTCCAGTATCACATGCAGATGATCTTCAGATTTGCGTTTTTCTCTTCCATCTTAAACTGAATGCTAATGAGACACAGTAGTTACTAATTTGTCCATCTCTAGGTCTTTGCACTCCTCACTCATTGCTTCTATAAATAGAAGTTCCATTTTTCCTGTTGCCAAGGCTCGTAGCCTTGGTGATAAAAGAAGAAAGGGGGAAAAATTGGATCCCTGAAAAACAGTGAAGATCTGCTCCTCCTCCTAGGTGAGGGCAGGCAGGTCTGAAGAATATGAGCTTCTCACTGGAGTCCTTACAGAGGAACAGATAGGAATAATAATAATACAAAGAATAGATAGCAATTACTAAAGGCGAAGACAATGTGCAATGGAAAGTGCCATCCTAAGAACTGTTACGGGCAGTAGGATGTTTCTGCAGCTAGACAGAGGATATCAGTTTGAAGAAGCATTGCTTAAGCCATCATGCCAAATTTGTGGTCTCAAAGGTCTCTAAGCAAGAAGTGGAAGCATCAATGTGAAGAGAGAGGTGGCAGTACAGTCCTACATAGTGCAGCTATTTTGACATGGAGCTCTTGACAGTGTAAGCTAGAGAGCCTTGGAAATTCATAGTCACATTTCAGGAAAGATGGAGATTTACTCAAGAGAGTCCAGTGCAGAGCAACAAGATTGTAGGAACAAAGTGTAGTTTCAGTGCATTATACAGTTCAATATCCAGTTCAGTATCTTGTCCCTAACACTAACAAGCAGTGAGTGTTGAGGGAAAGAATGTAAAAACTAGACATAGAACAAAATGCCTTTTGATTTATTTTGCACATTTTAGTAAGTCATAATTTAGGGAAATTCTGCATTCAAAGGTATTCCAGCATCATGCTTTTTAGTTGCCTTTTTGGTTTAAATGTTGAATGTAGCTTAATTACCTTTTAAGTCATTTATAATGTTTTTATCTACTGCATCTTTCAGTGAAGAGTCTCACAGAAAAGCTTTCTATCAGTAAGGGGGCAATGAAACACTGAAATAGATTGATGCTTATGCTGATATGTCAGTGTATATCTTTAAGAACAGGTTAGACAACTACCTGGAGTAATAATGTAACACTAAACAGGTATGATTCAGAAAGAGGACATATTCACTTGATCAGACCCTGCCATAAATGTATATTTTTGACATTTTGTTCATTGCCAGTTAACACAGGTTGTGAAGCAGAGAACAACAGGCCTGCTGTGTTGGGAAATATTTCGAGAATTATTCATAAAGGATGAACTTGTTAGCTTGCTAGATAAAAGTCTGTTAAGCAGTAGCCAAGAGCCATGGGTTTGTAGCAGTAGATCTTGTCAGAAGCATATGATAGAATTAATCAAGAAGCAAGTGGGACAAAAATTAGAGACTGGGGATGCTGTAAATCTGATTGACTTAGATCTGAGTAAGGCTTTGATAAAGTTTCACAAGAAGAAGTTGATATGCAGACTCAAGGATATTAGAGTCAATGAGAAGATGATGAAATGGATTGAAAACTGGCTGAATAAATGGCTACAAAGTGACTAAGACAACAGAAACAAATACAGACCCCTGGATTTATTCATTTGCCACTTCAAAAACTTCTCTGTTCTTTATTGAGATGCTTATTTGCACTTAGGATATGTCCACTGTTGCAGACAAATAGCTGGGGAAATGCAATGATGCAATGTACTTTTACATCTGAGGAAATCTGCTACTTCTCTCTAAGGAATAGAGAGAAAAGGAACTAACAATGCAATTCATGTCATTACAAGGCAGAAATATTAAATAGGCAAATTCATTTTTGGAAGTGTTCCCCCCCCTCCGTGATGAATTATGCGTGACTGGCTCATAGACACAAACATTATGGGCAGCTAAAGTGCAAGGAAGATGAAATTACTCTGGTGCCTCCTTTTTTCCTCATTTATGCACACTGTGCATCAGCATCGTGTGGACTTGCATTACTTTAACTCCCCCTTTTGTAGGACTTGCCCCTTATAGCACCTTAAAATGCCACTTTCTGAGGAAGCATTCTGTCTTCAATCTCATCTTGCATTCTTCTTTCAAATTTAAAGACTGAAGTGTAAAGATACTATAGGACCTTAGAAAGGTCCATTGCTCTTAAAAAATCCTCTAGTTCTGGGAAATGTTCTCTCTCCCTTGATAGAGAGTAGTTCTCAGAGCCAAACTGTAGAAGCATCATCTGGCATATAGAGGTTTGGCTGAGATTCAGTCCTGGGTCAACTATAATTTGCCCTCTGAACAATCAATTTATGATTTGCCTCAGTGCTTTGTGTGTAAAAATGAGAATGATACAGAGTTATTTTGTAGACATAATCAGGTAATGAGGCATTTAGCTTTCTGCCATGAGGCAGGAATGAATGTTAATAAAAATGAATCTGTATAAGCAGACTCAGGTCTTAGAAGAATCATACTGTACATTCTATTATTGGTTTAGAAAAAGGTATGTGTATGTGTGTATACATACATATGTGCCTAAATGTGTGATTTATATTGGTGAATGAATTTGCAATGGGGCATGTTGTACAGATATAATATATATAAAACTAACTTACATTCATTCGTAGAAGCAGATACATGATAAGACATATGTAGAGACTTTTAATCCAACCTTTTGTTGTTCTTTGGACCCCTCTAAACTGATTCATCAAAAACTGTTGCTTACAGCAAAGAATCATTACTCTGTATTCTGGGAGCTGTAAAATATCATATTCTTTATCTGAACAGCATGCTAGAGAAGCTGCACAAGAAGTACAGTGATACCTAGTGAAAGAGGAAGTAGTCTGTCCTCAGTCAATGGCAGAGAAACACGCATTAGTATCTGATTTGTTTTTTTTTTCCTAAAAGTTTCTGTTCTTCAGTAGAACGCCTTTATCAACCTCAACTGTACAGCACAGACTCAGAACATAAACAGCAGTGGTTTAAAACTAAATCTTCCCTCAGGAAGTGTGGATGCTCCATGAATCCAAAATTGGGACTGGAAATAGCACTGAAATGGCTTTTAGGGAAGCAAACCAAGCACAGGCCAGCAGAAGGGTGGCAATGTGGCACTCTCACATCTTGTTCAAATCCTCTGAAGTACCTAAAAATACTTTATTCCATTCCAATACACCATTGCAATGATCTATCTCCCAGTACAGTCCCAAATAGGTTTTCATGCAGCATGACTTTATTTTCCTTTTGGTTTTGGTTAGTATTTTTTTCCTCACAAGATCAAGTGAAACACAGTGTCTTTAAACATCTAGGAAGCTTGTAACAATCATTCTGAATTCTGCATGGCAGCTGGGTTAACAGAAGTGTTACAAATACAGCAGTCCCATGTTGCTTATGTCCTGCTTTCTTGAATTGGATAGCAGAGTGTCTGCAAATACATTCTTGATGCTCTGGAGGTGTCCTGACATGCCTGAACCATCTCATGGTCATTTCCAATTTTATTTAAATAAATAGCTTGAAAAATAGAAAGCACAAGAAATACTTTATCTTTATTTTTCAAAGGTTTTTGAATGCAAAATTGAATGATTTTTTCTTCTAGACAAGCTGATAACTTTATTTTATTAGATGTTTGGGGGTTTTTTGCTTTTATTTAGTTGCCTGAGTAATATAACAAATGGAATACAGAACGTCTAAGTCAAGGAAATGGTTAATGCTGATAGAGAAATGAATACTTATTTTTAGATACTTCTGCTTAGAAGACTTGTTCATGTTGAGTCTGTGATCATTAGGTCAACACTCTGTTCCAACAATATGCTAATCAATGCCTTTCCAAACAAGAAACTCACAGTTACTTTTCTCCCATGGGGAAAGTAGAAAATCCTATAAAGCCTTAATTGACTTTAGGCTCTGGGTTTGGAAGCGACTTGGTAAGTCCTGAGCAATGTATTGGCTGTGTTCAGTAGCAAGGGGCTGGTGTGTGAAGAGTTTTGTCCTTTCTGGTAGATGTCACCGCAAGGGACATACACCAGATTTGAGCAGTCATAGAAGCATAGAATCATAGAATGGTTTGGATTGGAAGGGACCTCTAAAGGTCATCAAGTCCAATCCCCCAGAGGAGGGATCCTCCAATCCCCCAGGCAGAGGGACCTGGATAGGCTGAATTGGTGGGCTGAGCCCAATGGGACGAGCTTCAACAAGGCCAAGTGCCAGGTCCTACACTTTGGTCACAATAACCCCAAGCAATCCTATAGGCTTGGGAAAGAGTGTTTGGATTGCTGCCTGACAGAGAAGGACCTGGGGGTGCTGGTCGATAGTAGACTGAACATGAACCAGCAGTGTGCCCAGATGGCCGAGAAGCTAACAGCATCTTGGACTGTATCAAAAATAGTGTCACTAGTAGGACAAGAGGAGTCATCATCCCCCTGTACTCAGCACTGGTGTGGCCACACCTTGACTACTGTGTTCCGTTTCGGGCCCCTCAGTACAAGAAGGACACAGAGGCCTTAGAGCATGTCCAGGGAAGGGCAATGAGGCTGGTGAAGAGTCTGGAGAATAAGCTTTATGANAGCCTTGCAGAAGTCCAGTCAAAAAACCCAAACCAAACAAACAAAAAACCAAACCAACGAAACAAACTCCAAACCAACAATGTTAGGCAGCTAACCGTGTAAATAACATAAGTGATTCTTTGTAAAAAGAGACAGCAAGGTAGAAGCTCTACCTATGTATCTCCTACTTTCCTCCATATATGTCATCTCCCAGAAATAAAACAAACATTGTCTATTTTAAGAAAATGTTTGTTTGAAAACTATCATGAAGCATTTTCTTTTTTTTTCCCCCTTCTTTCTTTTTTTCCAATCTTGTGGTTGAAAAGGGAAAAGACAAGATGTCCACCATCAGGTAGGATTCCTTCATTTATAGGGCTTTGTTTTACAACCGTCCTCCTTCATTTGCATTTGGAGAAGTCCAAAACCTTATGGTTTCTACTTCACACTGCTTAACACATGTATGCACGAAGTATTAAAGAAACAATTTTAGGGCTTAAAGGTAAGCATTTGGTGTTTTTATGTCAGTTTCTTGATGCCACTCAGAAAAAACTTGGTCCATCAGCGTACGTACTAGGCCATATAAAACTTAAAATGGTGCTAGGTGTCTATATCTAACCCCTGGACTCAACCTCCCAAACAGGCTACTGGCCTTAATTTAATTACTAAATTAAACATATTTATTTTCACTTCATTCCATTTTGTTCAAAGGGCTATTTTAATTCAAAACCTCTATGTGGGTGTATAGTAACTTTGTGAATTCTGCTGTTGGGTCCACAACAGTCTCAAAACCTTTCTCGTCATTGCTTATTTTTTCCTGATTAATTTGTTTTGCTTGAGAAGTTCTCTGAGTTTGCTATGGAAATATCTGAGAAGTCTGTCACAGCTGTTAAACTGGAATGAAAGAATATTTCAAACATCCATGCAGAATAAAAGATGCCTTGCAAAGAAAGAGGGGGGAAAAATCAAGAAAAATTTCCACTTTTTATGCCTTTTTATTTAACAAAGCACTATCACAAGCTGTGTCATAGTTGTTTTCCTTGTCCCCTAATCAGTCAGTCATATCATATGAAGCTTTTCATATCAAAGCCCTAATGTAAAGGAATTTCTTAAAGTAAGACTTTAAAGTTACTGTACCTTGTGAGTGAAGGCCCTTGATCATTGTTTGCCTATGAATCATCATCATAAAGTTAAAACTTAATCACCTAGTTGTAGGGAGACTGATATCATACTTCCTCTTTGAGAAGACAAAGAAAGTTGAGGGAGATGGATCCATGTAAGAGATGGGTTTTTTTCCATACAAGAGGTGTTTCTACAGGCCAGGAGGCAATGCTGAAGTCCCAAAATTGAGACATGATGACTTGCTCAATGGATTTGACTTTGGTTGCTTGGAAATAGTTTGGTGTCAATCCAGTTTGTATTCAGTCATGAGTGGTGTTCTCCAGGGCTCAGTACTGGGACCAGCTCTGTTCAACATCTTTATCAATGATCTGGATGAAGGGATAGAGTGCACCCTCAGTAAGTTTTCAGACAACACCAGGACAGGAGGGAGTGTTGATCTGCTTGAGGATTGGGAGGCACTGCAGAGGGACCTGGATAGGCTGAATCGGTGGGCTGAGCCCAATGGGACAAGCTTCAACAAGGCCAAGTGCCAGGTCCTACACTTTGGTCACAATAACCCCAAGCAATCCTATAGGCTTGGGAAAGAGTGTTTGGATTGCTGCCTGACAGAGAAGGACCTGGGGGTGCTGGTCGATAGTAGACTGAACATGAACCAGCAGTGTGCCCAGATGGCAGAGAAGCTAACAGCATCTTGGACTGTATCAAAAATAGTGTGACTAGTAGGACAAGAGAAGTCATCATCCCCCTGTACTCAGCACTGGTGTGGCCACACCTTGACTACTGTGTTCCGTTTCGGGCCCCTCAGTACAAGAAGGACACAGAGGCATTAGAGCATGTCCAGGGAAGGGCAATGAGGCTGGTGAAGAGTCTGGAGAATAAGCTTTATGAGGAGCAGCTGAGGGAACTGGGATTGTTTAGTCTGAGGAAGAGCAGGCTCAGAGGAGACCTTATCTGCACTTGAGGATCTCAGAGGTCTTTTCCAATTTTAATGACTCTGTGGTTCTATGTCTCGAAAAAAAAGGGTCTCCAGTTCGCTTCCTGGTCCTGTTAGCGTTTCCCCAAGACAGTGGTTTGAAAGGAAGCCCTTTGCTCTCACACTTCTTCCTTGAGTTCCCTTGAATTGTGCCCATTGTACTCCATTTCACTGCTCAGTTCTATTCTCCCTTTCTATGTTACAGGAATCAAAATAATTGACAGTGCTTTATGCTACTACCTGAGTCACTAGCATTCCTAAGGGACATGTCAAGGGTGAGGGACAGTAATGAATAGGAATTTTCTCCTAAGTAAAGTTCAGGACTAAATGGATGTAGCCAGTGCTGTCTCATGCAGAGATGAACCACATGCATTGTACTGCAAGCCTTAGCATTTAGTGCATGAGGACTTACATATAACTAGGACAAGCTGTTAGGAAATCAAAATTTGTTTAAAAAGATCATAAAATGCATGTTAACTTGCCTCTGCTAAAACCCATATTGCTAAGTATCAGTTGGACAAGATTTAATTAATAACAATCACAGCTTGATAGAGGCAAAGACACTGAAGAGCTTTAAAAGCTACTTGATCTATTCCAAGACAGAATTATACTTGTAATTTAATATTAGTCATGTAGATAATAATTATTAATAATTTCACCTTTATAGTGGTGGTGTTGTTCCCAGTTTGCATATGAGGAAACAGCAGCCAAATCAGGAAAACTTTTCACATTTTTTTAAAAATTTAGATTTTAATATACCAAGGGCCTTCTCCAGCATGTCTGATACTTTTTTCTCATTTTTCAGAGTGTAGCTATGCTATGGATTTCCTCTATGTCATTCCGAAAGGATTTTTAATAAAACGAGCCATGTACAGCCATCAGCAATAATTATGAAAGCAAAGATTGATCACTATCGATACTAATTAGTCAAACTAATAATTAATGGCTGTAGTGCACCTGCCATGATTTAAAATGGCAATTATTCTACCAGAAATTAGTACCTCAGCTATGTTATCTGCCAAGTTGCAACTGTGCTTGACAGTAAGATGTTAGGGGTAAAGCACCTTGTGGCTATGGAACAAACTGAACCAAGCCTTCTTTATGGAGATAATGTCTGGGTTTGTTTTTTTTCCCCAGGCATAAAGTATGAATTACATCTTATTAGAAAAAAAAAAATCTAGTAGCATTGTAACATTTGTAAAAGGTCAAAATCTGCTAGCGTTTACTAACTGCTATCCCAGTTATTTCTAATTATTTATTTACATTTGGGTTTACTTCTTTTCTACTTTGTCGGAACTTACAAAGTTACCTGTTTTCTGCTAATACAAATAAATCCATTCACAAACTTGCTTACTGAAAATACTTGTATTTGAGTTCTCATACTGGACTGGTAAGGACAGCAGCTCTCTTTCTGAAGTGCCAAGTGCCTGTGGTTACATTTACTTGGCTCTAAATTGTACTCTATGCCACCCCACACTGAAAACTAAATGTCTTCTCTCAAAATCAGAGTACGGTGTTTCATCTTTGCTATCTCCTCTCTTCTTGAAGATAGTGAAGGAGCATTCTAGATCAGGGTCTTTATTCTTCTGAAAGGTGATGTAACAGATAACCACAACTGTTCTGTTCCTCAAAGACAGTAGATTTGCAAATGTTTGCAAGCATCACAGCTTGTCTCCCCCACCAGTGCCATTTCCTGTCCTAGATGTAGCAGCAGCCAAGCTATACCATTTGCAAATGGAAGCTCTCAATAAAGGGACTGTTATTTTAACACAACATATATGAACACATTTGGAGTCTTTCACCTTGAAAGTAAGCATTTGTGTGGAGGAAACAGAAAAAAAATTTGCAATTTAACCTGCTACCTTAGTCCATACAAGCTTAGTGTAAAATAGCTTGGACATGAATCCAGGATGTTCTAACCGAGGGCTGGAGCTCTACTGCTTAAAAGGAAATCCTTGTAGCTGGAACTTCTAAACATGGAACAAGGGTTACAAATACAAGTTACAGGAGTTTACTTTTAGCTAGGGAAGACAGATGCCTAACACTTTTTGAAACAGTGTGAAAATATGGACCCCATGCTATCATGCTATTAAGCCACACATGACCTCTTTTCTCTCAATTTTTAATGCATGGTTCTCTTTTGTTATTTCTTTAAAAGGTTAGTACATCAAATACTTGGGAGTTGTTTAAAATCTTGTTGTGGTTTGATATGACTCATTTTATCACATCTTCAGTAGCATGGATGGTGGTAAAAAGAAAAATGTTAAGACTGAGATTGGAGATACACACTGAAAGAGGGGGAATGATTTATTCTGTAAGATATTAGGGATAGGAAAATCATAACTGCACAAAGATAGAATGTTGCAAATTCTTAAAGTGCATGGAGAAGTGAAGAGTAGGAAAAGGAGTTAAGATGAGAAAACCAGAATATGTATTTCTAATCATAAAAAAAACCCAGCAAGAGTAAGCATTTTTGGAATTATAGAAAGAAAAGGATATTACAGCAGTATCAGCTGTTGTCTCAGCTGTGCAGATGTGATATGGGCTTATAGAGCTTTTTACCAAAAAGAAATTACTGGTATTTTCATCAAGAATAATAGTTTAGAGGTTTGAATTGGGCTTTTTTAATTAAATAAACAGTCTAGTCTCACAACACCAAAAAGAGAATTTTGCAAAGGGAGGTCCCAGCTGTATATAGGGGGAAATGTAACCCATTACAGCCTTTGGAATATGGCAATGTATAGCAGCCTTCACATGTAAGTAGGACTACTGGCAGAACTGGGAATAGAGGCAGTGTCCTGCTTTGCCACACTTGCACTTTCCAGAATGCAGGAGAAGTCTCAGAAAACTGCTTGTTTTCCTTTGAGCCTGTGGGATTGATTCAAGGTGGTTTTACATGGTTTCACAAAAAGAAGGGAAGTGGAATTATTGTTTCTTTATAATGTAGCTGCTATAAGCACCACAGCAAAATCAGTAGAAAAATAGGTAAGGAATAAAATAATGATAACAGAAGTACATAGCCAGAGTTATTATTTTTGCCCTTCAGGTGAACTGCTTCAGCTTTTTGTTGTTCATGCTGGCTGACCAATACTCATAGAGATATAAGATGAGCATCTCCCTGCTGGCCTCTGTTCATTCTGCCTTATCAAACTCCTAGCAAGCGTTCCTGTCAGAGAGGTCTCTCAAGCATAAAAGTCTGGTTGGCCCTCTACCAAATCCTGCGGGGGTGACTGGAGATAAGGGGACATCAGCACACTGCTTCAGCTTCCTTCTGCTGAGAAGCAGATCCTTGGAGACTATTGGAACTAAAATAAATTTGAACAGCCTCTAAGGGCTAGGCCCACATTACTTCCTGTGCACTGTGCTTGAAAACTGCTTTTTCCTCCCACTCTCTGATTCCTGTGATGAGTACAGCTCAGCTGAACAAAGGATCTCACTCAGTAGGTTGACCAGCAAGAAGGAAAATAATAAGAAGTGTAAATATACACAGTTTGTGACCCTGCAGTGGTAAGGAGTTGGACTTGATGATGTCCCTTAGGAATCAACCAAATTCTTGCATATAGTAACAATAACAATAATAGTAGTTGGATTATTTTACACAGTAAAACTTGGATAATATTAACATTTTTTTCAGAAAAAAAAATAATCCTGCAAGTTTTATTGCCAAAATGAAGTAAAATATACTGAACTTGGATGATACTTACATAAAGAAAAATAAATAGAAAACTACACATTCCAAAGAACTAATTCTTAATGGACCTTCAAACTACTACTGGTATTTTAGAAATAAAGAGAGCTAAATCCAAATGTAAATTGGCTAGAGTTAAACTTCATAAGTGAAGTTTATGTGCCAAGGTTCGAAACTGTGACCATGGAAATTCCAGTTTAAGTGCTCCTTATACTCAGAGGTGCTTAAATTCCAGTAGCATAGTACTTCTTGGACATATTCCCTACAGCTTTGTCTAGATGTTCCTAAAATGCAAGAGGTTTGACAGGATGCCCAGCTAGTATTAACTTTTACCCAATCCAGAGCAGGAGCCAAAAACAACTTCTTTCCAAACACCCTGAAAGGCTCAGTCCAGGAAGCAGTCTCAGAATATTTGGACTCTGCACTCAGAATGAAGTTCCCAAATCTAATGATGAGTGCTAGTACTCTTGGTGTGACTCCTGTTTATTTTATTACCAAGTACTTAGAAAATTTATCTATGAAGTGGGAAGTTTAAAGTTTATTTCATATGTGTGTCTGATCATGCTACTTTTCTTCTACCTCAGTGGAAGATGTATCTTTAGTCACCAGCCATAGGTAACACTGAACAAGGACATTCTTGTTGAAGTTCTGTTGCAGTACAAAAGCATTTATTAGGTCACAAAGAAAGTAAATTAAAGATGAATCCATAGCCTGGAACACTTGCCTGGAAAAGGGAAGCCCAGACGTCAGCCAAAAGACTGCTGGCTCATTTTTGTTTTCTAGGGTCTTCCAACTAAAATAGCCTTGTGGTTAGAAAAGTCTTTCTGCAAGTGAGAGTTGCTGGTTTGATTCAACTTTAATAGCAAATTTATTGAGAAGTCTGACATCTGACTGCCTTTTTTCTTTTACTTTTTTTTTAATCATAGAATCATAGAATGGTTGGAAGGGACCTCTGGAGGTCATCTAGTCCAACCCTCCCGCAGTGGGCAGGGACATCCCCAACTAGATCAGGTTACTCAGAGCCCTGTCAAGCCTCAAATGTTAATGTCGTAGCCCTCTGTCACCAGAAACCACAGTCAGTTTTGGAGCAACATCTCTGTGCTGGAAACAAAGGGACTGCATTTGAAAGACACAGATTGCTGCCAGCAGCATTTCCTATAGCCTGCCCTTATGGTGATGGTGTAGGCTATGTTTACCCCTGTGCTTAGCATACTAGTTGTCTTGGATCCTGTTCTGAAAGCTCCCAATATTGTTCATTGGCATCTAACCTAGTCCTGGATTTCAGTAGAACTTTTCATATTGGTTTTGTTTAAAATGTGGTTTACTGCACTGTAAGTTTTTAGAGCTATTTCTGAAAGCATTTCCAAGAGAGTGATTCCCTTAATCTGTTCGAGGGAGATGATGTAGTGAAACAGCTTAATGATAGGTGAGATGATTCATCTACATAATTTTCATGTTGTGAGATTGTAGCACCTTTCAAAAGGAGAAGAAGAAAGAAAAAAAATCCATTTAGACATTTATCAAATCTTTTTGATATTTCACATGTCAAAATTATTCTCATGACTCATGACCGAATCCTTGAATATACTACTGTTTGGAAAGTCTATTCATCACACTTGCATTTTAAGAGCTGAATTCATGCTTCTCAAGGAAAACTACTTCAACAATCTGCTTCTGCTACAACATTTGCAGTTGCTTATGCTTTTCTCCCCACTTCAAGCCTCAAATTACATGCTTAAATGAATCTTCCCCACTGCAGTGTTCAAATACTCGCTTTCTGTGATATATAAGATGATGCTGAGAAAAACTAAAATTTCACTTGAAAGAAGGCTGGATTGCTCTTAGGATAGGATGAAGAATTAAATATTGGTCTCAAATAAGGGAAAGATCAGAAGTCAGATTTTGAGGACAAAAGATTCTTCTGTTGTTGTATATTAACTCTTCTGCTGATGTTAATTGATTTTGGCCATTCTTAATCTGGTAAATGGAAGTAGTATCTCAGAGGGAAAAAAACTGCATCAGCAGTAGCTGGTAGCAAGATGTAGGTCAGTTTGACAATATCAAAGATGGACAAATCCATTTTAATGTAGAAGTTACAGGAATTTGGACTCTTGAAGTTCTACAGTGCAACCAGTAGAAGGAATTTCAGCAAGACTTAACATAACTCTATTTTTCATTTTATCAGGAGGTAAACCTAAGGAAGGGAGGTCAGTTTTCTTTCACCAGACTCAGTATAAAATCCAACCTAGGTATTTTTTTTCTTTCTTCATTTTGGTATTTCAAGTATTCTTGTACACAATTGTCTCACAATTAATATCCTTTTGAAAGACTGCTGCAGCAAAATCTCATCTCCAACAAGCAAACAACCCTCTGAATTGGTGGGACAAGCACTCTAATTAATTTTGACTCAACTGATTGCCTTGATCCTCGTGTTTGTTTTTGCCTGGGTTAACTTCTTTTGATACTTTATGCTGTTCATCACGATAGGTTTTTAATTAAATTGATATATTAACTGTTTAGTAATTACAGTTGAAGTATCTGTTGTAAATGTCACGCTGCTGTGCTCTCACCCCAGGTCAGCAATGAAAATGAGATGTTGTGCTTCAATATATTTACCCAAGGAAATTAAAACATAAGATAATTTATGATTTATCATTATCATTAGAGGCATTTATTAAAATTATTTATTACCATACCTCATGCAATGTTTCATAAATGCAAAACGTTTTGTGTCTAAGTAGAGAATAAAATAAAAATTGAATGTGGGGATTCAACTTTGGTATCTGTCATAGCCTTTCTGTGAGGCCATCTACCTAATATTGCCAAAGAAGAGAGGAGGTAACATCTAAAAACAACTAGAAAACTTTAAGTATTATGTCATGCCTTAGGCTCTCACTATCCTGAAGTGGAATTGTTAACATGCTTGCTTCACAGAGCTACTACAAGGAGAAAAGACAAGCTTTTGGATAATTTAACAGCATCACAGAAAATATTGTGAGGATGCTTGTTCTGTATCCAGCAAAGGACAAATTTGAGTCTACTGTACAAGGCATGTATTGAGTAGTGAAGAATAAATCCATAGCCAGTTAAGCAAGTAGTTTCAGCTCAATGATGGGAGAATTGTCTAGAAAATGCATAGGTAAATGCATATTAAAGAAAATGTTCTAGTGCTAAATGTTCAGGCAGTCCTAGTCCCAGTACTTCCTATCTGTTGAAAGCTTTACATTGCAGGATTAACATTTCATGTATAATATATGCATAGATTTGATGACGTTTCACATAGGAATTACTTCCAAATAGGATTTCTAGCTCTATTTCAGAGATTGAATAGACATGCCATTAGCAGATGTAATATGGTGATGCAAGATGTGCTAGTTAGTGTCATTTCTCAACAAAATCACAGGTGAGACTGAAACCACGTTATGCAATACACTGCTCATACATGTCATTCTGAAGACTTTAAAATGTAAGAAATTAAACTGATGAAGAGTGAAGAAACTGAGTACTGTTATTGTTCTTTTATAACTAAAGAAATTAGAGGATCTTCATAAAGAATTAATATTACTCACTCTGGAAGGCATGTGGGAAGTTGTGAACTGACTGAACCCAGCTGTTGAACCAACTGCTCGACTGTGTCTATCCTCATTCCTACTGCACAACTTGTCTGTGTCCTGATTTCACACCACAGCTGGGGGACTGTCAGTTCAGCATCACCCACGTGCCCTGCCTTCCTACGGAGAGACCTCAGCACACCCTGGGAGAGGACTCTGTCTAGGTGACTAAAGGATAAGGGCTGGAAGACACACTGTAAAGCACACTTGCCACAACATGGATATACAGCTAGCTGGATCCTCCCTCCTCTCATCTTCTTTTAAACACTTACTTGAGATTCGAAGTCTGCAGTTCTAAGATGGTTAAGTCCCATTGCTTTCTATTGACACAGCTATTTTGATGTAACATTCACTGAGGTTGTTAATGATCTTGTATATGTCAAATAATCAATATAAATAAAAGAGGGAAGCTCTGAAAGTAATAACCAGCACTATATCAAAATAATTCACTACATAAATTCCTAAATGTAGAGCCTTGTTTTACAGATCATTGTAGTTTCTTGACATTGCTCTGCTGCCTGTATAAATGCTTCTGATGTTACGGTGTACTATAGATCAAGCAATGTGTTCAAGTTACTTAAATTTGTTAAGTGGGGCACCTTTTTCAAAATGTCAATTTCTGTCCAAAACACTGACATTTTATGAAAGCTGCCTCACTTCATAAATGTGTATATATATATATCCTGATTGGACTGCTCTGCCTGGAGTGTGCTGTAACTGGAGAGAGGACTCTTCATGTAGGATTCAAAACAATGGAAGGACATATGTAGATTGTTATTTTTTAAATGTACGTTTTAAATCTCCTTTTTATGTAATTTTATGATCTTATGTATTCGAGGCTTCAGAAATATTTGAAAAGTGTGAGGAAAATGCAGATTAAAACCTCACCACAGCAAATACCAAACAGTTGAAGGTGTTAGTGTGATCTTGGTCTCACTTCTACCAACTGCCATGTCACAAAGATTTCTTCCTTTACTCACAAACTGACACTTAATTTTGATTCCTTGTGTCCCCTTGGACAAGTTGTTTAGTTTCCCAGTATCTTGATTTTTTCTGTAAAATGAAAAGATTCATACTTAGTTAATTTTCATGGGCATAATGCTGCTTAATTAATATTTATAGAAATGAATAGAGACTCAGAAAACAGATTCTTAAGGAAGTTATTAATGATCAAGTACATTGTTTAATTAATTGATGGAGTGATGCATATGACACAACATTGCTAGGCAAAGGAGAGATACAACATCCTGGTTAACAGGATTTTAGACTAATCAAATCTTGTAAGGATTTTAACCTTGCTTAGCTACTGTTTCTCCCAATTAAATTATATCAAACCTGCAAGGAAAAGTAATATTGTCTTTCAGCACTGGTACATAAGGAAAGCCAATGAAAATACTAGATGCCTAGAAAATTTAGACTTAAGTTTACTGGGATGTATTTTCTTGAAAAGTCTTAATCAAATAGCAGCCACACTCTGAAAATAGGTTTGGCAGAGTTTTGAAACCACAACACTATCAAATTGATTAAAGGCACATAGTGCTGTCATTCCAGTGTTAGGACAAATAACTTTGAATTTTGACATATTTTGACATATTATCCCCAAACTTAATATGTTACTTTAACATCAGGCTTTGGGGAATATAAAATATAGGGAAATCAAGACTGGTGCACTCTTTATTCACTACATAGCACCTTTTATAAGTCCAAAACATTTAGAACAAAAAAAGCTAAGTGTGAAGATCCACCAAATTAGTAGCTATAAGTAACACAATAAACCATTTTCTTCCAATAGTTCTGTATTTTTCTCTACATGAAATTCAGCAACAGCTAGTCATTAGCACTCTGTGTAACACTGTAGAGGAAAGGGCAGCAAAGTCCTGGAAACAAGCCACCTGTTCTAGATTTAACATTAGCAGTTACTTGAAATAGTTTAATCCTTTGTGATTTTATCCTTATAGGTAGTTGGATCATAACTTTGAGACATTCCTTAGAAGCAAGTCCTCGCCCTCCATCCTTTTGTCACTCATCTGGAATAGAGCCTAGCTTTTTTAGTTTGGCCTTCTGAAACACAGTAAAATTGGATCATTTGAGAGTAGCAAACTTTTCTATCTAGGATCCCATGATTGAAAAACTTGGATTTTAACAGCTGACTTCTTGTGCTGCTCCCAATCAGCAGCTAAAATTGTTCACTCCTGTTCCTTTCACGGGATGGACATGTTAGAGGTCTCTAAGGCATAGTACTTTGGTGCCTTCCATCAAAAAAGATCTTTATAACTGTCTCTACAGCAGAGCTGGGCAAGACTGGAACTCTTAAGTATGTTTAGATGGATAATACTCTTGTTCACATGTAGGTGTGTGAGTGCCATCATTAATGAATGGAAGAATTTGATGTTTACTGAAATAATTTTCTTGTTCTGAGTGAATCTGAGTTTTGTTGCTTTGGGTGTAGTGCTCTGCACTTTTTTCTGATTTTGAGCAAGTTTTCTATTTCAATATACATTTTCATTGTTCAAACTAAACAGTACTGTTTATTTCCTTCAAAATATGATTGCACATTTATGAGCAGTTTAACAACCAGACTGCTCTCACAGTGTGTTCGATGAAGGCTAGAAATCAAGACATTAAAGCTTTAAGATATCAAACAACAAAGTAGCAAACCAGTGCAAATAATGTTCTTTCCCTTAGAGACATAGCATCCTTTATTAAAAAAGGGAGATACAATTCATCTGAGAGTTACTCTTTATTTCTGTGGCACTCAATGGCATTCCAGAGGCAAGGGAGGAGTTCCTCTGTACACTTTACATATGCTTCAGAGTTTCTGCAGAAAGCTCCTTGTAAAAGTAATAAAGAATGTAAATTTGGTGAAGCTGAAGATTAATAATATAAACAAACTTGATTTAACCCAACTTTTAAAGAGATCTTTTACATTAGTCTCACCATTTGATCACTATCACATCAGTTATTCACAGGCTGGTCTACTGAGGATATCCAGGTGGGGAAAATGCTGCTGTACTCAAAGTATGCACTCAAAAATCTATTTTTCCTGTCCAGAAAGAAAGAAGGAAAGACAAATTTGACTGAACCTATTCTTCCATGAAATAGTGGGGAAACACAGTAATATGAAGTAGATAAGTGTAATGGAAGAATATCAATTTAGCAATTAGTATTGAGTGACATATAAAGAAAGATCAAAGAGAAGATTCTCAGAAAGATGTTAAGAAGAATAAAAAACTGATGTGGCTTGGAGTTTTTCACAGAGAAATGGAAGAAAACCAATAATGAAATACAAGTTTTAATTGAGATGGAAAAGTACCTGTAGAACTGTATAATATTTCTGGTCTCTTGTAAGTATTTCCTTAAGTAAAATCTAAATATATTCACTCAAAAGAGGCCCCAAGCCACCCCAGGAAAATAGGCTTCCTCCTTGTTTCTCTAATTCTGTCGTCAGTTCTGTTATTTTTCATTCACTGCAAAATTAAGAAAGGAAATTCAAACAGACATCATGTAAGTAATTTCTTGAAATTTTCTCCTATGTGGAATTCAGAGTAGGAAATTCATAATCTCTGTTTTCCTTATTTTGAGTAGAAATATATCTGAGCAACTGACTGGATCTGACTCCAGGTCTTTGACCTAACACAACTGCAAGTCTCTCAGTTGGTTTCTCTTCCAGAGACAAAGACTGTGGCTCGCTTGACTTTGAAGGAAGTGTGTTGATTTCCATCAGCTTGAGTCTGAAAGGCTGTAATAAACATTTTGTTTCTCTGAATAATCATCTGAATCTGAAGATTTTGGGTTCTCGCAGAAACTGAAAATATTTATAGAAGAAAGCATAAAATTTTCCAAAGGAAATACTTGTGCTCATGAGATACCATGTACTCTGCAGGCACAAGTTTTAACTGTTGTGAATAAATGGCACTCAATTGTTGATAGTTTTGATGCAGTCATATATAAATATATATATATAAAGAGCTAATCAGTTTTGCAGAATTAAAACTGAAGTTGTGTGTCCTCACCTATGAGAGAAAAATGGTCTTAACATGTGAAAGATTCATTCACCAGTCACTAACACAGTTAACTCCCTGCAAGGAGTTGCCTTAGGCATGAAGATATGATCAGCACAAAGGAACTATCTGGAAAGAAAATATTCTTCTCTTGAAAAGCACATTGATAATTTCCATTTTGAAAATAAAGTAGTTAATCACTGGTTATTTCAGCTGATGTTTTATCTTGAAATCTCAATCTTTAGGCTGTATGGTTGTGTCAAAAATATAACAGTGGGTATCTAAAAACACTTGGCATATGGTTGCTGCTGTTGCTGAATCTAAGGAACATCTCTTTCTCATCTTATTCCTCTGATGTAATGAAGTTCTGTGTAGGCTTATTAGAGTGTGTAATATGAACTGTGCCATTCTCTCATTTCTCCTTCTGTCAAATGGTCTTTTAGATTGGATGATGGTATATTAGTCACTATACATTCTGCTTTCATTCAGGATTCTGTCATTGGTTTTCTTGCAAGTATCACCATAGCTTTGCTGCTCAAAAGAAACTAAATACAGTATAAAGCTGGCAGAATTCAACTGAATAATTTACAATGCCAATTAGTCAGAGGAACACACTTCAACAGTGTGTTCCATGGTATCTGGAAAATAATTTTCCACTTTGTAAGGTTGTGTGACTACAGAAAACCAGAACTAAATTTGCTTCCTCTACAATCCTTAGTAGTACTAAAAATATCTTTTGCACATGGCCTCATTTTTTTCTCTTGTTTATTTTGAGGAATATAATGTTGAAGGTCTAAATGACTTTAAATCAGTTGTTAGAATTTTCTTTATGGTTAACTACAATTGCTGTAAACACACATGCTAAGGCACACATGTGCCTGAAGTCCTAAATTGTAAAGAAATGGTCAGATATAGTCAGAGGCACATGCTCAGCCATGCAAGGTTGTACTGGTGCTTACACGAGCAACACTAGTAAGTTTTGGACTTCACCTACCATTTTCTGTGGCAGTGCAAGCCCATTTACAGCTGTGAAAGGGCTCAACCTGATGGAAGAAAGCAAAGCTGGGATTGTGCAGAACGCAGCCAACTTGCAGGCTGACATCTGTGAATTATGCAAACAGGAGCAGAATGCAAGCTTGTATATTATGGGTTGTATTTTCAGTGGAAGAGGGAATGGAGAAACCCTCTTGCCTAATAATTATTGAAGTTGGGAGGAAACTTATTCCCATGGTGCTTCTTAGGGAGGACTAGTTTGTTTTGGCTTGTCTTTTCAAGTGGAAACATAACTGTGAATTAAAAAATGGCATGCTGAGTTTTAGGAGTAGCTTTTCTGCTGCTTGCCAGAGAAAAGTGGTGGGTAGAGGGCAAGTTGTCATTGATTTTTGAAGCCTGAGTGCGCCTTCCATATCCTGATGCTGAATAGTGAGCAGTGTAATGCTGCTCATGATAGAAAGTTTATGAATAATGCTAATAAATGGAGTGTTCACACTGTTGTTCTCCTTCCCTGACATAACAAAGCCACCTGCTCCCTACTTTTGGAGGAAGGTGGTAAAAGATAAATTCCACCTTATTTAGGAATATGAGAAACTAATGTATACACAAGAAGAATGCAATTCCACAAGCATTAGGCTTCTTTTCTCTGTTTAAGTTTCTTTCTAGTTCTGTTTGATAATTTAGAATTAATATATTGCTATATATTAAATTTAATTATTTAAATAATATCTGTGTATTATGCACTACAATAGTAATAATGAAAATACTATCATTATTCCTTTAGCATAAGTGTGAATGTAAATCTGGATGGTGCTATGTGAAATCAAACAATAGATCATTATAGGTTTTTTAGTATTGATTTCTTGAAGAAGAGAAGAAAATATTAATGCCATCATAAAACATAACTGATTTTTTGTAGACCTTAACTACTGAGTCACTTCATAAATTTCCAGACCAGATACAAATTATGACAGTTTTATTAATCTGCAAAACATTTGAGAAGCTTTAAAGAGTGTAAATAACAATACATATGTAACACTAAACTATTACAGAGTTCAAATAACTTCTGTATGGTGCTGTCCATCAAAAGCAGGGCTCACCCCATCAAACCCATCAAATGGTGCTTAAGGACCACCAAAATTAAAATACATGCACAACAGACACATGGAAAGTAGAGCTTCTGGGCAAAATTGTTGTCATTCTGGAACCAATATAAACCTGTGGGTTTACTGGTCAAACGTAATATACATATTTCATTTCTACTCTTGATTTTTCTCTCACCAATATGATCTTATTACAGAGAAAGAGGAGGAAAAAGCAAACAAGAACTGGAGTTCATGCATGTTTTCATGTCAGTGTCTCCTTCATTATTTCATGGAAAACTTTGCTTGGAATGTAATCATTTCAGCCATAGCTGGATGGTAGATTTCACTGAGACAGAATTTATTGCCTATGTTACTATAACATCATTTTGCAACAAAGCATGAAGGATCCATTGTCATATCACAGAAAAAGAGTTTGTTTTGTATTCTTCCTTTTGAAACCAACTTGACCATTAGGCTTTCCCTGTTAACATTTGGCAGTTCCTCTGTAGCTGAGCTATGTTTTCTAGATACATGAAAAAGAGAATTAAAACAGGGAACTTTTAGGCAATACAACTCTTCTTACCTTTTTTTTTTTTTTTCTGTGAGTGAAATTCAACATTATGCAGAGTGTATGCAAGCCTTAAATATCACATATGTTCTATTTTGAGAGCTAATGGAGACTTACATAGTTCATAGGTTTTATTTGGGCATGGAATTTTACCTGTGTTCTGCTAGGTCTCTCAGGAAATCCATGAAGGGATTCAATAAACATTGCTCAGATTAGACTGAGTCTTGGAATTATTTTCTCACTTTCATTATTTTACTCTCCTTTTTGAATGCTGCTTTATAGCCTCTGCCAGGTGTCACTTAGTGCTTTTGGACTCACAAACATAATACTGAACAGCAAATTCTTTTCTGTAAACGGATTTCATTAAATGGCAAGTTTTGTCTAAGGCAAATGATACTCTGATAGGGAAGACATCCTCAGAGTTCCATGAAAGTCTTCAACTCTCTCACCTTTAGTGGCATTAATAATATGCTACTTTTGACATTGTACAATCTTTGTTTCCCATCTTTGTCTGTTTTTTTTGGGGGGGGGAACAGGAATACAACTAATGTTCTATTAATAAATACTATTGCTTAGTGCCATTGTTTAGGAAGGCAAGTGCCTATGTGTTGCAAATTGTAGCCAACACAAAAATTAGAGATACTAGGACAAGTATCACTCCTTTAGCTACTGTTAATCATGTGATGTAGCTGAAAAGGTTGTTTCTTACCATTGATGACTTAAACTGCCAATACTCACAAAGCTGAGAAAAAAATTATGTAAACATGATAGTGTACAGTAAATAAGCTGTCTTTGATATATTTTATGAGGTACAGATACTCTTGTGAGGAAAGGCAGGAAGAAAATCATATTTCTTACACATAAAACAACATTGTGCATAATATGAGAGGATGAATGAACCTCAAAGGCTTAGAATTAAGGAGCTGTGTGAAAAAAAATGTGCACAAGACCACATAAGCATCAAACTGTACCAGTGCAGCAAAATAAGACTGCAAATCTTGGTAAGAAGATTTCCTGTGGAAGTATTTGTCATAATTTTCTTCCAGCCTGGAGGTCCTTCAATAAGGTCAATACTATTAGCTGATATTATAATTAAGGTGAAAATTACATTTCAGAAGAGTCATGTTCCATGTGGCTCTGAGATGGTGCATTGCTGTGGTTTCCCTGTTTGTGTCTCTGGTTTTCATGAAGTGGAGAGAATTGGGGGAACAAATATGCTTTTTTTGTGGTTACATGAAAAAAAAAATTGTAATTAAACTTTGCTTTAAGCAACATATTTTGGGCTTTCATCAGAGAATGTAATTCCTTGAAAGAAGATAGAGGCTATTTATTTCCTGCAGTGAAGCACATGCACAAGGTGAGGTCAGTTTCCTGCATCACTGCCAATTAACTTACAATTGTCTGGAAGGCCTTCAGTTCTCCCATGCCCAGTCACCTGTGACTGCCTGTCTCCCTGCTCACCACAGTATTTGCTTTGGTTGGAAGCCTTACATTATCTCCTTGAAGGGTGGCACTTTTCTTATCTATGAAGCCTGAAGCAAAGTATGCTTGAGGTGGGTGAAAATATGACTGAATAAAGCAAGCTAGCTACATCTCGAACAATGCATGAGGCCTGTTAGATCACCCATGATATTCCCTTTCATTTCTTTTCAAAGGGATACCATAGATGAGTGGGATTTCACTGGAAATACAGTACTGTGGTAAATGCTGTCACTAATAGGCATAACTATTGCATAGAGATATCAGATATACTGACAAGGACCTCAGAAATGTAGGTTGTAAGACAGTTTTATGGCATGCTAAGAAAAAAACCCCCACATTCTTCAAATATGCCCCCAAATGCTACAGTGTTCAAAAAAAGAGGGAGAATGTTGTTGATCATGGGAAACACTGTTGTTTTGCTGCCACTGCTGGTATTATAGCTTCAGTGGAAGTTATTCTGGGCTCTGCTGGAACTGGCAGTCTGCAGGTCTCTAATGGAAGCAAATGATAGACTTCCTAAAGCGACAGTATCATTTCACTAATGTGCAACTAAAAGTATTCAAGTGAAATCTAATAGCTTCTACTTTCCAGAAACATTGTTAAAATAATTGCTCCCTCTTTTTGCAAAGTAATATTTCATGTAGCGGATTGTCTGAAAGGAAAGTAACCTAAACTATAACAGGAGAAAGTAAATTGCCCAGACAATACTTTAATTGTGGTGTAACCAGAAGGTTTTAACATACCAAGACACTGAGAGCTAAACAGAACCTGGCTGGGGATAACTGATCTGTTTCCCATTATCCAAAAGTTCATGGTACTCAGCTCATCTTGCTTATTTTCCTAAATTATTTGGTCTGTGCTTTTATTTTTCTATCATTAAGGCAGCAGTGTGACAGATTTGTTGTACTCCAATGGCATCTAATTTTACTTCCATTTTCACACTGAAACTTGTGTGTCTGTGTGTATTTATACATGACTACTTTGGTAGTGTGAGTATGTATATATCTGTATATATGAATCAATGCAAAGAGAGAATACATCAATAAAATATTAGTGATCTACAATTAAAATAGGATTAAAAGAGAAAGTAGCATTTGGCAAACACTATATATCTGAGCACATTGCCTTTCTTGGCATAAACTGTGTTTCAGAGTACTGTTTACCATTTTTTTGTCATATAACAAGTGAAGAGGTATAGGAAATATATATGAGACAACACCATAACATAAGCATTTGGTGTTGCACACTTCTGTGTACACTCCTGATCGAATGGGCTACAGATGTTTTTGTGATTTATTTTTCTGAGGCTTTGTGACTCTGGCCTGCTTTGGTTTTTATTATTAAAAGAAGTGTAAACCCACTTTTTATTATCTCTATAATAAAAAATATATAAATAAGATATATATTATATAAAACATAATAAAAAAGCATAGTCTCCTGGTGTGTTTTTGATACATCATTGCCCTCAATTACAGTAACTGTCTTGCTTGATCTCTGGCACTTGTTTTCCCGCTGCCTTAGAAAAGTGATACAGTCAGCAACTCAGAGTTTGCCTGCTGCACCTGAGTCTGTCCAGTTCCCACTCCCAGCTGAAACAGGTAGCTGGGGATTTTAAGAAAGAAAATAACAAGGTGTGAGATGTGGGAAGGCTGTGCTCTGCTCACCTCATTGTGCCCTAGGGCAGAAACTGCTACCATCTCCCTACAGCTGCAGTGCACCACACTGCTGATGCCTCTGCACTCTGCCATGGGCAACAGCTGCCAGCCTGAATATGTAGCACAAGCTGGTTATATTTCAAAAAGGAGACTATCCTCTACACTGTATTCCCCTGGAGGCAACAAGTTACCTTTGTAGGCTGAACCCTCCGGTGGTTTCCATGTTCTTCAGATTTTCTCCTGCTAGTGACCATTGCATAGAAAAGTGAGTGAGGACATCTCGCCACATCAGTGTGAGGGCAGAAAGAGGGGAATAAATTTAAGCCTCTATGAAGCAAAGGGATCTCCCATTCCTTTGTGATCCTATGGCTGTGGGCCTTAAAATTGCTGTGTGATTACTGCCTTGCATTAAGCTAACAGTGCAGCTCACTGCTTGAACCTTGAAATTTAACACTCTACCAGTATTTAACTTCCTTGAAATGCTGACAGCAACATTTGGGCTTAAGGTATATTAGGCCAAATTCTTCCCTCACATAATTTCTTTGGCTATACTGAAATTATACCACACAGCAATTCATCATGGAAAGTCCTAAAATAACCAAACTTTATGTGCTTAAATCACTAATAACCTCTAGACACATACTGCTGCATGAAATAAATAATAAAATAATAAATAAATAAATCCCCTTTTCAACCTTCAAAGTGTGTGTCTAACAAGAAAAGTGAGAACCTATAATGTGGCACCATTATACTTAAATGATCTGCTTCTTCAGGAGCCAGAATTGCATTAGATGGTTTCAGTGTCTGCATAAGATCCTTCCTGCTTAGCAGTGCTAGTAGTCCTGCAAAGCCAGTGACCTAAGAAAAGAAAAGTTGCATTTTATTCTAATGAATTTTGCTCTGAAATGATAGCTTAACTATATATTTGTATAATGTGTTTGTATGTATTGTTTTAATTCTGTAATTCATTATTATGAAATGTTATAATTGTATTGCTATATAATTAAACCTCTATAATCTCTGTCTGTCTACATCTCTGCTACCCCTGTGCAATCTCACTGAGAGCACTAGGACAACCCAAATGATCCTGATCATATAATTAGACAGTGGTGCTCATTGTCTCATCTGTCCAGCAGAGCAATTACTGGGGAATGTGCACCAGAAATATTCCCATTTAAGGCAAGATCCCTTACTCCCTTGTGACACCATGGTAGAGAAGGATTAAGCTACTCTGAAAACAGTTTGAGTTTAAACTTACTGCAATGTAAACATCCAGCCCAACAGTACCTATTTCCCCAGGTCACGTTTCAGAGAAGAAATGTTCCCATTGGCCTTCCTATGGATATGCTGTGAAGTCCGTATATTCAAATAAGTGTTTCTCTGGACTTGACAAGGCATAAACTCAATACAGAAAGGACATGGATCTGATGGNAGCTGGACTTGGGAAACAGAGGCAGATCCAGATTGAGGTGATGAACAAACTAGGTACTGAAAAATAAGAACACTCACATTTTGTGTACTGATCACACAGAATTTTTTCCAATAATTTTAATTCTACTAGCAAACTGGGCTTGTACTCTCTTGACCTAGAGGCTCGAACATGTTGGAGTTTAAGTCCCCTGAAACAATATTAATACTGAAGTTTTTCTTTCCAAACAGAATTATTTTTCTGCTCACATTTGTATAAATGTCCTGTGTTCTTATCTGTGACTTTTTTTTTTTTTTTGCATTGGGTGTGGCTTGGATGTGTGATTTTGAGAAGAAAGAAATCTTTAGAAATAAAACCTTGTTACTGGATCATTCTCCATATAATCACCAGAATTGGGACTTTTGTTTTCACATCACATCTGTAATCGTGCCTGAATTTATCTTTTTCATTAAGTTTCAGACTGTTTTTATTCATCTCTTTTCCTCCTTTTTCTGCCTATGTGCATGTGCCCACACAGGCAGGCACACACACATACTTTGTCCTGTCCTCACAGTCGTATGTACACACTCCCACACACTACTACAGGTAGGTCCAATTCAATTTCCCAGTGCACCTAGCAGGACACACTTCAAAAGCAGCAGCAGCAGGTGTTTGCTTTATTTAACACTTCACTGGATGGCCCCAGGGGGCAGATTGAACAAAGTGTGTTCCTGCAGTACACCAAAGGTTCTCAGCCGTACACTTTAGACGTGCATGTGTCTGTGATGTTGAAGGGGACAACTTGTTAGAGGTGATAGCCCATTGAAAACGGGCTCACCAGGGCTATGGAGTGAGTTTCAACTCTAGTTTGGGATGCTGGCACAAGGCACTCTCACACTACGTAGTTTGCTGCCCTGCTGTCACTGCTGTCCTTCCCTCATTCCTGCAGGTATTGGGGATCTCCAGGGAGCACTGTCTTTGTGCAAATGAGGACTATGGCACTGCAGGATGCAACCAGAGCATTAATGGGTCAGTGAGTGACAGCTGAGCCTTCTCTCTGAGGTATTGAGCTGGCTATCACTGCCAGGAGCACAAGGTCTATACAGTGAAGTGTGCCAATTTAATTTTGTCACATGTGGCCTGGGTTGTACAGATAGGGCTGTTTCTAGAACTCTTTGACAATGCTAAAACTGATTCAGGCCACAATGCAACATTTCAGGATGCTAATTAGAAAATAATTGTGTTGGGTTGTACAGACTTTGCCATCATAATATATCTTAAAGGCCCCTATAGAATGGGAAAGAAGGTATTTTAATGCACTTTATATGCAAAATGAGGCACTAGATTTTGTGATTTGTAACAAAGCACAGTACAACTGCCATCACCCAGTAAATCAGAAAGCAAAAATAGTTCTTTAGCAGTTAGTATTCTGCTTTATTTGCTAATTAAAATGGGGGTTGAAACTGCTCTTCAAAATGATTGCTCTAATTAATTCGTTGTTCATTTGCAGTTCTACTTTCTGTACCATTTGAACACAAGGCAATCCCTTGTGCTTCTGAAAAGCATGATGTCTAAAAGGGCATCCTTCCCTTCTGCAGAACAACAGGCTTTATTGCTCATCACTGTTTAATAAAATGTCTATTCTACACCAGGGCTGAAAAGTCATCCATATACACACTATCACAAATCTATTTGCAATATAATACAAGTATAATCCTACATTTTTAATTAACATCAGATATTGGTTTAATTTAGGAAGAATTAAAAGGAAAACAGTTGCTCACTTTTATAAGGCTAGTGACAGATTTTAGCTTTAATTATTTGTTAAAGTTTAATAAAAGATAGTTACTATTTTAACTTCTATTCTGGTCACTGTGATAAAATCTTTTATTTTGTGGTTGATGGATGATATTTAAGGTAGTTTCTACAGCTGCCTTTAGAACATTGCCTGCATTACTGGCATGACTATGCAGAGTGCAAGATACCATGTATGAAAAGGGAATGATGATGGTGAAGTATTGAAAAAAATGCACTGATTTTGTGTTCCTCAGAGCTCTCAGGATTTTGAGTATGATTCACATCAGTCAGGACAGAGATTTGAGATGTTATTGAAATATTGGTTGTGAATATACCATCTGATAGGGGCAGCCTTGCATTTTCTCATACTAATCCTGTTGTCTGTGCATATATGTATATTACTAACACGTTTCAGACAAGAATTTAATACCAAAAAGGCTGGTTGCAAACAGTTGTTTTTAGTGACTTGTTCAACAGAGGATGATGTGTGTTCTGCTTGTTCTGTTTATTACAAATTGTGAATGAAAGGGAAAAAATGAAGAATGGGTCTGGAACTGAAGTTCACTGAATTCAGAGAAAAAGGCATTCTAGATTATTTCAGAAAAGAGTCATGAATCTATCACTTCTTGTATTATTTGACCAGTTGCACTTACAGTAGCTGACAAGAAAGCATTAAACTCTTCAGATTTTCATTGCCAGAACATTTGGAACTAACCTCTGTTTTTGTCAGTAGTGTATAAATGACCATGATTACAGCTTGTGTATTTTAAAGAATTTAGGTTATTAAAGATGAGTGATCCTAAATCTAGTTTTTAGCTACTTTCTGGTTAACAAATTTTCAGCACAACATTGTTTCTTTGTATTTTTAATTTTATAAATCACAAGAAGGACCCGGCACCTATTTACCTTTCTCTTCTTGCCCTTCTGTCTTTTTAACAACAGTCCAAGATTAAACAGATGCTTTTAATTATTTTTCCTTAAAAATGAGCAAGGAGACTAAGTGGTCCCTATGGGTCCTATAAGATAAAATCTTCTCTGGGAACATAAGCCATGCACAGCCTGTCTACTCTCTGCAGGGTGGCTCTGGCCTCCTTGCAGGGGGCCTCCTCTCTGCCCAGCACATGCTCATTCTTCCTGGAATAAGGTCCTTCCTACCCTCAGGAGCTATGCTCCATCCACTTCTGGGTTTCTCCCACCCTCATCTTACTAACCTCCATGAGATCTTCATTTCAACCTTGCACTAAACTGTTTATGTTTCCTATTCCATTTCCCCGCTAATGATTTATTAAATTAATGATCCACATTTTCATAGCAACAAACTTTGCTGAGTGTTTGCATTTCTCAAATGGCTGCAAGTACTTAGCCTTCAACCTTGTGCTTCATGACCAAGTGACTTATTGCTCTAAGAGTTATTTTCTGTACACCTGGAATCTGAGCTTGCATACTCAAGTCTTCATGCTCCTATACATTTGCATGTATAATTCCTTTGCTTTTCCACTCCCACCACCTAGCAGTTTGGTAGCTAGGCATTTGCAAATCACTGCCATGACAATAACAGAAGCTTTTTCAGTTAAATATATGTTTTAAAATAGCAAAAGAAAGACTTCTCATGGCAGCAGTAAGATAAAAATTTCTACATGTGAATTGCTTCCTATTTTTACTACATTGTGGTAATTCCAAAGTACCTGTCATCTACTCCTGTCAGTCAAAATCTCCTGATTTTCTCTGTTGTCCTTCAACACCTTATTTTGATGGAGAAAGGTTTTTGGAGGTGCTTCCTGATACAAAAAGATAATACAAGTTTGTTCTGCATAAGCAGAAGATCTGCTGATGCTTCTACCTGTTAGAACAAATACGTCTGTGGAAAAAAGGCAAATGTGTCTAGAAGGTAAAACACAGTCTTCCCAGTCTGATTAGTACTGATGAGATATCTGCTGTGAAATGTGTGAGATGGAGAGGGGTGGAATGGGAGATGGTGATGGTATAGAGAGATAGCTGAAACAAGCAGATGGCTTAAAGGAAGCTGAGAAAGGCTATTAACACATAAAGCAGCAGACACTTGATGATGAATTGCCATTTTGAGTTGCTAGCTTTTTCTTCCTTATTTAGCTAACTACTGTTCTGATAATGACTTATATAATAGCTTCTCTGTGAAGACTTTAAGTCTCCTTTAGATTGAAGGTATCTTTTTTATGGAATGAAAGCACAGACTCAAAAAAAATAATTAAGGTGTAATGCAAGCAGAGGAAAAACTTGGGATGAGAGAAAGATAACCATGCAATTTTCTTCCTTTTCCCTTAATCAAATGAAAGTCATTCATTGCCCTATCAATGAGAAGTAAGACGTAGGAGTCTCCAGAATGTAGTCCAAATTGGCCAGACCACTCACGTTGTATTGTCTACGCCCATACCTGAAATAGCTTATCCCAGTCTAGCTTTTGTGTGCTAGACACAGGCTCTGTATGACCCCTAAACTCTTCCTATCTTGCTGCTCAAGATGTCTTATTACAAGAGTAGAACTATCCAATACTTCTCATCTGATTTTGGACTGGTCTCTTAGTTTACTCTTAGCTTTAGTTTCCCTACCTGCAAAATCTGGCTTACAACACAAGCTGATCTCAGGGCAGCACATTCAGGAGACAGAAGAACACTACAGTGTAACAGGTAATATAATAATTATCAAGAATATCCAAAGAGGAAACATCTATTCAAAGCAAGACCTAAACATCATGTCTTGCCACACCAGTAGAGTGCCAGGCAGACCTGTCGAGTCCTGCATGATTAGCTGGTCACAGGACAAAGGATCTTTTCAGTATTTGTCTTAACCAGACAGTAGGGGTAATATATAGCAGGTGTATCTGTGACAGTTGCTGATTGTTTGGACAAGGGTGTACTAAGGCATATTTCAGAATACTACTAAGTACATGCATTCATGTGATCAGGCCTGTGCTGAGTCTTCAGGCAGGGCTTTGTCTCTTGAGTTGTGTAAGACACTCTGGATTAGGACTGAAAAGTGTCCTTCAGTATTGTTACCTAACAATGAGGTTCTTTCAGTTTTTAAGTGAACAGGAATGTACTGATGTGTTTCAAAACAAAATGCATGAAGCCCTTGGGATCCAGACAGTACATGCATTGGTTTCATTTTGCTAAAGACATTGCTTTAATGTTATTCTGCAACACCTATTCATTACTGCTAATGAGGATAGAAATGATGATGAAGATCTATCTCCAATTTCCTACTGTACCTGCAAAATATTAGTAATTTAAATGAGGCTATGCAAACTATAAAATCACAGTGTCATGCAATCTCACTGCAATATGATTGGATTGCCTTTCTAAATGGTTCATCAGCAATCCCAATAAAGACAAAGCATGGGTCTAACTGTTGTCTTGAATCCAAGAGCTTAATTTTATTACCTTGGTAGCAGCTGTTCAAGTACCCCTTCCTCTGCCACTCAGTGCTGTGATAAAGCCTTTTCCATAACGTAAGTCCATCAAACTTGCCAGGATTCTGCTCCAGCCCACTACAAGTGATCCTCACAGGTTTAGAGCTTCACAAGTGTATGTAGATGGGCATAAATGAATAATAAAGATGTGAGTCCCCTGTATTTTCCCTTAACTGAATTAAAAATAAGAAGAAAATAAAAAAGATCATCAGTAGTTCTCATAATCTCCAGCCATCTATAAGCCATTACTTCCATGAAGGAAAGACGTGGCAGGATAAGAAATACCCTGAAATATAAGAAATCTTTGGAAGTGTCCTAAAAATATTTAAGTATTCATGAACTCTAGGTGAAGAATTTCCTGCTCTAGCTGGTCATTAACTGCCAGGAAATTCCTAGACTGGACATCATTACTTATAAATTATAAAAATATTTAAGAAAGAAATCAATTAGGCAATTAACTTAAAGTTTAAACTCAAAGAGAAAAATATAAATGTAAATATGTGTTACCACAGCCTGGATTTCTGACCAGTTATTAATACTTTGTTAACAAATGAATTTTAATAGTAGGCAGGAGCTGATTCTCTGATACCCTGAATGTATAAGTGTCATAACTTCTAATGATTTTAATTCTTGTTCCAATTTTGGTACATTGGTTGAAGTAAGAAACAGTGCCAATGTTTAAATGGAGAGACACCCTCACATATTCAAATTGAAGTTGATTAAAATAAGGGTAAAAAAGTGCAAATTATTTTGTGATTTCCTAACCCAGTCTTTGAAATAATGTTTATATAACCCACTCTCAGGCAAAATTGTTGAGTTTTTTTCTCACTTCAAATACATTTTTTTTTAGTGGAAAATTCACATTTACTTAAAATTACAATCCACTTCACTGTGGTGGTTGGGGATTTGTAAGCAGGCAGACTATGGAAATGTTTCTTTGTAATTTCTGGGGCTCTCATTCCTGAGTCGATGCAGAATGAAGATTTGCTTCCCCTGTCTTTCATATCAGTTGCAATGAAAAACAAAGTATAGGCACTACTGGAAAGTGGAAGGAAGTGATCATGTATTGTGCTGGATGCTTAAGTCTTCTTTGGCCACTTACCTAGAAAAACAATTCTAAATTTCAGAGCTGTATGGTTCAAAACCTATAGTTTAGAATTTCAGGTTTTAAATGTCTCATTGTCCAATTAATTGTAGATATATCTTGGTGCATGTCAGGTATATTTTAAACAAGGAAAGCATCATGCAAATGGAAAAGAATAGCATTCATGTATCCTCCTTGACAGTGCAGCTTTAACTGTGCACCTTTTCATTGTGTGCAGTAATGAAAGATCTTTATAGTCTTAGGTATTATTTCCCAGCTAACCTGATTTATGAGCAGGTTGCTAATTTACTGTTTGAATGCATATGAAATACAGGGAATGCACTGCCAGGAAAATTCCCAGCAAATACATTTTTGCCTTGTTTTCTAAAATTAAGATTATTCTGTGAGAATAAAATGCCATCTTATTATTTTGTTTTCAAGAGATTTCCACAAACATTTCATGCCACAAGGAGAATAAATATACACATCTCAACTACAGCTACTCTACATATTTTATTATAAACTTCTATTGGGTTGTATTTTTCAGCTGAGAGTTTTGCAACCTGGTTATGCTGATGAAGTTGTTTAGCTAATTAGTGTATAATAAAGTAATAGCTAGTTTTATCTCTGCACTTCCACACTACTGCCCTGTAACAAGGGCTGTTTATAAATAAGCACTCATGCTGAAAAAATAGTTCTGTGAACACAAATCACTTCAGGCGGAAAAGAAACTAATGCAGCAAGATTGATGAAAAACAAATCCACCAAAGATTTTGGTGTGAATTTACATTTTCATCCTGACAGGTTTTATCATTGTCCTTTAGACAAGTGTAAAACAGCACCTGATGAAAATCCACAAAAACAAGTTTATAGAAACTTTTATAAACCCTTTTCCCCTGCTTCAGAGAATGGCCTAATTCAGGGAGCAATGAATTTATATGTGTAATTGAGGCAAACTCTCATGAATTGAATTTGGAGGTCTCCAGGGGTTACCACGTTATTCCACACATCCACTCTATTTAGCAGACTGCTTAAGTGGATGCGTTAAGAAAGCTTGCTGGCATAAAAGCAATTGATACTTACAATAATTTCCTCAATAAGTGCACTGCGAAACTGGGACATTTACCACATGCTAATAACAGTATTTTGAGACTTTTCTAGGCAAATGTCTAAGCACAGGACTTTCGCTCTGAAATTTAGCAATATGAAGAATATACCTTACTCTGTTAATGATGAGGGAGGTGATACTAGTAACTTTTTCATCATCATGACATGATTTTGTGAAGTGTGTCTTTTCTAGTACTATTTATTCATTGATTCAGTTCTCCAAATAATTTTAAAAATTTATCATAATACATTAAAAATATCAAAAAGTATCTCACTATAAATAACAATATTATGAGGGTCACATTTTCTTATTTGCTGGTCTGACTGGAGTCTTTGGTGATATAGTACTTTCTTTTCTATTCCCTTTTTAGTTGACTTAAAAAAACCGGGTTTTTTCAATCTAAGCACTTGGGGTTTAGAATTCCTTTCAAATATTTTTGGAAGTTTTATAAGAAAATCTAGTTTCTGTAAATACACTTTACAGGAATTTAACATTCTGGAAAAGTGTCAAAAGTAAAGAGTGGAGTTTAGGTTTGCTTTATCAAATCAAGAACATATTCATTAACTATATATTTTTAAATGCCTGGATTCTAGTGGAATTGTAGCATCCTCACTAAACTCAACTAAAGCACTTTCAGGTTTGATTGTAAATGGAGTTTCATTGTGTTCACCTGCATCTTGACTGATTTTTATAGTACAGTCTACAAAATCTGTAATCTCATTTTGATTCTTGTACAGCACAAGGACAACCATGCCTATATTTCTATAAACCTACTAATTATTAAGAGCCTCATCATTTTTCAAGGATGACTTTAAGAGTAAGCTGTTTTAGGAAAGTTTACACGGGCAAATCTATATCCTTGATCTAAATCTGTGCTTTCAAATGTGGATTTGAAATGTACTGTTGCTATGATTCATTCTTACCAGGTACTAAATATGTTATCAACAATTGTGTCTTCTGTCTACGGTTATTTTATTTATGGATTATTTGGGGTTTTTTATTCATAGATGTGCCCTAGATCACAGCAAGAGTAAATCTTGGAAGGACTGTAGGAAAATAATTGAAAACATCTCCATATTGATTTTCCATGGTTTTGTCCACTTAATAAAGGAAGTACATAAAAGCTTTAGGAAGCAAAGAGGTGTCTACATGTAGTACAGTGATCAGAATAGTTGAAATCACAAGAACTAAAGCAATTCCCTCAGTCAAGGGAATATTTTATTAGAATAAAACAATAAATTCTAGCAGTTGTCATTACTGAGTTTCCAAATAAACTTGAATATCCTCTTTAATACAATATAGGTTGATTTGATAGCCAGATTCATGGCATCATGATACCCTGAATGTATAAGTGTCTGTGTTTTCAATTTCTTTCAGTTTAAAAAGCTAAACCCTACAAATGTTACTTTATCATAAAAATCTTAGCTTTTGATGTGATGATTCAGTCTGTAGAAAGAAGAGCAATGCCAGCTTGTGAAATTCTTGCTTGTTGTTTCTGTGCATTCTTTTACTTCAGGGTTTCACAGAATCACAGAAACCTTCAGGTCTTTAAACAGTCTTCAGTGCCGATGATAGCCTGATTTTCACTAAGGCCTGGGAAATAACCAGGTAGCTTCTTAGCGAAGCCAAGAATGGGAAAAGTCTATGCTCACTTGCTGGGCAGATCTGAAGGTGAAGGTCTTTCTACAGAGTCATCATCATGGCTAGGCTTGGCGAACGAAGATCTGGGGAGGGCTCCATCCACGCTCTTCACAAGCGCTTTTTACAAGCGCTGCTGGCTGCAAAGGCCAATGCGGGACAGACCAGAGCAGTTGCAAAAGGCACAGCACAAGGACTCCTTAGGAGGTATAACTTGCAAGACACGATTCTTTCAATACTGTCTTTTCTCCTCAAGAGTGATCCTGTGTGCCTGCTCAAAAACATCCGTGGCATTAAAAATAGTATGTGTGCAGAGCTCGCAATTGGAGGCCAGATTAGACCAGTTAAGGTGATCAATCTGGCCAAGGCTGAGCTGTTGTTTCAGGGAGTCCTTGTATCTTCTCTTCGGGGCTCCTCTCTTGCCACAGCCAGTGGCAAGTTGCCCATAGAGCATGATCTTAGGCAGGCAGTACTTCTTCATCCTGGAGACGTGAGCTGCCCAACGCAGCTGTGTTCTCAGCAGCATGGCCTCAAGGCTTGGAATTGCTGCTTGTTCTAGGACAGAGGTACTAGTCACAGAGTATGTTGAAATTAAAGCCCCCTGATCATGATGGCTTTCCAGGACAATTTTGAAGTCAGTGGAAGCCCTTAAAAGAACAGTTTTGGGAATCTATATTTTCTGTCCAAGGTTTCCAAGGGTTTTCCGCTTTTTATCACCTTTTAAAAGGTGAGAAAAATGATGAGAGAAAAAAGAAAAGAGGGATTTTCTTCTTTATATTTTGGAGAGAGGTTGTACTTTACCCTTGTTCTCTGAATGATTATGGATGAATAGATGTAGCAATACTTACAGATCATTGATTTTGTTTGGATTAATACCTGTATATATTGTTCCAAGAGGTAAATATTTGCTTATGCTAGCTGTAGTCAATAGCACCATTTTGCATGCTCAGTATTGCACTTCATCAAAAAGAAGAGGCAACAAGGACTGCACGGCTGCATTCATTTCTAACACAAGTCTTCATTCAGCTGTTCATAACTGCCTGGAGATTTAAATCATTCTTGCAGCCTTTGAGACATTAACAGGGTAAGACAGTATGTTTTATGCTCTTTTCACACTTCTGATTTGTCTTGAGTGGGTTTGTTTGCTGTTTCCTGATTCCTTGGCACTTAAATCCAGGATAAATAGTACTTCATATTCTCTAGTTACAGTTTAAAAGTTAGGTAAGAATTGGGGATTTTTATTCATTTTTGGAGGTCGAATCCATATGTATAGTTGTTTACAGCACTAGACATGTAATATTCAAGAATTCAGCAAGATTATTGTTATTAAAGGGAGAGTGTTCTTTTAAAACTCCATGAATCATTCGTTCTTGGACTGCTACTTCATGTATCCATCGCATTTTGTTACCATGCAACAATTTTTCGTACCCTGGCAATAGAAGAGCTTTCATTATATTGGCACTATTATATAGCAGTAGTATTCCAAGAAATGAAATGAGAGAAATGTCCATTCACAGAAAAAAAAAGTCTGTTAACACTCATGAAAATGAGGAAATTCAAAGTTAAGACCAAATATGGGGATTTCTGAAATAAGCATAACTATAGGGAAACCACTGCATTGTTTTAGTCTTTCCAGGTGTTCCAGGTCTTTCTTATGGTAGACTTGCTTATGACAGATTTCTAATCTTGACAGTTTAACAGTGCCCATTCCCCTTTTTAGAAATAAGAGTCTACCCAAAGTAACTCCTGAAAACAAATTGACTTTGGTCAACTAGCATATGAGGCCAAATTCACATTTCCACTCACCTTGTCTAAAGTTTTCCAGGGAAAGTATTTCTTTATAAGGCAGGCTACTCTTTCACTTGAGGATCCATGTGCTCAGGTTTAAACTAAGTCTTTTAATACAAAGCAGCTGAAAGTAAAACATAATGCCATGAAAATGACCAAGCTACAAAACCCACTAAGACTCTTATCATAACAATAATCTTAAAATATAGATCTTTATTTCTATTCAATAACTGGGTACCTCTCTAGTTGTGTATAACTCATGTATTTACAGTTACATAGTGGACCTAACCTTGATTCTGTTCTGTATTTGAAGCTTGCTTTGGAGTAAATTGTATATACAAAAGACAGAGCACACACAACCTTGAGTCCACAAAAATCCGTGGCATTAAGTAGTAACAACCAGAAACCTCCTTCACTGCTTTTGATATTTTATCTTCCATATCTGATCAACTTGTTAATCGCTGGTCAGTTATTAATTCCACCTTTTATCTCCCTAGAAGTACTTGTTATTTTCTGAAAAATTGTACTAAAGATACAATTTTTGAAAGTATCATTTTTAAAGAAATGTTTTATATCTGTTAACCCAAATTTGTGAAATTAACTTTGAAAGAGAACTGATATGAGTGAAGTATTTTCTTATCATGACTGTCACTACTATCCTGTTATAGTATCTCAGCCTTATGAATTTAAATCAGTGAGAAAACAACAGCAACAGTAAAGTCTATCTTGGTCTTCCTTACAACTTCAATTTTGCTTTATGCATTGGCCATGTGCTGCCTGAATCACCTTGCATTTATTTAAATGCTTTACAGGTTTTCTCAATCCTAGATTTTATTTCTTTTTTTTAGTAACAGGAGTTACAGGAAGAGTCACCTCTCTAATGTTTGACCTCTGTTAGCTGCAATAATACATACCACAGGCTCATCAAAACTCTCTGCCTGACTAAAATTCACTCATTAGCTTGCATGAGGAGTTTATTCCTTGTTCTTTAACATTTTAGCACTAATTTTCTGTTTGCCTGACTATGTCTAAACAAGTAAGAAAGTTTTGCCATTGTAGTAATTGGAGAAAAGGAGAAATCTCCTGCTTCTTTATTGATATAGTCCATTAATATATATATCACCATGCAAAACTTACATTTATTTTTCATAATGTTTGGAAGTAAATACATTTTAAGGGGCAGAAGTATAGCAGAGCCTTAGGTAGTGAGCAAAGTAAACATCAGTTGAAAGACAAAAGCCTGGAAGAATTGATTATACCACTTGGCTGCTCTCCTGAGGAAGATAAAAGAGGCCAGGACATGCTCTGCTACTCCCTGCATGTAGAAGTCAGGCTTGGAAACAATACTCTGACATCTCTGCCATGCAGATAACTCCAGCAGGCAAGTCTGCTGATTTAACTATTCACATTTTGTATTTTTGTGCCCACTGATTGACAGCTACAGAACACATTCTACCAGTTTGATCTTTGTGTGCTGGCTGTCCTGCTTTTGGCTGGGATAGAATCAGTTTTCTTCCTATTAGCTGATATAGTGCTGAGGTTTGGATTTAATGTGAGAAGAATGTGGATAACTCACTGATTTTTTTAGTTGTTGCTAAGTAGCACTTCTCCAAAGTTAAGGATTTTTCAGTTTTCCATTCTCTGCCAGTGAGCAGGTGCACAAGAAGCTGGAAGGGAGCAAGGCCAGGATAGCTGACCTGAACTAGCCAAAGGGATATTACATGCTATAGAATATCATGCCCAGTACATAAACTGGGGGGATCTGGGTGGTGGGGAGGAGCTGATCACTGCTTGAGCATCACTTAGTGAGTGGTGAGCAATTGCATTGTCCATCAGTTGTCTTTAGGGATTTATTTCTCTTATCTTCCTTTTTCCTTAAAATTATTGCTATAGTTAGTAGTTTATTTTTATTTCAAATATTAAACTGTCCTTATCTTAACCCACGAGTTTTACTTGATTCTCCTCCTCATCCTGCCAGGGCAGAGGGGCAGGAGTGAATTGGTGACTGCATGGTGCTTAGTTGCTGGCTGGGGTTAAACCACAACACTGGCTTTAATGAAAAAGAAAGAATTAGGATAGCAAAGGATGAAATTGAAAAGATAAAGTGATTAAATAAGAGATTAGGATTCCTGAAGACTGGATATTCTGCCAAGATAATGCAACAAGAACTTGAACCAAAGTGTCAGGCTGTGTGCACACAGCCAAAGACACTGGAGACTCTATGAACTTCTGCTGTTTAAAGCTTGCTGGGAAATGTAACTGCAAGAGAACAGCACTTTGGAGATCGTCAGCCTTTGAATGGCTGGGTTACAAACATGGTGGAACCTCTCGTGCTGTAATACCTCCAACCAATATCTCAAAGGACAGCATGCTGCTTACATTCAATTCCCACTAAATTCAGTTAAAACTCATATCACTTGGTACTGTGCTGAATCAAACTGGAGGTACCATTTAGTAGTTTGCTGATGTGAAAATCAAAATCACAGACATTTTCTGGGAAAGGAAGAACCCGAACTCTATGACATATGAGTCCATCCTCCAACAAGTGTAAAGGAAGGAACTGCTTTGCACTATGAGGTGCTGGTCCATAATGATCCCAGTAAGAAAGACACTCAGTCCCTCTAAGTTATCCTTTAAAATGCTACTTGTGAGAGCTAACACTATAAGAAGAGACTAGCCTAGTTAGTTTTAATATCCTTTTATATGCTGAGAACTCCAGGTGAAGTTGTGCCAAAATGATCTCTGCTCCCCACATCAGACAGACCTGATCCATTTTGTTCATATGGGCTATTATAGGATTTTCTTACAAAAAATAATCAACTCTATTCATCATTTCTACTGTCAAACAAAAAGGATGCTCACATAAGACCTTATTGCTGCAGCTGTAGATAAAGTCAAGGCCACACACGTGGCTTAATCACCAAGTAGGAGGTAGCTGCCTGCATGCTCCTCTCTTAAAATGATCTGGTTGAGTTTATCCTGTGTCCAAGGGACTTATGCAGCACCACACAACCTGAAGGCCATGCTGGGCATGCAGCACAGCACAGACCTGCACCTACTGGGCTGCTAGATGTACACTGACTCCTAGATAGATGTACAGTGGGTGCTTCGTTGGGACTACTGCAGGAGCTGGTGTGGTTTTGTTTTAATCTGAGCTTTGACACTCCTATAGTTCAGGAAGTACTGATTCCTGAAATGAATATGAAACATAAAGTTGCACTGAGTGACAAGAAATTGGAATAGCTGCTTATCCTAGAAAGACAAAATAAAGAGCAGAGATATTATGGATAAGAAGTCTTCTTGCCTTCTCTGGGAGCTAGGCTGTCCAATGGCAGAATGAGAATCTGTGTATGAAAAACGTGGCTATGACAGCTTCAGAGATAAAAGCCAGCAACAAAATGCTTTGAGATAAAGCTCCAGGCCTTGATATCATACTTCTCAGGGTATGATGATCTATCTATTGCTCTTAGCCTAGCCTTTCCCTTTCCAGATGCATGAGATACAAGTGTTGAGAATTCCTACAGATGACAGCATTTGTAGGCAGATCTGTGGAGTACCCTTCACAGAGACCAAGCTGTCTATGTCCCATGGCAGCACTTTTTCCCATGACTTCTGTCACTTCCTTATCCTAATTGGGCTCTCCAGATCCTGGTGGACTGGAGCAGGAATCTGTGCATCATTTAGTTTTATATGTAAAGTAACTTCACTTAGCTCTCAGAGAATAAATTCATCTCTTCCAAAGTCCTTCAATTCTCTGCCACTTGAGAAGAGGAAAATAACAATATGTTATTTCAATATATTTTATGTCACCAGTATTCTTAAGAAAAGGAGAAATTTACAGCTCTGCTTTTCTCTCTTCTGAATACACTTGAGAGGTACACCCTACTTCTGCAAAAATAGCATGTTAAATTGACAGGACATTCAGGCACATGCAGCAAAACATAAATATGCACAAATTCCATTTCTTACATTTAAAATGGAGTTTCAGTTATGTTAAGATAAGTCCAATGCTATAAGAAGAAACAGAAAAGCTTTAAAAATGGAAGTTATGATCTGTGCATTGGTAAGGGAACTGCAAAATACAGTAAGTTCAAAACAGGTTCATGAAAAATTGCAGTGAGGGGGAAAGATAATATCAGCTACTCTACGTATTAAAGATGTTAGTGGATGTAGAAGATGAGAAGTGTGAAATGACCATTATGTTGAATAATTGCTGGGAGCCAAATGACAGGAAAGAAAAGGGAAATGAAGAGATGGGTCAAAAATAATAGAGAAATGGAAAAAAAAATCTAAGATGGCTGCAATTGTGGGATTAGGAAAGAGAAGCATAATAGCAGTAAAAATAGTGTCTTTTAATCCAGAGGTAATTTACAAAGAGTGAATCTGAATCTGTTGTTCTGAACTCAGTGTAACAGCAAAAGAAGTAGCCTTGCTGCTGCCTTTTAGACACTTGTAATGTGATATCTAACAGCCAAAAGATATAAAAACCATTCCACTGCCTAGCTGGGAACTGTAGCCATGGGCACTGGAGCATACTTCACTGCTTAAGTACTACTGGGCTTTAATATGCGTTCTTACAAGGAAGGACTTTAATGTCTTGGTCCGTGTTAAGAACATATTAAAGGTAAAGGGTGCTGTAGGAAGGTGATTGGTGACCTTGCACTGAATTTAATCTATTTGAACAGAATTATTTTATCTGGCATTCATCTTACTAAGAGAATTATTTCTTGGCACCCACTACTGTAGCAACTGAACACATAATGAACATTAATAGATTGTTTTCATCATCATAAGCCTTATGTGAGCTGAGGAAAAGTTAGCCCCATTTTGCAGGTGGTGAACTAAGCCCAATCCTTCAACATGATGAACGTGTCCCACATAGTGTTGTGTGCCCTCAACTCCCATTGGAATTGCAGAGCAGTGAATACCTGAGAGAAAGCTTTCAGACATCCAAGCATTTTGTTTAAGTGATTTGCTGAAAGTTCTACATGTGTGGCGTTCTTTATTCTCAATTACACTAAAACCATATTATATTAACTGGACAGGAAGCCAAGGAACACAATCTGAACCCTAAAACACTAACCCAGTGTCTTAACCACAGAATCATTCTTTTCCCTTAAAGCAGGCACCAAAAAAAAAAATCCAGGATTTTCAGCAAAAATAGATGTTGAGATAATGGAATCGGTGCACTTCTCTGGCACAAATGACAGTGTTGATGGGAGCAAATGGATAAATCAGGGATGTGGGGGGGGTTGAGGAAACAGTAGAAGAAAATGGCAAGATTGAGAGGGTGTGGAGGTCAGTAACAGCAGAAAGTGAGGAGAGAGAGTGTGTTTGCTAGTAGTAGTAGTGCATGCAAAGGAGGCCATTGGGAGAGTGAGAACAAACACAGCAAAGAAAAAGACATGAGTAAATGTATTGGACCTGTTTTAAATAAGCAAATCTTTAGTATTTGGTATCGGTATGTTATATTTTTTTCCAGATACAGGCAAATGTCTGGAAAAATAATTCATATGTACCTTAGTACACCACAATATCTATAAATACAGTGTGCTTTCTACAAATTAGTGCTTTGCGTTTTATGTTTATTGTTAATTGTCCTTTTTGATACACATACTTTTTTATCATGTGATTATATTAAGCAATTATATTAACTATTGAGATACAGTTCTTTATATTGCTGCACCACTACAGTAACAGCTGGGCTTTGTGGTTTGCTTTTTATTTTATTGTTATCATTTATGGAATTTCCCTTCAGGTTCTCTACACAACAGCTTCTAGACAACTTCTTGAGGGAACACTTGTTATAAGGATATCAAAGACATGGGAATTAACACTGTAAAAGCAAAGGGCATTATACAGAGGCTTTG
Source organism: Bucco capensis (assembly GCA_013396975.1). Taxonomy (NCBI): domain Eukaryota; kingdom Metazoa; phylum Chordata; class Aves; order Piciformes; family Bucconidae; genus Bucco; species Bucco capensis. Next base: position 432,035 of record VWZO01021411.1, read on the forward strand.
ATCTTGCAGTTTTGTGTTCTATCACCTTCTCCCACTCCTTTTAATCCCCTCCATCTTTGCTAAAGCTAACTCCTAGCCCACAAGCAAACCACAAGTTGTCTAAGAAGGAACACATGTTCTCCTTTCTCAAACCAGTTTATTCTGCAGTGTCACTTATATGTTCATTTATATTAAATGCTATTTCAGAGAATTTCTTCCAGCTGCCAGGTCTTACCTCTTCAATGTTATATTCCTCTGTAGGAAGGGCAGATTTACTGTATAGACAAAGGCATAGGCACGTGCCTATTGATGAAAGAAAGACAAGATTTCTTGAAAATAGGTAGTATGTTTTACCAGAAAAACTCATACTGCTACTCTTGGACCCAGAAGCCCTTCATCAGGTGTGTGAAGTTCTGCTAAATAATTTTTGAAAAAATACTACAATATTACTAAAATGATGAAGCACAGTAGAAGAAGACATTGGAACATGCTGATCCAATTACTGCTGTAAAATCTCCCAAGTTAAAATTATCTGTTGTATCTCTGGTTGAAGATACCACTAGTACCTAATGCTTTCACCTGATGTGTCATACACAGTGATCAGAGGTTTCTGCAGTACAGCATCCTCTCTTCAAAGATAGAGCTTTTAAAAGATCCTCAGAGATTTGCTGTATCAGATTTTCTGGCAAAAGAAGCTTCAGCAGGATTTGTGGTCTGAGCAAGCAAATGTCAAGAGTTGTTGCTCACCTCGTGCTCACATTCCCCTCTCAAAAGGGAGAACCAACTACCTAAAATTCTTTGAGTTGACCACAGGAGAATTGATAAAGAGCCAATAGTCTAAGAGTAGGGTAGAAAAAAGGTGAGCTGATAGACATAGATCCCACACTGGGCTGAACAGCAGCTGACCTGTCATCCAGTCAATTAACTCTGCAGGCAGTCACCATAACTTTTACCCTGCATTGGTCATTGGCTACTTATTTTCAATGAGAGAAATACAGTTTGTCAAAATAGTAGCTTTTCCTCTAAAAAAATACCTGTTGGCTATTTTGCATGTCACCTCTGGTGGGACTGGTCACTTTCTGAGAGCATGTTGCAAATGCCCCTTTGAAGTGCTATGTCTTGTGTAATAGCCACAACCTCTTCCTTGTTTTTGTACAGCAGGAAAACATCTTTTAAATAATTCCACCTAAGGTTTAAGCTTAGTGCTGCAGAAAGCTCTCATGGTGATTTTGATTTCAGAGGCTGAGAGAAAGGGAAAATGATGAAAATTACTCTGACCTTTATTCCCAGTATAATGGGAGTAGATCATTTCTGTGGTTACTGTGTAGAGAGCTTTGATGGTTTAGGATGAAACCATAGGATGTTATTCACTGTTCACTTTTGAGAAACCACACACAGCACAAATGTAACTTGAGGTTAAAGAAAAGTGTATGCACACACACAAACTCTCTCACACACACACAGATCAGGTCAGGTACTACAGAGAATACCAATGTGCAATAAATTGGAAGAATTTGATCTCTTACCTGTACATCTTCCCCTATGGGTTCAGTTTTATTCCCCATGCCCTTTGAGTTGTCTGTTATTTTAACATAGTGCTAAGTAGCAGAATACTATAAAAACACTGCAGTGCCTCACCTGAAGAAGAGCACTTGTGCACACAAGTGATGGATTTAAATGTGGACAGACTCAAGACTATGTGTTGCAAGAGCAGTAAGGCTTCTGGCAAGTTAGTTTGGCTCTCACAAAATAATTTTTAATGGGCAGTATGACTGGGATGCTTTTTAGGGATTGTATTAGCTCGGACTGTGATGCAATGGCAAGAAGACAAAGCTGTGAAGGAGGCTGTATGTGACTAGCTATAGGAATTAGAAGTGAGATTGGCAAGACAATCAGACCATGCATATGAAAAATCTATGAGCACATTACCAGAGTGCAAAGAGAAAAAAAAAGAAAGGCAGAGCACTGATTCAATGTCTCTGAGAAATGATATCCATTACTTTTAAAACCTGCACGATAGGTCAGGAGCAAAAACAAGGCATGAAATGCTGTGATTAAGGCCACCTACAGACCAGCTTATATCCATATGGTAAATTTTCAGCTATGACAAATATTTATTTATTATAAAGAGCATGCTATACTGCTGATGTCATCAGATTATTGAGCACTTCCCAGCTAAAATTGGATGAAATACAGAAATCCTTAGAAAACTTAATGAAATCCATAGTTCTCCTCCATCCAACATTATTTCAATTGGATTTGTTTGTTAGGTAATGTTAATTGGCAGAAGGTCAAATATTCAACACACTTCTGCTGTCATTTTAATCTTTAAGAGCCTAAGGACATTACTAGTCACTACTTAATTGGACTTTCCCTTCAAGTGCATTTAATGAAATCCCAGGTATGAGAAACTTAACAACTTGAAAGAAATTTGTGGTATGCCAAGCATCCTCTTTGTATTTAGCTGCGTATGTTTTGTTAATAATTTTTGTTGTTGTCACTGTGCCACACTTCTAAGGATTAGAATTTTAATGTTAAAACATTCTGTAGTCTTCCTTCGCTCATTTTAAGAACACAACTCGTGAGAAAGCTCCAAAATTCTTAAAACATATAACAAGAATAGGTAAAAATTACTACATATGTTCCATATATAGTATTTTCAGTAGCTCACTTGCAAAATAGGTTGATTCTCTTCTCTCATCCCATACTATCAAGAATGTCTGGACTGTCTACTTACCATATGAAATAAGAAACAGATAGGATGTTACAAATGAAAAAGAGATACATAAAAAGACAGGAATCAAGATAAAATGTATTACTCATCTTCCCCATGTTATGATCATAGAATCATAGAATCATAGAATGGNTGTTAATGGCATTATGAATTAATCTTGAAATGTATTTTTCCTAGTGTTTTTTTACTCTGTGATCAGAGAGAAGTAGTTTTTTCCACTAAAAACAAATTACTCTTTCAGTGGCTGAATTAACATTTCTGAATACAAAACACTGCATATTACTTGAGTGAAGTATATTTGACTTAATATTATTCAACGGCTAATTATGAAGATATTCAATCAGATTAACTAAATTCATAGCAAACTTTATAACTAGGAAGATATGTTTTCTTTGCATATTTAATCCTATACTGGATTTGACTTTAGACAGTAAGAGAAGGAAATCCTCAGCTTCACAGGAAAATGGCGCAACCTGAGAACAGGGGTACAAACCCAAAAGACTTGCAAGCTATACTATTGTTACTGCTGGGTTTCACAAATTCAGTTAAACAGATAAAGTCTCAGCATCTGCCGAGAAGGTTTGAAGAGTTTGAGTAAATAACTTTTGAAAAGTTGCTCTATGTTACACTGCTTTTCCTAACCATTATGTAAGGAAAATATCTATTTTCCTAGCTTTATTATCAAGTTCTGAGGTGAAAACAGCCCTGGAAAGTTAAATATTTCTTTCTCTAGCAAGGATAACACCTCCACAGCTGCTGAAGCCAGGCTCTGTACTTACACAAAATCACATTCTCTATTTCTTGAGAAATGTACTACAATGTATTTTTAAAATCTGATGGTTGACAGAAGAACAATGTGTGGATCCATCTTTTTGTCCCTCTCCAGTCATACTCTTTTTACTAATACATAGAAGAAGTGTAAATCATGTTTAGTCAGGAAGCCTGGCTACAGATACAATTACTGGAGTTCAGAGCTTAGTGGGTCACAACTATTTTTACAGATATTGATCACTAGAATGTTTTACTTCGTTTACATCAGATTACCTGAGGACAGGCCTTACACTGTTGTCTGAGAAGTATCAGGACTTAAAAAAATGTCTTTGAAATAAGAAGAGCTGAGTTGTTGACACTGTAGGACTATCTGGTATTATAGCTTGGTATACTGCTGTTATTAGTATTCCTGGCCTGAATTGGCTTCTTGCACTTGCTTTTCCCTTCCCCCATCCACAAAAGGCAAGAGATCCAGTGCCTTCACTTAGACTAGCAGAACAGCTACTCCATCACACCTTTTCATCTTGTATTATTTTTTAATGGTTTCATTCATGTATCTGGTTAATGGTGTGGACACACAAATGGTCAAATCAGTAGGACTAGGAGAATGGCAATGTGTGATAGCAAGGGCAAGAACAAGGAACACAGAACATAGTGGGGCAGGGACCTCTATAACTGGTTCCCAGCTGGCCTCCTCTGCTTCCCAGTTCTCATTTTCTCTTTGGAGAAGCAAGCATAACCTATGGCAAAATATAACTGTTCCTCACCCAAACTCAGTCACAAGGAGGAACCAACAACAGAATGATGGCTTGGGGATTCAGGCTCCTGAGGTTCCAGCTGTCTGCACCCTAGTTAAAGACTGGTTTTAAATAATCATCATTCATCCCTTAGACCTGAGCTAAGTTAAAGAATACTCTCAAATATTTAGTGATTAGCTCATGCATTTAACACATATCAGAACTACAGAATTGCTACGGGAAGACAGCAAGGAAGGGAGGAGTTACAGCTGAACTGTCAAGAACTGCACCTCTCCCTACCTGATGGCTACAACACACTAGAAATGAAGAGATTTTACTGTTCTGCTTTGTGCTTGTAAATAATTTTGCTTAGTAGCATATCTATGGAATTATTGAGTACAATGCATCCTGAAAGGCCATGTTTCAACTTGGCTGAAATCTACCTCTGAATAATGCTATGGAAAAAATTAAAAGAAGATGGGAGAGAAAAGCTCTTTTTTCACCCTCTTTGTTCTGCTTTTGTATGAGGATTAAGTAGGCTGCACTGCAGAAGAGGAGTTTTGTCACAGAAGATATTTTAGCTGATAAAAAGAAATAACCTTGTCACTTTCTGTATTCTTTGCTGAAGTTAACATTATGTCATTATGCTTCTGGTATTTTACAGTGAGACATGGAGTCAAAATAACATTTCTTTCGTCTTTTTATTTTTTGTCCTTATCTCAGAGCCTTGAACTCCAGACATAATGTGAGCCTTGAATTAAACATCTGCTCCCTCTGGATGTGAGATACTTGCCCCCTTGCTAGGGACTTTGTCATGCGAGTGTAACGCTCTTCTTGCTAACCCTAGTGCAAAGTAGGAATCATTACAATGCAGTCAGTGGAATTACTCTGGTAGAAAATGGGGGTAAATGGGGCTCTGGATTGTCCACAGACTTTCAGACAATTGGAAAAGATGTTGCAGTATGTCCTCCAATTACTATTAACAAAAGTGCTCTTCCCCACATAGCCATTTTTCTCAAAGTGCCAATTTCTTTTGAGCTCGGCTTCCCATTAAGACTTTTCCTGAATGAGGGCAAATGAGAGTGATGCTCACTTTCATCAGCCAAGCAGTATCAGAGGACTGGCCTTGCTATTACTATGCACTCACAAGTAGCTCAAAAGCAATTGCAACACACTTGGTTGTCTAATTTGAAACTTTGAAAAAAGTAAGAAAAGGTTTTATAAGGCTCAGCTCAGTAAGGGAGGGGCCTGTATAGCAGCATTGCAAACTTTCAAGTGCTTTTTTGGAACAAAACTCTTGAGAAGAATTTTTTCCTCTCTTTTCCAGTATCCAGGATCTGGTGTGTTTCTCCTACAAGTGTTCATGACAGCAACAGATATGGCAGAGGTAAGGTGACAACTGTGAGAAAATAGTTTGCCATGATTTTTATTATCATGTCCAGATTTTACACCAAAGAGCCGACTTGGTCTTGGTAGATGAGTGAAAGAGAATGTTCAGCTATATAGAAATTAAATTGCACTGTAAAACAAGCAATGAGCTTCAAAGAGCAACACCAGTCTGACTGACAAATTAAATAAAGCTCAGAACTGAGGCCTCTTGGTGAAGTAATGCATAAAATCCATTGGCTCCTTGTTGTTCCTGAATTTACTTCTCAGCCTTGCTCACAGCCCATGAGCCCATGTTTGATATGGGCACTCAGAGCTAACCCAGTGGTCAGGGTCCTGGCAGTCTGTTTAAACTAAAACAATTTTCATCTCTGTGATATCAAATGTATAGCCATTTAGACTCCCTTATACATGCTTAGATTAAGAGTGACAGAATCTAGTTTAGACAGTTTTATTAATCACTTCTGAATCAAACTCTGTATCTCTTTTCTAAGGGAAATTAAGTAGAGAAGGTGTCCTGTTCGTATTTATGAGGAATTTTCTTTTACCTTAGAAACATATCCTCTGGTTTATTGTTCCTAAACAATTCCTCAGAAGAATGCAGGCCAATAAGCTGTTTACACTGAGATGTACACAGCTCTCTTTACTTGTTTTTTGTGTCAGCATATAAGCAGTACCCAACATCATCCTTCCTGCACTGGAGTGTTTCCATGCTCTGTACCTCACCCAACAAAGCTATGTCCAGCGGGGAGAGAATATGCATGTCATGGAAAACCTTACAGTTTATTGCAGAGTCTGTGCTTTATCAAATTTAAGGCACTTATTGGTACAATTATTCCAGTATTTTTTCTGCCTATAGGCTAGTTATTCTTCATCTGGTCTTATCAGAATTCATGAACAGTACCAATTGGAAAAAAATGATGATGGACAAATTCTAATATAGTTTTAATGCTCATGTGAAGATGTGCTACTAAAAGAGTTACTATAAATTTATAGGAAATTTTCAGTAGAGAAGAGTTGAAGCAAAAGCACTGAGACTGAAGTAGTCTGGTTTCTAAGTGGCTCTTCAGCAATTGTGCTGAAATTCCTGTTTTGTCTTTAGGTAAATAAAAATAGTTCATGTTAGAAAATATTTACCATTTTGCGTGCTTGTGGCTTAAACCCTCTTTGTAAAAAATCTGATGGAAATCTGGAGTAACTTTCAGTGTCTACAGTGATTAAAATTTTTCATCAGGAAAATCTCAAAATGCTACACAAAAATCACAACTAACAGTTTTGGTTTTAAGGGAAATACTGATAGTTTGCTCAGGCTGTCCAGTTACAGATGGGTAGAAGTGAAATCCTCATCTGAAGCTCTATCCACTTGCTATTTTTATCTCTGAAGTTAACATAAATACTCAATTATTTTGCTTGTTATTTCTGTCTGATGGGCAGATACTTGACATCTTCCATCTTACATCTCCATGATATCAAACCCCTTTTGGGGTGTCCTGTGCCTAAATAGGCATTGGACTTGATGATCCTTGTGGGTCCCTTCCAGCTCCAGATATTCTGTGATTCTGTGATCACATTTCTTAGTCATTTTCTTTAAAGTATTTCTAAATATTTCTGTATTGCAATTGTGTCTAGTGTTTAAGATGTGGGCTTGCCACAGAACCTTTCATCAGGGAAATTAGCATTTTAGTCTTAAATGTTAAACATTTTTCATGTTACTTTTTTGAAGAGATGGGTTTATCAAACTTAGTTTTAAGAAAGCAATGTTCACTGTCTGAGGGAGTCTGACCTGGTTCTGTTTACTGCTGCTCAAAGTGTAGAAATGCAGAGAAACCCTGGAATAAGATAGACACATACAACATTGCTGGAGTGGTTTTGCAACATTGCTTAGGTGGATTTGCCTTATCTTGGAGGCCTTCTTATCCTACTTGGTGGCTCTTTAGTGAGTCTACTGGTAAAAATTTCAGTGTGAGCCTTTCGAAGATGACAAGACTGACTCCAAATAGCCTCCCTAGTGCTGCAGAGCACATTTGATTCTCTAGTTTGTCTTCTTGGCTCTGTTCATTGTGTCTCCTCACAACACCCTGCCTAACTAACCTTGAGAAACATAATTATATACTCACTATTGATTAGCAAGGATCCATATTCAATTGTTTTATGTGTTCCATTCAAGCTTTTAGGGTTTTGTTCATTAACATGTCATGTCAGATTGCAGTTTACTTTCAGCCATTGCAGTCATGATCTTCAGAAGAAAATGAGGTTTTCTTCTTCCTTATATTGCTTAAGGAAGAGACTTATTTGCTGTTCCTCTAGTTGCATGCAAGTTATCATCCATCCATTGGTACAGAAGCATGAGCAGTCAGTCCTCATTGAAGGATGTTATTTATGGTTTTTATAATGGAAACAGCTTTGCTAAGGCAGTGTATTGAGATCCTCGCATTCAGTCTATGCTGTGCTCTCTGGGGATCATGTCACTTCAGTTTAGACCTATACCTATAGCAGTTTCTTAATATTTTAGCTCACAAAAACTGTTAAAAACTAGTGGTATAAGATCATGTACTTGAACAAACCTAAAGTCTTTTCTCATCAGTTCCTATTTACTGCTGAAGTAAACTTTTCAAATAGAACAGGAGCATACAATTAAAAATGCCTGAACTCTAGCTTTAGCATAGTATGAAGAAGTAATATGTGGTGATTTGCTTCCTATTGAAGAAGAAAACATGCACAAAATAAACCTTTACAATATTTTTCTCAAACAGGAGCCTAATTGAATCTTCCTTCCAAGGCAAATCTAATCTATGATCCTCAGAGATGCAGATTGCAGTTCTTACTTCTGAATTTGTATCCCCCCATGGGGTTTTTGTTTGGTTTTGGTTTTATTTTTTTTGTTAGTTCAGCAATGAAGAATTAAAACCAGAGGACCTTAGTCTCTAGGTCTGGTTCACATATGCTCTTGAATTGGAAGAAAGGCCACGACAGCAACTCACATCGTTGTAGTACTCCCAAAAGTCAGACCTACCACCAGACTGCACTTCAGCACTGGGCTTCTTGCCTAGACCTTCTTCAGTCCTAAGCATGGGCTGAATGCTGATGATTAATCAGGGTCAAATTCAGAAGCACCAAACTGGGTGCCAGGGGAATTAACATGGGATGAAAGAAAATTTTAAAGCCCCTCCCCAGAGACCACCTGTTTGTTTGCTGAAGTAGCTTCTACAGACTTTATGGATGATGAGATTCATCAGAAGCATCCTTGCTTGCTTCCATGGACCCTGCTTGTCTTTATGTGTTAACCACGCAGGAATCAGGGTTCTGCATTGTGACAAAGCCGGGCAGCCATGTCATATTCCTCATTAGCTCCTTGGAGTCTTGATTGCTGCCAAGGCAGAGCATGGGAGAGTAAAAGGAGAATGAATGTGTCCTCAAAAGACACCTTTAATAAAATACTTCCCTATGCAGAATCTGTGACATGAAAACCTACTGATGAGTTCATTGCTTAGTGGGACTATTTCTGGGATGTTTACGCTCACCTCTTGCTCAGAGCTGTGCCTAGTGTAAGCAACTAGTTTTGGAGGTTTGCTTAAGACAGTAGTGCAGAGTGAAGCAGCAGAAGCAAATTTCAAATTTGGCCATACTCCAAAAGAAAATAGTTTTGAGTAGCTCATTTGGGCAATAAAGCCTGTTGAAAATATGCTTTGGGAGCTGTTTGGATCCAAGATGTTATAAGTGGAGGAACATTATCACTGAAAAGTGCTTTTAATGGTAAATGATCTGTGTGAAGTAACAAAAAAAGACTGTAAGAGAAGATCAGGTTCAAAAGCATATCAGAGTTACTCATGAGGCTATAGCAAGTATTTATATATAGTAGAGTTATGCAGTTCTGTTTGTGTCATGAGCATCCCTGGTAAGCTGTAGGAATACAAAGCATGGTGGTGCCATGACTGAACTGAGAGTGAGATACTCATCTTGTAGTTAATAAAGGAGGTAAAATATATGTGATTATAAAAATTGTAACTTATAAAATATAGGAAAACATGTTTTTTCTTCACAAGAACAGAATGAGAGAAACAGTAGTAGTCTTAAGGCTTGTTCATTTTCTAAGCAAGAACTAGGTCTCCCAATCTTCCAGGCTGTCTAGATCAACAGGGAAAAAAAAACAGACTATGAAAATTTGTTTTAAAAATCATTTCTAAATGGAGTAAAGAGCCAGTGGATTTGAATATGTCTGCAAACAAAAGAAATGTATAATATTGATATATCAGAATATGGGTTGTATTAATTAAATTAAATCATTTGTATGCTAGGAATCAGAGACTAGAAAGACATTTTTTTTATAGTCAGGATACTCTAAAAGTAAATTCTCCTACTAGTAAAATCTTCGGATTGAAATACTCCATTTTATAGTACTATTGATTAGCTCAGGTGCACCCTGCAGACTCTTTCTGCTCTTATTTTACATCTGGTAACACCACCTTGTTGAATTGTGTTGCATAGTTCTAAAAATAAGAAAAACTCTCAAACTAATATGATCATTTGTGGAACTAGAGAAAGATGTGCAAGATGACGATGGCAAGACTGAGGGGAAAAGAATTTTGATATGACAAGTTCACTGTGAGAATGTACAAAATAGTTTGTGAGAGCTGAAACATAAAACATGAGATGAGATTTTATCTGAAAATTACTTTTTTATAATTATTTTTGATGGAAGTTTATTGGCATATCCCTTTGATTTTTTATATTTGGGAAGGAAGAAAAAATAGACAGGAAATTATCTGATTAGTTCTACACAACTTACATTCCTGCTAAATGATCTACTAATCAACCAGTAACCAATGTCTACACTAGTTAGAGAACTCTGGCAGTTGATTTAAAAATTGCTTATGGGAAGTACAATTTCCAATCTATTACTTAGACACATGGCAGATTAAATATTATCTAGATCCTACCCTTAGGAGAAGTATGAACAGGATTTATAGTTGACTTCTTGACCCCGAAACACAAATTGCACCACACAGACACTATGCCATCCATCTCTGCCTTCTCTAGCTTTTGCAGAAGCACTGTTGTTGCAAAGCAGGCACACAGATAGTCCTCTGCAAGTAGGCAGGTCCACTGCATGCAAACTGAATCCTGAAGTATAAGAAAGAAGTCAGTGTGGAAAAGTAGTGGCACAGTGTGTTCCTCATTTCTTGAGGATGGTGTTACTAGTACCATGATCTATTTGGAGTAAAGCTTGTTTATGCTCAACACTTGTGACTATCTAAGCTAAACTGAATGGATCTGCACTGCAAACACCAGGTTGAACATCAGGTTTTTTCTACTTCATAATGAGCAGGGAAGAGGAGAGTCATATACTTGCTTTTCTTTTGTTATCTGTATTATTTATATGCTTTCAATTACTGTGGTCAAGTTTTTGAAAAACCTGTTAAACATAGATCCTGCTTGGGGCTATTTTAATATCCTAAATGTCAAACACCCTCATCCTCAAAAAGAAAAAAACAAACAAACACCAAACCAACAAACAAAACCCAACAAAAACAAACAAAAAAAATCCCACAAACAAACCTGACATTTGAGACCTAATATTTATGTTCAAGCTATATGAATGCATGCATATACAAGTAAGTTCTGGGTTATATTAATATTCCATCTGACTCCAGTATCATATGCATGAGCTGCATCTTCAATTGCCAGTTTAAAGGCCATTGTAGCTATTTTTACAGGTGATTCTTAGCCACTGCTTGTATGCAAATCTTGCATATAAAGCTACTGTAGAAATCTTGCATACTCATTCACTGTGTTGCTTGCATTTTCAATTAGAAAGTAGTAACCCCTGCCAAAATGCAAATGTCAGCCATTCAGATGATGCTTAGGTAACTAAATAGCTACTCAGTGTTGCTGTTACAGTGGTGTACATCTTAAGAGAAGTAGGTACATTGTAAAGTTTTACTTCATGAAGTATGCTTTTAGGAAGAACGCAGACAAAATCTACACCCTTTTCTTTTTAATTAAATCTTCTTGCATCATAATGTGACAAATCAAACAAATGCCTGAAATAAGGAAATTTGAAAGACATAAAGAGGGATTTAAAAAAAGGAGAGGGCAGTACATCTGGATTTGGACTCAACTATCATATCTGAGTTGACAATTACAAATGTGAGACTTTGTCTTTGGTCAGTCTGTTGCAGCTCTGAGATTCATAATCATTCTGAAGCAGGGTAAATTACTTCTGGCAACACCTGGGAAATAAAAGTTTCAGATTTCATAAGATTTTATAACGTTCATCTGACTTCTAGCAGATCCACAAAAAATAAAGTACTTGAGGAAATCACAATGAGTCTGCCCATTTCCAGCTTTCTGTTCCAGCTGCCCATTAGGTTAATGCATACAGAAGCACTGCTAACAAGGCCTAGCTAAGAGGCCCATTTTTTCCCATTAATACAAGAAGGAGTGTCAGAATGTGATGTTCATCTGCTGTAAACTTCCTTGATAAATATGTGTACTAAATGGGTAAAATGCAGTCAAATTGTGTTATTCTATAATGAGCTCTGCCAGTTAACCAAGGCAAAGTTATGTCCTCCAGCAATAATTCATGGTATGTATTATATTCTGTCATTCACATGACCTCAGAATGTCTTTAGACAAGTCATGTCTGATACAACAGTCTGAAAAGCTTGTGTGGAGGAATAAACTATCCTGTGCTCAGTCCAGGATAGGGAACCTCAAAGTTGAAGAAACCATCTCAAATGGATCCCTGCAGGATTAGAAGTAATCACTGCTGCACCTGGACCATCACTTGGTCCCTCTTTTCATCAGCAGTGACACATAGGAACCTTGATAGTCCTCAACGTGGGAGAGAGCTTTTATATTGTTGAAATAGCATTGCCTCCTGAAAAACACCTCAAGGAAACAGGGCAGGGATATGGGGAAATAGAATGGGGAAAATCTGAAGTGGTGTAAGGAAGAAAGTTATCTTCAGGAGGATGTTTGCTCTTGGATGGCATTGGGAAAAAGAAAAGAAAAGGAGAAGAATGTGTAGAGAAAGCTTTTGTTATCCAAGACACTTGAAGAAAAATGTGAAGGAACTCTGGTTTCATTAACAATTCAAAGAAGAGTTTAAAGTCCCAGTCTGCATTCCTGGACTGTGTCTCATTTCACATAAATGAAGGATGCTCTTTTCTTTCATAAGAAATACATGTATCACAAATTACTTTGGACTTGGGCTGTGGAAGGAAAATAATATGCACAGCCTAGTCAACACCTTATGTCAGTGGACTAGAAGCTCTCATATAAATATGAAGGCATAAAGAAGACAAAAGGAGGTTTTCTGAATAAAAAGTTGCAAGGACAGATATGCTGTTTAGTTTTTAAAGTCTACTAAGCTGAAATAACAGAAGGATGTAAGTCTGAAAATTTTGTGGCACATCTGAGCAGAAAAGCATGAGTTTTGTCAAGTATAATATGCATGGGAGCTTTCATATTATTCAGATGATGTCAAATGCAAAGCAAACAGCATAAATGCTGAGCTTTGAGAAACTCTGTGTGAATAAATATGTGCCTATCACACTTCAGACATAAAATATTCATATATTTCAATGCTAATTCTTCCATAACTGGACTGCTTCTTAAAAAAAGAAAAAAAGGATTTTTTTACATAGAAGTCACTAGCTACAAGTTATACTTGATATTAGTGGTACAAACAGTGGCTAGAAATACTAATTAGCCCTTTTTAAAACTCCATTCTCTTTTAGTTGTGAACGTTCACATTACAGGGAGATAATTACAGAAACAAACCTAGCATGAGGGTAAACAGCCTTTTTCCTGCATCATTGCCTAATAGTGTGGAACTGGTTGGGATTCAGGTCCAGATCCTGAATTCACTGGTGTCTCAGAAGCAGCTACAGATTAGTGTTTAATAAAGAATAGGTCAACTATGACCAGCTTTAATTGAAAAGGGACAGCCAGAGATCATTTGGAATGGAACACCATGGTTTCTTGCCCATTGGAAGGAAAGAAGAGCTCTCACTTCCTTAAGCACCCTTAGTGCTGATGGGAAAAGCCCAGCATTTTCATTTCCTTTGACCAAGCCCAGGGGCAATACTAAACCAAAATTATGTATATGTGCTATTTTTATTATATATTTTGGCCTTTCACAGCATGGACAGGCAGACAGTTCACCTGTTTATATGGTAGTTCTGAAGAGAAGAAGCGATTTTTAATCTTTACACAAGCATTGCTTAGCTCCTCTGTCATGCTCCAAGTAAGCAAACAGGCAATGTATTCTGATTCTGTGCCTCTATTCTTAGATTTGTGCTTTTGGAGTTATAATCTCTAGAGATTAATAATGGGATTGGAATTTGTAGGGTACTGTGATAATGGAGTGATACTACAAAGATACCTGCAAAGAGATAGGTCCTCCAAAGCAATTTCTTCCCAGGGAAAACAGCATGCACCCTACTGACATTGCAATTACCTAGCACTGCCCAAGCCTGCTTTCACTTGTTTTATGCCTGCTGGATTCCTCTGCCATGTTATTGGTATACACCTACCTTTGCTAGTTTGGTTCTCTCAGCCATGGCATTCCAAAACAGCAGGTTCCTGGGGCTTTACCCACCTTCTCAAAGACAGCATTGCTTCTCTTGTGAGCTCCCTACTCATTTCTTGTTTGGGCTTCATATTCCTTGAGTTATGCACAAACTTGCTCTAGGATATTTTATTGAGTGCTGTATTTCTCAATCACCCTCCTTATTTTTCATACTCATCTTACAGCTGAATTTTCATTGTATCTCTGTAAACTCACCACTTGTGGTTTCTGATGCATTTTTTATTGCAATTCCTGACATCTGAAATTGATTCCTTCTACTTCTTTCTCTCATAAACTCCCCATCTTCTTCCAACTCTCAGCTGAAGACATACATTTTAGCACACACCTATATCTCTTAATTTTATCTTTGCAGGGTTTTTATTACGTAATTCACCAATTTTGTTTCTAAACTGCATAAAGTGTTTAGGAATATCTGGTGTATTAAAACAAGTTATAAAAAATATGGCTGAATTTTGTTGACAAGATTCTTCTTATTCATATTAGTTGGAAAAGAACTCCATAATTTTCCACAGAATTCCGCAGATACATTCTGGGGTCACTGAAAGAGACTAGGACAGAATACATATTATGAGGAGACTAGGACAGAGTACATATTATGAGAAGACTTGACAGACATCCTAGATGTTGTGCTATGTGCCAGAGACTGCTCACCTGTGTGTTAGGTTGCTGTAGATTGAGTAGCAAGATGGTCAAGGATTGGGAAATGGGCATGGCAGCAGAAAGTCTTATCTTATAAGAAAGAAGACAAGTGAGGACTTTTGTAAAACAAACCTGGTGTATAAATTCAGCATTTTCTTACTGCCTTCAGTAAAAACTCTCCTTTTAGCCCTTGATTCTCTGCAGCTTCCCCTTTGATACAAAGCTTTAGTGTATGAATCTCATGCACAGAAGGAGCAGTAGTCTGTGTTCATCTTGCATCCTTGATTGTCTTAAGTCCATAGACAACCTCCAAAGCCACAGGGCCAGCTGAGCTGCAGTTAGGCTTTAAAATCACCTTGAAGTACTTATATCAAATGAGTTTTCCATGCCTTTGCTCTGAGGCTGACTGAATCAGAAAACAGAGAGCACGAATACTTCCCCCAGAGGTTGTGTCACTGGCAAAGAAGTCAGGCATTGCTAATTACTGAAGTGCCTTACTATGTCCTTTGGCTTAAGTAACTAAGGGACTGATCCAAAGAGACTGCAGGAATCAGTGGGAATTTTCTTCCATTTATTTCATCAAGCTTGGGGTCAGGCCTTTGTTACAGTGTTCCAAAACCTGCTTAAATATACCTCAAGTTTCTGCTGGTCTTGTAAACTCTATCAATTGTTCTCTGATGCACTGTGCAGAAAATAATTTTCCATTTCTGTGAGATTTCAAATACAAACAGCAAGAAATGTGAGAAGTCTGTGGGCAGCTGGTTTGATTTTTGTCCTAGAAACTCCGGACTGGCCATGCATAACCTTTCTTGAATAGAAAAAAAAATAACAATAATTCAAAATGATTTGGATGAAAGTACAGTCAAAGGATTGAAACTGGCTGAAAAGACACTGGCTTGGGAGGAACTTCAAACACCACTGCAAAGAAAATAAGAACAGAGAATGGAACTGTGTGCAGGATATTATAAAATGAGATTCAAACCAGAAAAGAAAAGTTAATAGATCTTCATCCAAATTCTGTCTCCATTTGCATCTTATGTATTTCCTTTGTTCCTGATCTCATCCTCTGCTGCAGGTTGTAAATAGGCCTGATAAGGCCATTGGCTTCACTATGGAGGTTGCTGTTTTGCCTTGGTGCCATTGCAAAATATATCAGCCTCAAAGATTTTGAGATGAATGCCTGCAGTCTGGAAGAACATGCCCAAATTTCTCACAGTCTTCAGGAATAAATAAATGTGAAGGATATGTCCATGTTTATTCTTATACTATACTTTTTCTCAGGATATGCTGGGAAGGGGACAATTAACATACAGTCTGACAGGGATCTGGCATTTCCTAGCTCGATGAAAAATGTGTATTCATGAACTTCCAAATACTCTCCAAATAGTGATCCTGAACACTGGAGAGAGAGAGTAAGCACTGAATGGAATAGAATTTCAATTTAATATTAAAAGAATTCAAACTAAATATCACTTCCTATCGGAAGGAAAGTGTTTGCCTTGAAATGTGCTAAAAGACACACTGAGATGCCTGAAGAGAAGTGGAAGAAAAGTACACTGTAAGAGGCAGTCTTCCCTTGGCAGGGAGAACCTGGTAACCTTAAGGTCATATTTGTTTAAAATGGATTGTGCAATGATTTTAATGGAAAGGGTCTAAAATGTTTGCAGCTGAATTCATCGCTTTACTAGAGGATCTGTACTTACTTGAAAGTGTTCACACAGTGATATATATATTTAGAAACCAACAACAGCCTAGTTTCAGCTGCTCATCACACATGTAGGATGGGTGCTAGATAACAGTGACATGGATTAAGAAAAACAAAAAGAAAAAAAAAAGAAAATTTAAGTATGAGCCACAGAGGCACTGTGTTCCATTCTTCCAAAGAAATGTCCAGGAGGCAGAAGAATTAGTTGAGATCTTGTGAAAGTCATTTATTTCAGTGGTTTAATGAAGCCTGGCTGCCAAACTTCCTTCAAGGGGGAAAAAAAACAACCCCAAAAAATAAGGAGCTAGTCTTCAATTTGTAGGAGCTAGGCTTCAATCTGTAGTTTTAATCTTGAGATGCTGTGTCTAGGACATGTGGTTAAACAATTAGTAATACAAAATGTATCTGCTTTTATATCTAGTTCATTTTAGATAAAAAAATCCGTAGCCAAAATTGATGTATGGAACTAAATGAAGCAACTATAATTAGTCCAGAAAACACCTATATGCATGGAAAAACTAGTACATACAGAATTAATTGATAAACCACCAATCTAGTACAGTTTTTATTATGGCCAGGCTTCGCAAACAAAGATCCGGGGAGGGCTCCATCCACGCTCTTCACAAGTGCTTTTTACAAGCGCGCTGATGGCTGAAAAGGCCAATACAAGATAGACAAGAGCGGTTGCAAAAGGCACAGCAGAATGACTCCTTAGGAGGTATAACCTGCAAGACACGATTCTTTCTATGCTGTCTTTTCTCCTCAAGAGTGATCCTGTGTGCCTGCTCAAAAACATCACGGCACTAAAAATACTATGTCTACAGAGCTCCCGATTGGAGGCCAGAGTAGACCAGTTAAGTTGATCCATATGGCCAAGGCTGAGATGTTGTTTCAGGGAGTCCTTGTATCTCCTCTGTGGGGCTCCTGTCTTGCAATAGGCAGTGGCAAGTTCCCCATAGAGCATGATCTTAGGCAGGCAGTAGTTCTTCATCCTGGAGACGTGAGCTGCCCAACGCAGCTGCGTTCTCAGCAGCATGGCCTCAATACTTGAAATTGCTGCTTGTTCTAGGACAGATGGATTAGTCACATAATCTGACCAATGGATGTTTAGGATTGTATGGAGACAGCGTTGATGGAAGCGCTCAAAGAGTCATAGGTGGTGGCATTAAAAGACGCATGATTCGGAACCATATAAAAGAGTAGACAGCACAATGGCTCTACAAACACTGATCTTTGTACTTATCTTCAAGTGTTTGTTTCGCCAGACTCTTTTATAGAGTTTTCCGAAAGCACTATAAGCCTTTGCTAACCTATTGTCTATCTCTTCATCAACCTTACCATCCGAGGAGATGAGGCTGCCTAGGTAATTAAACTGTTGGACTGATTTAAGTTCTGAATCGCCAATGATGATATGAGGATGATGAAAAACTTCCTGGGGTGCAGGTTGATATAAAACTTCTGTTTTCTTTAAACTAACTTCCAGCCCAAAAAGCTCAGCAGCGGATGCAAAGCAGGACGTTAAATGCTGCAGAACTACTTCTGTCTGGGCAACAAGGGCAGCATCAGCAGCATAAAGCAGCTCCTGGACAAGATGGTTTAAGGTCTTAGTATGGGCCTTCAAACGCCTTAGGTTAAATAGGCTTCCATCAGTACGATATCTAATGTAGATACAATCCTGGTCATCCAATTCTGCCATGGCCCTTTGGAGCATCATGCTGAAAAACAGTGTGAATAGAGTGTGAACAGTTTTAATAACTATACAAACGAGTAACCTGATTGTTGGGATGTAAAATATGTTGAATTCAGATTCAGTGGCTTGCTATGTTTTTTTGTACAAATCAGTTTTGCTTTGACTTCCTTTGAGCACAGTGGTATACACCTAGTGTCATGGGCAGCAGCAACAATTTACTACTATTTGTTTGCTAGTTTAAACATTTGTGGGTTTGTTGAGAGGGGCTTTAATCTAGAAAGAAAGGGGAAGGAAGGACTGAGGGACTGTTTATTTTGGGAAGAAAATGCAGACATAGAAACTAAAGGACAAATAGGTAAATACTTCATCCAAGTTAGTATTCATGTCCATAGATCAATCACAGTTGTGCCTGGTAAAATCAATACAACTTACTTTTTCTTTTGCTAGATATAACTACCTGTTTCTTTTTAAGTGACCATTCTGAAACTGCTTTCTCTCCTGTGTCCTTTGTGAAGTTTTTTGCCACCTGCTCTGGATTTGGGTTTGATAAGAGTCTTAGTAGCATGAACTCAGAGGACTGTTTAAGACTGTTCCACTCTGTCTTAAAAATCTTGTGTAACATATTCATCCCTGAAACCGAAAACTCTAAGAGTTTTCTGATGTTTCTATGGTTAGAAAGATTGTGAGGTAAAGGATGCAATTACACTAGCCATTTAAATTCACTGATAGGCTCAAACTGGCAGATCTAACTTGATTGTAGTGATGATGGAAGAGGCAGAAAGGCTCAGCAGACCAACCCCACAGTGGAGATGTACACCAAGGAGAGTGTAGAAGACCAAAAGGGACAGACACTGCCTAGATAAAATCAGATGCCTCAGTAAAACACAATGGGAATCATGGGGTTTCTTCAGATAAAAACATCAAGTCTTGTTGCTTTTTTTGTTGCAGATGCTGCTGTTGCTGGGGCTTGTATATTCTTCTCTCTCTGTGCATTTTTAAAATTTTATTTCTTTTTATTTTTTCTGAGGAAAAAAGATGTATATCACATCCACATCTTGAAATGTGCTGCATTCATAAGCCTCTGAATGACAAAATACGTGAAGAAATCTAACACAAAAGATGAATTGTAAAGAAAAAAAAAATAGAATGGTGCCTAAAAAACAAAACCCAGAAAAGTGTAGATTAAAATCCAAGAGGTGTTTATAGAACTGAGTCAACAAATCAGCTTGAACACATTCATACATTTACTTTAGGCCTATCTATAATTCAGTTTCTAGATTGTTTGCCTGAGTATGTGGGGACTGATTGCCCTCTTGCTTGTTTATTTAAATCAGGAAAATCTCTGATGCATTTACTGATATAACAGTGGCAC
Source organism: Bucco capensis (assembly GCA_013396975.1). Lineage (NCBI taxonomy): Eukaryota > Metazoa > Chordata > Aves > Piciformes > Bucconidae > Bucco > Bucco capensis. Next base: position 451,644 of record VWZO01021411.1, read on the forward strand.
AACAGAGAGATGAGTCAGTCACAGAAAAAAGTTATATAATGGTATTTAAAACAGATATGCTGTAGTTTACTATAGGGAAAAAATATTTTTTAGATGCTCTCAGCAAAAAAGTGGACAAGTCATACTAGATACCAGAGATCAGTTCCTCAGTGGCTCAGCTTTGGTCTATGCTGACCAAAGATATGCTTGGGGATGTCAGTCACTGAAATGAGCACTAGGCAGCAACCTCTCCTAGTGATGCTGTTGAGTGCAATTCATGCTGGCCCTGTGCATGCTAACTAGTGATCATTTACACAAGATGTGGGAGCAGGAGCTATCCTATTCTCCTCATTTCTGGATTCGCATTCCAGGCATCTACCAAATTCCCTTCTTGCAGCTTTCACATCTAACCCTGCTTTCACTCAGTCAAGAAGCAGAAGTGAAGCCACATGATAGATTTAATGTCCTACAATCATTTGCCAATCTTTTTGGAGCACAGAAGATCAAATACAGAGAACAGTTAATATTCAGTTCACATGGTTAAACAAGATTAACTTTGGATAATGAATACATTTGAGGAAATCGTGACTTGCATGTGGACAGTCCCACAAACAGGAAATAAGACTAAATCAATTTGATAAATTTCTCCTTACAAATGAGTCAATCAGACATAGTTTTGCAAGCAGTGCATTGAAAGCTACCCAGAGTGACTGGTGAGGAGACGAACAGAGGGACTGTTTCCTGGCAGAAGTTTAAGCAGGATATGCACCTTGCCCCATCGAGGAACAAACTAACACTGGCACAGGTTGCCCAGAGAGGCTGTGGCTGCCCCATCCCTGGCAGTGTTCAAGGCCAGGCTGGATGCAGCCCTGGGTGACCTGGTCTAGTGATTGGCATCCCTGCTCAGTGCGGGGAGGTTGGAACTAGATGATCTTTAGGGTCCCTTCCAACCTGGCCATTCTATGATGAATTACAGCCTCATTAGCCCAGGCAGCAACCACTATCTCCCACCTACTGTGGTGCTGATGTCTTTTACCGGAAGAATTTTCTACAGTAACCAGAGGACATCACTGTGAGAGCTGTAGTTCACAGTGATGCTCAGGTCATCTTGTAGAGAGCTGTAAGCTAATAAGGCACCAGTTCTTTCCTGGTGAGCTGTTCAATCTGTGGATTTGAACTCTGTCAGTGTGGAGGTCCTCAACCCTTTATGCACATGCTTCATAGGATTGAACTATGCATTGCAGGGGGGAATTACAGCCTCATTAGCAACTATATTACATGAAATTAAACTCTCTGTGTACTCATTAGATCAAGCTCCACTCCTAACATTGTATTTATTTTCTTTTATGTTGTATTTATCTAGACACAGCTACACTGGGGAAAACAAGGATTCAGGATAGTTACGGGTATGTGGAAGTAAGCTGACTATTGTCATGTAGAATACAGCTGTGAGAAAAAGTGTAGAGGAATAAACTAGATTCCTTGGTGTTGATCTTAGACCTTTCCATGTCTCCTTTAGCCATGTATATATAAAAAAAGCTTGATATCTTACAAGAGGGGTGAGGAACATGGCAGCTATGCACACTGTTAAGCTGCCATGCATGCTTACATGTGCTTTGATGGCATCCCTGTGGGTAAGTGCCATGACTAAAGCTACTATTTTGGGAGGTGGGAATATATGAGCTCAAAGAGAATTTGATGCAAAAATATTTAACAACATTTCTTAGCTCTCCACTGAATGTAGATAAAAAGGTTGGTAGATAAAATTATTGAGTCATTGGTGCTACTAGAAGGGGCAATTCTCCCTTTATTTTTCTTTCTGGGGACCTGATCCCTCATTCTGTCAGATGAGACTGGGAAGATGGACTTTGTATTCCCACATATTAAAAGGCAGGAATATTCTGTCTGGAAAATAAAATGTATCTTACCAATGAAGCAAGAAGGAATAGGAGAAACATGGGGAGGACTTAAATGGGAGTATACTGGGAAGTGTAAGTACTTTTTGCTCAGCAGAGATAAGTATTTTGTGTGCATATTTGTGGGTGAGAAAGAAATGCTTGCAAAAACACAGACATTTCTCAGTGCAGGTAGAATTACAGGTTTTACCCCTGAGAATACTCAGGTGACAGACAAAGTAGTGCTTAAAGAAACTTTGAGCTGAAGTGTTATTTCTACAGCCATTATCAGCTGCTCTCCCATGACTAAAACCCGTTCCTCCAGAGAGAGAGGAAAGCTAACAGAGCTTCTAGCCAATTCACAGGAAATCTGTTTTTTCTTCTTCAGAAAGGAGCAGAGGGAGTACTAGGTGAAAAAATTAACTTCATTGAGACTGGATTTTCTGCACACAAGCAGAAACAAAATGGACAATTACAGGAGAAGATAAAACCCCAGTCACACAATGGGGAATCCCAAGGCCTGTGGTTTTTAATGGCATGGTGACATCTGAGACCAGATGAGCACTCATTTTTTTCAGACTACAGCTCACGTGATGAGGTATTGAAGTTTTCAACTGCCAAAACTGTAAATCACTTTAAAGAGTTCTAGATTTTTAATCTTCAGTGCCAAAAATGATACCACTTTATGTATTATTAATCAAAGGCCAAAAATATATTCCTGTTACATGATCTGTGTAAGGATAGCATAGATTCATGATAGATGGAGCCACACCACCTTTATACAAGTTGATAATATGACTAAGTTTCTGTCATCCTTCAGAGAAACAGACATTATCAAACCCATTTTACAGGTGGAAAAGCAAAGACTTTCACATATATTCTGTAGGAGAGTTTGAAAACTGTTAATTTGCAGGACCTGTTCTGTCTCTCGTATCAGATCTGTAGTTGATTCTCCTCCTTGCTAAATACTATCAGTGAGGCCAAAGGCACAAGGTGCAATTGGTAGATGAAACAAGCACATGAGGAGGTAGCCCATAGCTGAAGATCTCTTCCAGAGACCCCATTGTGTGATTTTTCTAGTTTAATTCCTGTCTTGTAAGATCTATGTGTAGATTTAAAAATCTATTTCCCAGTAATTTCTGTTTCCTTTTCAGTACAACATTATAATGTAGCATGGAGCTCTGTCAGCACAGATCTTTTACAGTGACATGCCACAGAGAGACATTTTGAAATGCAGGATAAGTAAGGGTTAAAAATTGTTCAGTGGAACAAACCAGTGTCTTCAAATTGCATTTGGTAATCTTAGGTCGTCCAAAAACACTCAGTGAGAGACATTTCATGAAATATTTTTTAAAAAACAATGTTTGCCTGGATTTGAGGGGTTTTATCTTATTTATGTTATATGAAGAAAAAGGCTGACAATATGAAGAAGTGAGAGGAATAAGTGTAGTTTTCAAAGTACAGTAAGTATTAGCCAGTATCCTGTGTGTTGGGTAATTGAATTCATTGCATTGCTTAGCTATAGCACTAGCCTGGCCTTCTGGACTTTCAGGCCAGAGGAAAAGAAACAGAAACAAGTAACTTCTGTGCACCTCAGAAAGCAGGAAAAAAGTCAGGAGTACATTTTCAGACATACAAATGTTGGTAGGAAGTATTTCTAGCCACACCAGTGTCTCAAAACAAAGTATTCCCCTCCAAATCAGATAAATATGGAAGCTCCATTTGAAAACGTGGCCTAAGCACTATGCATGTCTATGTCTGTACTGAATGTATCATCACTATTAGGCACAAAATAAAAAACACCAGGGCTCATGAGAGAAACAGCCAGCTAATGAGATGGTGGGAAGCAGTAAGAATTAGTCTTGGTATTGAAAGAAAGAGTTAATGTCTGCAATACTTACATATAGCATGCCTAATTCACTGAGATGAACAAATTATCTAGGGTTGAGCTAAAAAGAACCCTAGTTTTAGACTACAAGAGAAAGACCACTGCTTTGAACTACAAGAAGTCAAAAAATTCTACTTTGAACTACAAAAAGAGGTACCAGTGAGAAGAACTTTGCTTTAGTTGAGCAGCAAAAGAATTCTGCTTTGAAATACAAGTGGGGGGGGTGGGATCCTATCATATTGTGAGATCAAATGAAGTAAGAAACGTGCTTCCAAAATAAAGACAAACCTGAGTTTGGACATTTGAAAGAGAACAAAGACAAACAACTGTAAATAGAGTAGCAGAGTTGTGTTATCTAATGGTCAGTGCCTAGAAGTAGAAATAACTTCTGAATCACGATTGCCCTTAATTTGGTCTCTCTTTAGCTGCATTACTTACCTAATTGCTTCACTTGCTCTCTGTGTAAAACAGCTGAATCTCCTTACCTACCTTGCAGAAGTGGGGCTCTTTTTTACAGTGCTTTGAAGATGCAAAGCCTTATTGTACATGCTAAGTATTGTTATTATACTTTGCTATGGATGATTTCAATGCAAAGGAGAGAATAAAAGCCTGCTTTAGTATAGAAAAGACTAATGAACATTCTACCTGTAAACAAGAGTAGGTAATATAGAAAAAAAAACCCAAAAGACTGAATAAAAGAAAAAAATGGCAAGGAAAGAAGTAAGAAAGAACACTCTTCCAAGCATATCCATCATCCATAAAATGGAAATTACTTGGAAATGACTTGCAACAGGGTGAATTTCCACATGGAATTGACTTGCAACTTGGAAAGTGCTCTTTGCTTCCCTCCTACGAGATGCATTAGGGCCTCTTGTTGTTGCATTGCCATCTGCTGGGCAAAAAGACAGGCTTGCACAGTGTGTGCTCTCCAAGAAACCTTATCCAGGTAGAGCTGAAGCAGGAGGCACCACCTTACCGAGGAGACCAACTGTGCTCATCTGAGAGCAAATGCAACATGTAATGGTGCTTCTGCTAATGGCTAGACAACAGAAGAAAGCTAGTCATGCTGGAGAGTGTGGGCTGAGTACTTCAAAAAATAATAAATAATTAGGGAGACATATGGGTAAATGAATTCCAAAGACTGACTCCTTCATCCACTCATCTGTACACTGTAGCTAGCTCTTTAATATTTCCAATGAAAATGGAGAAATAATGAGACAGAGCATATGTACTTGTAATTCTGTATGCATTAAACAAAAAGTTTGCTTTGGATGGCCTGATAATTTTGTCCAGCATAATGAAGATATATGAGGAAAACATAAAATTAACTTTGTCTTGCAAAAAAACCAAAATGTGCTGAATTCTGTTGTTTTGTTGGTTTTTTTTTTAATTCAAGCACGCACAACAGAGGAAAGTGAGAACGAAGCTGGTAGGAACTGAAAGGTTCATGTTCTGCAGAATGTTTTGCTGTTTCTGAAGTGAATACTAATTGTGGTATAAATTTGTTGCATCTCCAAACAAAGTCAGCTAGATAAGTCAAACCTTTCCAAAGAAAATGCTGATGCTTATGGGCTAAAGCGTATTTCAAATACGTGCCAAGACAAATCAATTGAAACAGGAGCACTCTGCATAAAACTAGTGTTTTTTGTTTATCTTCATGAATGAGACAATTAAAGTCAGTCTTGTTCATGGAGGACAGATTCTAACTTCATTTTCACCCATGTTTGTCAGATCACCTCTGCTGAGTCCATTCATCAGCCTTGCAGCAGTAAGGTTTCTGTGACACCATTCAAAGGCATCAAAACAGAAAGTCCTTCAGACATTGATTCTGCCACTAAGTATTAGGCACACTGCTATATTTGATTTTTATGGATTGTTACCTTCCTTATGGACCTTTCTATTCCAAGTTCCCCTGAGATCAATGAATGTGCATGCTAAGTAGAACCTATCAAATATTACTCTTCACTCACTTTAAACCACGCATTTCAACAAGCAGGATGGAATTCAGCATGCCACAAAAAAGTTGCTAGGGAACTGCAATTCAGCTTCCTGTCAGACCATGAGCAGTGAGGACTCTATACTGCCAAAGGACATCCTGCACAAGCAAAAACTGTGCCCTGCTAAGCTGCATGGCTGAATCAACACATACTGGCATAAACCTTCTCCAGCTACCTGAACATTTTGCAGAAATGGAGTATGGATCAATTTTCCTTCTGCAGCTTTTGATGACCTTTCTCTCAAAACCATGATATGGCCTGGAAACCAGCAGAAGTCTAAGTGATCTTCTGGCCAGTGATAAGGTGGTATGACATCAAACTCTACCCATGTTTTTGTCCCAGCACCGTAGCATATAATGTGTTGACTTTCTAAAGCAAAAGAACTGTCATTTTTCTGAAAGTGCAGACTGGACCCCTATAACTTTATCTCAGAACAGGGTAAAATCAGGAGCACCAACAACTGGGTGCAAAAAATTGGAGACACCATAATGTGGGAAGCAGCTGAGTGTTTGTATTAGCAAAGGTCCTTCTGTAAGGTGGTCTTGTGGTGCTTGGAGCATCTTCCCCTGACTCCTGCTGTTTGTCTATGCTGAGCACCAGTTCTGCCAGAAGTAGACAGAAAAGGATAAGAATACAGCAAGAGAAGATTGCATTTAGGTTTATCAGACTGGTGGAATGATGCCATGAAAAGTGAAGAATAGTCCAGAGCAGTCTTCCTCGACCTTCCAGTACCTAAAGGGAACTTACAAGAAGGCTGGAGAGGGCCTGTTTGCAAAGGCCTGGAGTGAAAGGACAAGGGGCAATGGTTTTAAATTAGAGAGGAGTAGATTTAAACTGGACATTAGAAAGAAGTTTCTCACCATGAGGGTGATGGAATACAGGAACAGGTTGCCCAGGGAGGTGGTTGAGGCCCCATTCCTGGAGGCATTCAAGGTGAGGCTTGACAGGGCTCTAGGCAACCTGATCTAGTTGGGGATGTCCCTGGCCACTGCAGGGGGGTTGGACTAGATGACCTCCAGAGGTCCCTTCCAACTCAAATGATTCTATGATTCCTCCCTTATCAGTTTGGATTAGTGTGTACAGACTGCCCAGGTCTACTGGTGTGTGGGTTTTTCCCTTCGTTGTACCTTGAAGAATCCTTTCTTCCCTTGAATTCTGTTGTGGTTACTTTTTAGATGGAAGGTTTGGATGGATATGATTTTTCAAGTTTTCTTTACCTCAAAGTAGTTTTCTTCTAGCTTAAAAATCTCAAACATTTCTTCAGCTAAAAGCATATATTGAAACATGAAATATTGCCAAAATTGGGTGATTACTGGCTTAGAACTTATTCTGCTCTAGACGACTATCCTGGAGGGTAGTTAAGTCTCTGCACATAATAAAGGCTTCAACTCCATTATATGAAACTTTGATAATCCCTTCAGTGTGAGGAGTATGACTTATTACATAACACTGAATTCTGGTTAAATATGTCTCTCAATTCATGTGGGCTGTATGGAATTTAAATAATCTGAAAAACAGGTGCCATTTAGCATGGTGTTTTTAGGAATAGAGGGTCTGATCCTCCCTTGCAGCATTCACAGGTTGACTGTTTCCACCAATACAATCTGAGAGCAAGGTGGGTGGGAAACATTATCAAACCTGAATATAAGCTACCCACTGAAGGCATGTGACCACAGTATAGGAAAAACACTAGTGAAGAATGAACTCTACAGAGTGTATTATAGCCACTACTTCCCAGGATTGTTATGTAAAATGCAAAGTCATAGATAAAATGTAAAATACTTCCCTCAATTCTTCTTCAGTGTTGCTGGAATGCAGCTGGGGGAAAAGTGTTACAGACCTTTTTTATTTTCTTTTTCCTTGTTTTTTTTATTTGTTAACTGCCTCTCACAGAAATCATATTGATAGTTGTCTGCAGGCATATTTCACCCCAGCGGGAGTATAACAAGTGCAATCAAGGGATGAACACACTGAGAGAGAGTGGACTCCAAGTCCATGACTAGGCATTATGAACATGTACTGCTGTGTAACAATGGGAGAGGCTGAAAAATGAAATCAGACATAGCCAGTTCATTTGAGTTTCAGGGTGTAGAGTGAAAAAGTATTTTTTGATCAAGCAAAAATAAATGCCACTGTGGCAAAACTGATTATTTAAGTTATGGGAAGATACATTCATCAGCTGAAGTGCAAGGCAGAAGGCACAAATGATAATGCACTTGCCATTTTCACACTTTGTAGCAATTCCAGCTTCTACCTTGCAAACTCTTTATTCCACTTGGTGTCTTGCAGGACAGATCTCTTGATATGACTATTTAATTAAAACCAATTATCACAAAGTGATCCCATTTTCTGCACTGCAGTCCCTTTGCTTTACTTAAGAGTGCTCTGAATTTACATCAGCTTGACAATTAAACCTCTAAACCAGTTGTGAAAGCCCTTTTATATCTGCTTTTGATTAGTTCATATTAAACGATTCATTGGCACGATTTTCACTTCAGTGAACCTTCTCATAAAATCTGCTTAGGCATAATGGTGATATCACATAGGAAGTGAAATGAATTAATACATCAGCAGAAACACTAACCAGAAGGCACTTTTTTTCCCCCTTTGCATTTTATTATTTTGCAGATATACTTGTCAGTCATGTTCAAGATATACTGAGACCAAGAGAGTGGGAAAGCAGCACTAAGTCAAAAAGATGCTTTGACACTGTATTCTGTGTTCATTTGCTGAAGCAGGTGTGTAGTCAGCAAATCTCTTGTGAAGGGAATTATTCTTTAGATGGTCTCTTCTTAGTCTTGCAGTGGTGCCACTAAAGCTGCAATAATTAAGGATCTTTTAGCATTTCGTTACAAAACCATATTCTGAAGTGGATATATAAATTGCATATTGAGAAATGTTGCTTCTCATCCAAATGTCTTCCTAAAATTAGCATTCTGAGTGGGTTCCTAAAAAAACCACACATATTAATTTGTTGATAAGAATCACTTAATGAGTATTTAGCTCAGAAACCATGGAGGAACAGCTGTAACCCAATAGGAAAAATGGTTTACCACCTTCCAAATCTGTGCAAACATGGTATAAATTGTAACATACAAAATGCCCCTGTACACAGCAGCAGACATTGATCATCAGAAATATAACCCTTTAGCAGGCAGGGAGTATCATTTTATTTACAGATTTTTGATGTTTTATGGAAGGCCTCTACAGGCTGACTGAAAATACCTATCGGCAACATTTTACTTATTATTAACCTTATTAAAAGGTTGGAAAAAGAGATTTACAGTGTAGCTTGCCTAACATATCTATGAGAACAAAAGCACTTCTGTCATCCAGTTTCATGCCCAGTTCAATAAACTCTCTTTTGGCCAAATTATCCTCTATATTCTCTTGTATACAATTCTACAAAAGGTAATCATCAGCTATAAGAGCAGCATGCTGGAAATGTATCTACTGCATAGCCTGTGCATAGAAAGTCTGGCAAATCAGGCTGCCATAAGTGAGGGAACATACTGTGCTGGCTGAGACGGTTAAACCTCTTGCTGTGTAGGCAGACAACTCAACAACATCCAGCTTGGAAATGTAGTTTGCCTTTGTGGCAGGCAGCAAAAGCAGAGAGTGACCCAGGCAGGGAAGATCTCAAACTCATCTACCCTGAACAGCTACAGCAAGCCAAGGTTTTCTGTCTCCAGTTATTATTGCTCTGATTTTACTCTTTTCCTTTTGATTAGCCTTGTAGTGACAAGATCAGATTGGAATCCTCTTTATAGCATGTGAAATGGTGTGTGTTGGTGAGGGGCTACCCAAGGGTAAACGTGGCAGTGATGATAATGTTATTCCTTCTCAGGCTCCATTTTGTTATTTTGGCATTTCCCTCCCTATGCAAAGTGTGTGTTCACCATGCAGGTGTTAGGCAGAGAAGGATCAGCTGTGTACTTCTGGCTTGGAACACCACAGCAGTCACAGGCATTTCTGGAGTCTGAGTTCTTACATGTGTAAAAGAGCAACAAACAGCATGTATTTTTCCCCCTTCATTTATAAAGGATTCAACAACAACAAAAAAATCCATATCTTTGCTGCATTATAGAAGTGTTTTTTTAATTTTACTTTTAAAATATTTAAGCATTTTTAGTTCAGATTTATTCAGTATTTACCCAAAAGACTGAAGCAGTTCTTTTTGGAACATATAGTGATATGATCTATAAATATCAGAGGATTAATTAGGTATTTATCTAACAGATGGTCAGTGAATTAAATAATACAGGTTTTAGAAAACTTGATAATTATGTATTTTTGCCTAAGAGTCTGATTAAATCTGTATAGAATACTAAACATAAAAATCCAAAGGTTAACATTAAAAGGCAAATGTAAATAACAAGAACAATGAAGTTCTCTTTCCAAGACTTGTGCAGTTCAACAGCAAATATCTGTTCCTTCAGTCTTGTTTTGTTGGAGTTACTTCTGATTCATGCCAGTATAACTAGAAGCAGACCCAGGGATGAACTTTTGTTCTCTGTAAACCATTCTGCCTTTTATTTTATTTTTAACTGAAGTAATTCTAGCTTACCTGTCAGTTTGTCAGATCATTGACACTAAACTATATTAAACCATAGTTTCTGTTGGAGCTACCATTAGAGCATATTAGTTACATAACTAATATGCTCATATGTGATGGAATATACTAACTTCTTACATGTTTATTAGGAAAAAAAATCCAAGATTTAGATCACCTTCCACATAAGGATGCACCAAAAAAAGTGCATGTACAAAATGGCTTGAATCCTAATGCTCAGGTTTAAGAAAGTATCCAATATTAAGCTTAGGTTTTTGACAGCCTGATTCATTATAGTTATTTCCACTTAATTTGAATATTTTCTTCTGCATGTCCTGTCTATTTTTCTTTCATATTGCAAAGCCCCATTTTCAAGCAACAAAGGAATTTGCACTGCAATTATGTCTCCTTTACCTACCCATCCATGTAATCTTGAATAGGTGACATCTGAGCCAGGTGCTGTGGAAAAGCCAGGCTATCCCACCTACTGAATGATGGTCATTTCCCTACATGAACAAAATAATTATTTTTTTTCTTGAAAAACAGCCCATACATATAAAATTAGTAGTTCTAATACTGTCATTATAGTGCCATGAAATGGAAAAACTGCATTTCTTTTTGTCTTGCCTTTTTAACTCACTTTTTAAGCAACCTATTCTCTTTTCAGCTATATACAGCAAAGGTACCAGTTTACTGCCTCTGAATCTTTATATCTCAGTCAGTTTGAGTTTTATAAATGCTCACTTATTTTATATTTTACTTAGCACTTCAAGTCCAACAATCAGGTGAAACCAGAAACTTTTATCACGAAAAGAGAGCAAAAATGTTTCTATACCTCACAACTGCAGAAAAAAATAGATTTGAATCTCTTATTTGGATATCTGATAAGACTCAGAAAAGAACAAAATGAACTGCAATTGTGTCACACAGTTTTAAAATCTTGCTGCTTTTAAGTTAATCACATGGTATGATTTGATTTAAACTTGATTTCCATGTCACCAGAAGGGTTCCTCTGAGTCCTCACTGGACACGGTTGATGTCAGGAAGATTCCCCTCCAGTCACCCATCCCAAGGCTAAGACCACAAAGATTAGGAAGCATTATGATCCAGTCTGTCTGTGGTACCCTCCCACTATCATGATCACTTACCTCCAAGTAGTTGAGAAGAGATATGCCTGCTAAAAATATACTTCTTTCAGTAGCTGAAAAGCAAGCAGGAACAATACTGTAAAGCCCTCTAGAAACTAAGGGTGGAAAAAGGGCAGAAAGAGGAGGAAGCACAAAAAAAAACCCTAAGAAGAGCTGCATAGAAACGTCAAAGGGGAAGCAAAGCAGGTGACCTACAAACCAGCTACAAGTCTTTGGGAAAGTGGCTTTATCTTGGAAGTCAGAAGAGAAAGCACGACCAGTAGTAAATGTGAGCTTCTCTTGTTGAGCATATCCTATAAAGCAAGACTTTTTTTTAGTTAAAAAATTAGATTAAAATTCTGTTTCACTTGATATTGCTCAAATTTCTAGGACCAGAGTTAAGGAGGCATCACAGCTGCTTAGTTTATTTTTCATTACTCAATTTTTAAAGTTTTTTTCTTTCTTCTGTCCGTCAACTTTTTTTCCCTTTCAGCCACAAAACAGGAAAAGGGAAATGTTTTGTAAGATTTGGGTCCACCTTTTCTTAATGTTTGAGGAAATACTGGAAGATTTTGAATCTATTTTCCTGAAAACACTTGTAGAGTTTTGCCAAGTCCTGTTGGAGGCAGGATAAATTAATAAATCTGGAACTAAAATGTCAGGCTGTTTCCTGCCTGACTTTTGTGGTTTAACCTCAGCCAGCAACTAAGCCCCGCACAGCCACTCACTCACTGCACCCTGGTGGAATAGAGGAGAGAATTGGAAAAGTGAGAAAACTCAGGGGTTGAGATAAAGACAGTTTAATAGGTAAAGCAAAGCTCTTGTGCACACGCAAAGCAAAACAAGGAATCCATTCACCACTTCCCAGGGGCAGGCAGGTGTTCAGCCATCCCAGGACATGTAACGGTTACTTGGGAAGACAAACACCATCACTCTCAACATCCTACCCTGCCTTCTTCTTCCTTCAGTTTTATACAGTAAGCATGATATCATATGGTATGGAATATCCTTTGGGTCAGTTGGGGTCAACTGTGCTGGTTGTGTCCTCTCCCAGCTTCTTGCCCACCCCCAGCCTGCTCACTGTTGGGAGGGGATGAGAAGCAGAAAAAACTTTGACTATGTGTAAGCACTGCTCAGCAGTAACTAAAACATCTCTGTATTATCAGCACTGTTCCCAGCACAAATCCAAAACTTATCCCCATGCTATCTACTATGAGGAGAATTACATCTACCCCAGCCCAAAGCAGCACACTAACTTTCTATCACAGTATCTAAAGCAAGGGTGCCACCATTAATACGAAGAATTGGAAAGCAGCATGGATACTGTAGCACTTGCTAACCTTCATTTGGTCTTAAGGTTTTTCTGTAGAACTGTAATAACTTTCTAATTTAAATGAACTGAAACTACAGATGCAGAGTTGTGGTCTGAAGGGAAGCAATTGAGCAGTAGCAGACATGTAAGAACCACCTGCAAGTGCCAAATGCAAGGTGAGCTGGGACCACTGCCTCTCTTCACACATGTCATCAGGCAGATGTCATCTGATAACAATTTACTTAACACTGTAGAAAGAGGAGGCTTCTCCTCCTTAATTACACCAGCTCCAAAATAACACCATGGATTTCATTGAAATTATTGTATAATTAAAGTGGTGAGTAATGTAAAGGAGAGTATAAACAAGATTCATATTTTATTACTGATGGAGACCAGAAACTGTAGCTTGGGTTCCTGGTTTGTGGAAGTGAAGGAGAAAAATGTGGGCACAGAATTGGGACCCCAGGGTGAGAAGACAGCGTAGGACGAAAGGAAGGGAGTGGGGACAATAGCACTGGTGTTCTGCTTTGGAGGTGGGACAAATCATGATATACTACATTATAATACAGATTACAATATGGAACATGGACTAGTCCAAGGATTTATAGTTAAATATAATTTTATGAATTACATTTCTCCCTAGAAGCCTGCAGTTAGGAGCCAAGGAACAGCAAACTACAACTGGCCAGTGGTGAACAGCAGAAGTGGTAGCAGCTACTTAGGGGCAGTGATGGCAGAAACAGAAAGCATTGGAGATATGCCAACAGCTATAGAGGAATTCTATAGCTGGAACTAAGATTCAAACATCCCACATCTAAATTTCTGAAGATCAAATGCCAAATCAGTGCAAAGATCAAGAGAACTGACCACTCAATGATACACATTTTACAAAACCAAAACCATGAGCAGTTGGTAAAATGGCTTCAGATAAATTAAATCCAACTCCAGTCTCTCAGCTCACACCTTAGAAACCAGCCAAGTCACCCTTTCCTTCAATCAGAAAGAGTACTTCGGGGGAAAATGGGAACCATGGAGTATTTAGAAGTATTGGCTGACTGATTTGGGTTTTTTTTGATTGCATATAATCATAGGACATGGTCTGTCAGGGAGCTAAAGAGATCATCTAATCCTTTTCCATACCCACAGAAACATCTCAGTACAAGAAAATGTCTCTTTTATTTGATTTCTGGCTTTCTCAGAACCACTTACTATTAAATAAGTTCAGGGAATTTTTTTTTTTTATGATTTTCAAGCTGGAGCACAAAGAGACAGAAAATCAAGCAATTGCATTATCTTTTGGAATAGATACCACGTCTTTCAAATAGGGCAGAAATCTGCTCTGGCAGAGCAAAAGATGATGAGGCACTGGACCCTGAACTACCTCTTCAGTTTGCCCATTTAATGGATTAAAGACACCATGTCTACCATGTGGTTTCATTCATAACTAAGAATTTCTCTTATCAAGAAAATACTGATATTTACTTAGCACCAGTAATACAAATATAAAACATTCTCTGTTCACAGCCCAACAAGTCTGCTTACACGGCTGTTGTCTCACTTGGCCAGATGAGTGACAGCTTCCAGAATAGGGATGAGTGTGCTGCCGGATAGAGGCAGAAGGAGGGGTCTTCTTATGCCCTGCAGAGAAGCCTAAAGGGGAATGGGATTTGCTTCTTAAAGTCCAAAAAAGAAGAGCAAAAAAAAAAAAAAAGGCCTGATTATATGTAGATTCTTCATTGTCCAAATAGCTAACAAATTGGTAATATGCCTGCATATTTTTGGCTGAATTGAATGCTACTTGGTGTTATTCTTAGGGGAATTTTATCAGCATAAACATTCTTTCCTGTGTGAGAATTGAGACATCTCTAGGACAGTGACTGCTGAATAGAAGAAAACCAATAGAAATGCACTGACAGTCAAATATAGCATTAATTCATGCCTCCTTAGAGGTTACGAAACATATGTTTTGGTAACATCAAGTGGTGAGCAGTGGGAGGAAACCTTAAGATGTCTCCTGATTATTTGAGATCTGCCTCCTTTATTAAAACCTAACCTTTGTTTTGCCCACTGAGAAATTCTTTTGGCATTTCACAACACCTCTGAGTACCTTGCCCCAAGGCTTTGTAAAACTCCTCCTCCTAACTAGCTTAGAAATTGTGCAAATTCTGCACAGTGTCTTGGGGAATGGAAATGATTTGTTTGTCCATTTGCACTTCCTGCAGATCAGAGGAGGCTCCCCAGTCACGGCTCTGGGCAGAGTTTTCCTATGCAAATTCCAGCAAAGTGAACATCTTCTGTACTAAATATTTCTCACAGTACACACTCACTCCCCTGTTAAGAACAGTTTGTGCTGAAGTGCCTGGTTGTTGTAAACAGGAAACAAGGACAAGGACTTCAGGGGAAGGCTCACGCATAGGTAGGTCTTCGAGCAGAGCTGATTGAAGACATAGGCAAACCAGCAATTTAAATCTGGCTTTGGAGACTGCAGCCCAAAGAGACCTGAACAGCAGAGGAAACTTAAGACATTATCCAACAGATGTGGTTTAATTTTGCTACATCTGTTGGCAAATATAGAGAATATGAGACTATAGGATGGTTGATAACAGCAGCCTG
Organism: Bucco capensis; assembly: GCA_013396975.1. Lineage (NCBI taxonomy): Eukaryota > Metazoa > Chordata > Aves > Piciformes > Bucconidae > Bucco > Bucco capensis. The sequence goes on from VWZO01021411.1 coordinate 467,007, forward strand.
GGAGGAGCAAAGCCACAGGCAGTGAAAGCTGAATGTCAAGGATGTGATGCTCCAGGCAGGTATCTCTGGGCATAAAGTGAAGTCTTTCCATTCAGTCTGCCAGCTTGATAATATTTCTTTCTGTAGGTAGAAAGGTATTTTCTCTAGAGATGCTCCAGTCATCTAGCAGTGTACATCTTGCAGGTACAGCGAGCTGAGAAATAAAAACATTACTTTGGGAAATTAGTAGAGAGTTAAAAACTTAAAGTCAGCATTTTCAGGATTGCACACAGATTTAGGAAGGCTCAGTTTCTGCATGCTAAGCCTGAGACAAATAATGGCTCAGATGCTAAAGAGCTTACCCCAACCCCCCTTAGAAGTTCCAGCTTTTCAGGGTTTTCAGCCCTCATAAAAAACAGACATTAGCTCTTTTGTGTAGTGAATGCCTACAGATTAGGCACCACTGTTACTACCACTTTCTGGAAAATGTCACCCCGTTTCCACCTTTATGCTTTATATTTGGCAGCTCCATCCAGCTAGCCAGATGTGCTAGTGCAGGCAAGAACTGTCATCTCAAACTCACTTCCAATCTCATTCAGCTGTTGGGTTGCTGTGAGGGTTTTTTTTCAATTAACAATAAGCCCTTATGTTTAGGACTGTATTCATATAGAATTTTCAAAAAGAAAGTTACAATAATGGATTTTTCATTTGTGAAATTCCATATGGATTGACTTTTTAGTAAGGTCTTCCTGAGCAGCTCCTGATTGGTCTATTGCAAAGTTAGCAAAAGTTATTCTTCATTTATGCCTAGTTTATGTGCATTACCATTTGAAAAAGAAACTATATAAGGACTTTTCACCTTTGCCTTGCCCTGTCAATGAGGAAGCAACCTTGCACCTGCACTTTTTTACCATAACTCTCCACAGTGCCTGGCATCTCCTCAAGAGAAGCATAGGTGTTTAGTATTACCTGCTGCTTCTGCCATTTACAGGCAAGAGGAAAAGGCTCATGCTCACTTTGCAGTAGCGACCACTTCAATAAACTGAGGACTGTTTGGAAGGCAGCTTAGCTCTGGTCAACCCAATTCAGTCCCAGAGAAATGTAGCCATGCCAGCACACTACATTCAGTAACACTGATATAGTTGCCATGTTAAGAAATGTCTGTGCTTTCTGTGAGCGAGCCATAGGCTCTGTAGGTCCTTGATACCCTATAGTTATGTCAAGATGTCACTCTGCTTGGTCTAAATATCCTCCATACCCTCCTGGTGTTATTTCCTGGTACTTTATTTGCAGAATCACGTAATCATTAAGGTTGGAAGACACCTCTAAGATCCTGGTGTGGGACTAGCTTGACCAGTAAAGGCTCAGAAAGGACATTATTGTATTAATATAAGTTACTTTTATTAAATTATTTCCTGGTACTTTATTTGCAGAATCACATAATCACTAAGGTTGGAAGACACCTCTAAGATCATCAAGTCCAACCATCTACCTATCACCACCATGCCACTAAACCATGTTCCTAAGTATCACATCTGTAATTTTCTCAACACCTCCAGGGAAGGTGACTCCACCACTTCCCAGGGCAGCCTGTTGCAATGCCTAACAATCCTTTCAGTGAAGATTTTTTTTTCCTAAAATACAGCTTGAGTACATTCTACATCATACTGCCAGATATCTACAAGGTTTCCTACTGTCTTTGAACATGAGCATATGATCATCCATTCAGAAACAGTGAAAACTTCTTTGTGTAGTTCTTCCTTCTTCATACTATTCTTCAATAGCTTCCCATATCTGTGAAATAGAGATAGTGTTGTGCATAGGCTTTCTCAGTGCCAAAGCGAGATAGGGAATGGAAGAAGATGAATTAACTGTAGCTCAGTCAAAACAAAACTAAAATTATGTCATTTCTATTTTTTTTTTAGAGGCAGAGAATAGCAGCTATCATTGTAGTAAGGCAAGATACATGGAGAGAAACATAGAAAGTGTCACTGGTCTTTACCTAGCATCAATAGCTGTTGCTTGTAAGCTATAAAAATGTACGTGATATAACTATGGGAATAATTGTAAGTTTGCCTTCTAAGGGTTGCTAAAGTCAATCAGAGCATTTTCTTCAATTGCTCTGAGTCTTGAAGCTGACACTGAAACTCCTGTGTTGCATTGCTCATTCAGTCAAATTTCCCAGTTAAGTCTGGGGGGTGTTAAAGCATGAAGGAATACATGTCTGGCTCTTCAGGACACATCAATTTTGATGTGAACTGAGAAAAAGACTCCTGCTGCGAATATAACCATTAACCTCTTGCTTTGATACTGACAGGCAGCTCTAGCATTTAGCTGCTAGGCAGAGAATCAAGCAGCCACAGCTCTGGTAAACCAGAGAAGGTAATGAGACTTGGCGGGGAGCAGCTTACTGGGCTCAGGTACTGCTGCACCCCAGGTGACCCTTCACTGCACCCACTACACATGGCCTGAGCCCTGCCTGCATCTTATAGGTCAGCATGGGCAGCTCCTGGTGTTTATGATCTGCAGCTCTAAAGGTTCCATGTCCCAAAGGGTACTTATGTGTCAGTTTAAAATGGAAAACCAGAAAGCAAGTAGCTACTGAGATGAGGAAGAGGTGCTCAGGAAGCCAAAACCCTGGTCTACTGGTAGCCAGCATCAGTGAGACTCTGTCCAGTAACCTGAAAACAATGTCCTGGCTGAAATTCAGCTAAGAGCTTTGCAGGGAGCCTGAGTGGACTTCTCAGGACTTGTATGGGAGGATGTGTAGTGGTTGTGTTTCCCATCCCTCAGAAAATATATGTTTTTGCACTCTGTTACAAGTACTGCTGGGCTCCAATGAAATTATGAGAAGGAAATAAATTCGGAAGGATTCAGAAATGAGAAATGACACGAAGAAGCTCCAGGAATTTGCAAGTAGGAGTAAAACAGAATTGTGTTTGCAGTGCCTATAGTGAGAATGTGTTCCCTTTACACTGGGCTCATATGAGCTACTCTCACATAGACTATCACAATTTGAAAGGCTCACTGAGGAAGCCAATGCACTCACAAAACTGTAAATCCAGCGAGAGAGAAAAATTAGGAGCTATTATTGTGACATATATTAGGAAAGTATATTTACAGTGAATATAAACAGAGATAACTGTTGAATATAGTTGCTCTTGGAAAAGTTTTGCCTGTGCACTGTTTGCCCGAGCAATATCCTGCTTATCATAGGCTGAGTGCTTATTTAATGCAATCTGTTCCTGTTTATATTCAGTTTCTGATCTATCTGTCTTTCTATCTGTATTGTAATGGTGTGGGTTTGCATTTTCAAGCTAGTACTATGCAAGTTTTTCATCTAAGCCCGCTCCATTTTTTTGTCATTCCCAGACCCTGTGGAGAGGTCCCTCCCAGCTCCAACCTGCCAAGGCTTGCTTGTAGGACTCCTCATGCAAAAGGAAGGGTTGTTAGTATTTCTTACTAAGCAACCTATCTCTCCTAAGGTTCTGTCAAGCTACTTTAAAACTTATGTTAAACCTTCAGAGTTCTTTGAACTTTGGTCTTTTAATTCCTGTGTTTGACAGATGCATTTCTCTTGCCTGCTCTGTCAGCTTACTGTTTATTCTCCCCTTACCTGTTTTAGACCTGCTGTTTTTTCCCTTGGCATTTTTCATCCCTCTCCTTTCTTTTTTTGTGGGCAGCTGTATCATCTAGATCTGCGATCACAGGACATGTTTCCTCTTCTATCACCCACTTATATCTGAATAGCTGACCAAAATTTCCTTAACATTAAAAAAAATAAAAAAATAAAAAGGTGTGGGGAAGTTTTCCCCTCTCCACAGTTTGCAGCTAACATTGCAGTGTGTATCTTGCAATGTGGTAACTACCCTTACTCCCCTTCTCTCTGTCCCCTTCACAAAGGAGTTCATGTCTAATATTGAGTTTAACACTCCTGGAGGTAAAAGAGCAGGGCCATTGCTATCCCTGTAAAGTGCTGTATTTTAGAGTATAAAGAACAAAACCAACAAGAAAATTATAGTAATAATGTAATATTGTAACTGAAATAGGATTGCTGTTGGGATTCAAATGGGTGATCTCCAGAAACAAACTCAGCTATCACAGAATAGGATGTTACTGAACACAAAGGTTTGGGGTTTTATTTTCTCAGCTCATCACATAGCCAGTGTTTCACCAGGATGATAAGAGATGCTGCACTGCAGAGCTTCTTTCACTTAACTGTAAAACCAAGTTTATGACTGCTTATGGTCACTAATGTGTTCTGGCATGCTTCCAAGTGTTGGATCATTAACCTTGCTGTCAGAGCTAAAATCCACTTATATAATTAGGTTATCTTTATCTCAAATTTCCACTTGCAGTTTCACTTGGAAAAAAATCCTGCCCTGCTCTTCCTTCCCTTTCCTTCATAAAAGAAAACAGCTGTGTGGAGCTGCTGTCAAATAACAGTGACTTGGCTTTTCCTTTTCCATCTTTTTTCACAGTAATAATCTTTCATGTCCTCACTGTGCTCTCTCTGATGTACCTAAATCACAATAATTCAGTTTAATACTTTTTATATGCTTGTTCTGCACCCACAACCACTCCAGAGGCATTAAGCTCATGGGTTTTGCTTTCTCTTTAGCTGACTTCTAACCAGACAAAAAGTTATGGAGAGGAAAACATTGTAGCTTGCTATGAGGTGCTCTGGGTTTTACCTTTGAAGACAAGGTCAAGACACATTTTAGTCTTTGGAAAGGATAACAACAGGGTTTGGGGGAGTTCCTACTGTATGAGAATTTTTATGTAGTTTTTTTGGTATGGTTTTTTGTCACATTTTTCCTCATTCTGTGGAGCACATTCCTAGGTAATTTAGTACTTTGTATCACCTGTATAATCCTGTAGTAGGATTTAATGTGATACTCAGACCTGAAGAGTGCCACCCCACTAGGCAAACAAAAAGCTCTGTAGTGCAGGCAGGCAGCAGCAGAGACCTTGCACACAATCAGCAGTGTGCATGCTTCCAGGTGTAAATGGCAATTATGATTCGAAACTTGTACCTGTGAAAGCAAGATTGAGCATTTGGAGCATCTGCTCACAAAGGTCAGAGGCAAAGCATGTTAGGAGTTTTGTAACGGCCAGTAGCTCTCAGCTACTGCCAGTGTTAACATCTAAAAGTTCATCTTTACTCTATCTGGTGAAGGTAACCATCTGTAACAAAAATTCTAGCTGGGCAAAATCTTTCCTCATTTAAATTTCTGCAATTTCATTGCCATCAGGTGGCTCAGTTCCTATCAGACTTTTTTTTTCTCCTGTAGATCCCTGAAGGGATGTAGACAGTAGAACTGCACTGGGGCCACAGAGGCACATCTGGACTGGCAGCTGCAGCTGCATTAACAGGCTTGTTGTGAACAAGAGCAGAATCCAGCTCAGGCACACTCTGTGACAGATCTGCATGACTAGTAAAAATAAGATAGCAGCTAAGGCACATTTTTCTTTCTAATTCCCATCAGCTTGTCTCAAATTGCATCCATTCCCACAATCTGATGGAGGCAAACGCTTTGGGTACCTGCTGCACTGATGGGAATTTGGACATCAGTTTGTTTTCTGTTTTGTTATTGCCAGAGCAGAGAGAATGTTTTTAACCACTCCCAAAGCTTTGATGCTGCTCATTCAGTGTGGTGGTGGTGGTCATGTTAAAGAGAAGAGGGGCTGGTTTGCATCTGGTTTGGTGTAACCATTCATATTTGTCTCCCCACTACAACCCATCCCTTTCAGCTGTGCTGAGCACCTAGAAGCTATACTTGGCCAAGACTATGGGCATAAAAGAAAGCAATAAAACCGAAGCATGTCTTTCCCATGAACCATAACTGAGACTGCCAACTTTACTCCCTACACAAGAAACAAAAGTAAAACCATGGTGGAGGTATGCTTACCAAACCTTTCCTAGCTAAAGGGAAGGATATATTAAGTAATATAATGTTGATAAGAAAGTTTTACTAGTGATAGCATTGCCTTGCTTTTCTCCTTTTAAGCTATTATGGAAACTATTCTCTATTTAGGGCTTCAATCTATTTCAATGATATATAAGACAGAAAACTATATAAAGTGGTATCAATAACTGGATAATATAGAACTTCACTTCTTTAGCTATATATAGATCAGAGTACAACCAACAGGAAAATACAGATTGTTTTCATGAGTTGTTGTGCTCTTTTAGCAAGGAGTAATGTGTTCTTTCGTGGTGAGAAATGACATATTAAAGAAGATTAGCCCCATCATATGTTATGCTTCATGGACTGTCTCCATGGAAATGCAGAGTTCACTTTTTACTTTGCTCAAAACCTGTTTTTGGTAGAGATCACTATTGATTTGAAATGTAAATCAAAATCTCCTCATGAATCAGAGGACTTAATTAGTCATGCATAGCATTGTTCTTTCTAACATGACCTTGGTTTGTAAAATGATGTTTCACTGCCATTCTCAGACTGACAGAGTCTGCAATCAAAAAGGAAGGTTGGGCAGTTTTGAAAAAGGTAACTATTTGTCTTGAGTGCTTATTTCAATATTTTCTGATGTGAAAGCAAAAGCACTTTAGAACCAATTTCCTTGCTTTCTGTCAGTCTGCCTCACTTCTTCCACAAGGTGCTAGTTGTGAGAATTCACTGAAGAGAAATGATACTGCTCATCCTGCCCTAAGCAGAGCTCTTACTTCCATTTGGATGTGCTGACCGAGTGAGAGTGGAACATCACTTAACATATACCATGTGATATTCTAGTTCCTGATGTCAATAGTGCATGGTTGCACACTAAAATCAACAGAGAACTCTATAACATTTTTTTCACACTTCTTCTATGGTGTAAGGTTGATTGATGTCTTTGATTAACCCAATTTTAGCATAGATGATGGTGCAGTTTCTTCTCTGTCTTGTTTGGAAAGGGTCAAAAAAGCAAAGTCTGTTTTCTCTAGTTGGTGTTTGTGGCCTATAGGTACTGCTATTTCCTCAAGCCCATAATGCACTTAAGGATTTATGTAGTGCAGGGTGACTGCATTCAATCATACAAGTTATATCCATTCTCTTTTCCAAGGAATATGCACAAACATATATAGAGACATTTCCATTCTGAGAAACTTACAAATCTTGCATCAGGATTTAACAGTCTGATTAAAGTAATTTTAATGTATTTTAATGATATGTGTACTAAGTAGGCTTCAGTTACATATTTTTATTAAATAGAGCTTTTAAAAGTTCAAATACTTCATATTAATTTAAATTAAAATGACAATGAACATTTTCTAGCAGTAAAATAAAAGTTGAAAAACTTTTACTTAAAAGCCAGAACTGTAAAACCTCTACAAAAGTCATCTGCTCAAATGATTTCATTATACTAATAGAAAGTCTCAATGGAGTCTTCAAAAACCTCTACAATGAAAACATTCAAAATATAATTACCTTTCTTTTGTTTCTTTCCCCCTCTTTTTTCTTCTAGGTCATATCGATAAAAATAAAATGTAAAGCATTTTCTCAAAAGGAGGTATGCAATCATATTTTATGGCTTACATTTCAATTGGTTTAAAACCAGAGACATCAATGAAAGGAGGTTTCTGTGAAGTTTTATCATTAACTTTAATGTTCCCATGAAAGTGAATCAGAAGTTAGTGTTTTGGTCATCTCAGTAGTTAAACATGTAAAAAGAGATACTTTTTCAACCATGTACACAATAGCAGTCCCAAATGATTGCAACAGTTGTTGGTTTGTGGGGGTTTTTCTCAGTTTTCTTTTTTTTTTTCCTTATTCTCTGAAAAATTGCATTCTAATTATCCTAAATTTACCTGAATATCAAACAGCAAGGCTCAGAAAGACTTTTCTTTTCAGTGAAGCAAGTAAACCACAGTAAGGAAAAAATAATATGTATTCAGGCTTTGTTTGCTCAGAGCCATGTCAATTTTTAGCTGAAGCAATTCTTTTGGAGATAAACATAAATTGGGGGAGATGTTTAGTCCATTAACTCTTACTGAATTTTTCCATTAATAGAACAAAGACCAAAAAAATTGGAATATTTTACTTGGAACTTTTAGAATTCTTAAAATTAAAATACTTCCCTTTTACATTCAAAAATTTTTACATTTTGAAATTTCCCTCCTTATTTCAGGTGATATTTTTGAAGTGGTGAAATCAAAATGATGTTTTTCCATAGTCCTGATTTGTTCCCATTGAATTATTTCGTTTCTCCTCCACATTGACATAGCAATGCAATGAGCTTGATCAGACAGACAACTTCTAAGATTTGTCTTTTAATATGACCCTGACAAAAAAATAAATCATTTTCTTGTATGTGCCAAGCACATGAAAACAATATCCACTGACAGCTTGTTAAAAGTAACAGGAATTTTGCTCTAGAAATTTCAGTGCTTCGTGGTTTGGTGTTTTATTAACGAGAAATAAAACAAAAAGTACTCCATGCTTATCTACTTCTCTGTGTTTCTTTCAAACTTACACATCTGTTCAATCCCAGTGGAAATAATTTTAACTTTCTTTTAGTTACTAAGCAAAATTTTGCAGCTGACCTACCAAAGGATATGTAGTCTTGCTTCCCCAACTCCTTTTAAAAAGACCTGCAAGAAAAGAAGCCTCTGACCTCAGCAGTGCCCAGTGGAATTGGCACAGCAGCCTTTCCAAATCTTGCATTAGCATTAGTGCTAGCCATTTTTAAACTGTTCCACTCTTTGTAGGGCAGAATGCAAAATTTTTACAATTGTAACAATTCCTAGTAAGAACATTGAGCTGATAAATTATGACATCCCATAAAGCAAAAGACCTATCAGCAGGAAAAGACTATGCCTAATCCTAGCTGCAAAATCTTATTCATCCAGGTGGACATTCCCATGAAAGCCACAGAAAAGATGTGATCCTAAGCTGTTAAATGAAGGTCACATTTGAAAGAGGGACTTTCACTTAGGTCTATGTGGAGTCAGATCAAAATATCTTCCAGACATCCATCTTTTAATCTTGCTGTCCCAGATCCTGAAAGCTATTCAGGTTCTTAATTCCTATTGAACCAAATACCTTTGAAGCTCTGTGCATTCTGGCTCCAGCTAGGTCTGGAGGAAATTGCTGTCACACACCAGTGCTGGCTCATATCATTCCTTCCATAGGTTTTCATAAACTTCCATCTGTACCACAGAGATAGTACCACTGCCTGAGCTTTTGTAAGGCTGTGAACAGAAAGGAAGACCTGAGAGAAATAGGTAGTATTGCAACAGAAGTTTTATCAGTACAGTAAGTGATATCTCCTGCTTTTCCTAAGGATGGACTACTGCAGGTGCTTTTGTTGGCTTCTGTGTGGCCTGGGTTGGTACAAGGTAGTTTTCAATCAGTGTTAGAAATGATGTGTGACCTTAAATGGAGAGTGGTAAGTACACTGAGAGACTTTCCAAAGCAGGTAGCTGTTTAAGGAGAATTGCAGTTTCTGACAAAGAAAGAAAGGTTAGAGACACAGTGAGCTAGGCAGAATCAGAAGAAAGAAGACAAAGATCATTTTCTTACACAAAATTGTTCATCTTGCCCATGGGGTCCTTGCAACCAAGCAGAAAAAACGTTGAATAAACAGGAAAATTATGTAGAGGGTCATTATGTTTATCAAGATAAGTAATTATAGATACTCTGTGCTGAATTTATGTACATGTTTGTGATGGCCAGTGTCTGTGAAACATTGCCATGGAGTAGCTCTCCCTTTCCTTAGCATTTTTCCTTCAAGGCCTGTGAGGTTTGTCCCTGCTTGCTTTCACTACACTGCTCCTTTGCTCACACAGCTTATTTGTCCCTGATTTAAACAGAGAAAACAAGTGAGATTTGTTATTTGTGATCATGACAGAAACCTTTAAAGATAAAATGCCTTAAGCTAGTTTGGGTTCCAGAGTCTCTGGGCTGGAAAGGGTGAATATGAGCAATACTTAAGTCCTGACATGAACACCTTTTGTAGCACTTACAGCAAAGAAACAATATGTTCTTTAGCCTTCTAAGCAAATAGTTATTCATCATTTGCATAAGATACTGGTTAATAATACTATACCTAAAGTAGCTAGAGATTTCCTGCTTTTATTTTTACTTTATTATTTTATTTTATTCTATTCTATTTATTTTATTAGTTCCTTGGTCTTTTTTTCTTTTTATCCCAAGGTATTAGGTGGATATTTTCATCATGTAGACTGGCTCATTTGTCTCTGTAGCTCTTCCATTCAATGCATGCTCCTGCTGCCTGGCATATAGCCCTTCAGCTAGCAGAACCAATTAACCTCCCTCTTTTTCTTTAAAAGTGAAAAAAAACCCTAAACCTCCTCCCTTCTCTGTGCTTACAACAGTGTTAGCCAAAGTACATATTCACAGCTATAAATAGATCTCTTCGAAAACCATAAGCATGTGCCATGAATTTGGATATATTTTGTCTTGGGAAATCACACTTAATATAAAACTACAGTTTCTGACCTTTTCTTTGTTTTTCATTGTATTACTTATTAGCATAAACTAACATTTATACCCCCACTAATATCCAAAGAGGTGTTGACATGCTTGTAGATAGGTGGTAAGCTTGCCAGATAAATGATGAGCCAAAGGGACATGTCTTACCCATGTAGGCACTGCAGTGCATTGCAGGAAAGCAAAACATCCTGCAGGTCAAGGAGGTGCTGCAGAATGAACACCATCACCTTGACTGAATACAATAGATCTGTTTGAAAGCATCAACATCAGCTCAGGAAAAGGTAGTCACTCTATTATGACAGGATTGATAAACATTTTCTGGGCCATCTGGGCTTCTACCAGTTAGAATACCAATCACTGGGGTGGGTGGATATCCTTTAGTAACCACTTGGCAAAAATTACTCCTTGCTCCTGCCTAGATGAAACACATTGTTCATTTTGATTTTATAAAGGGAAAGGCTTGATTATATTGTTTCTGTTTCCCCAGAGTGTGTCAGCTGTAGGTTGGAATCCTTATTAATAAACTAAAATACTTAGAACCTCTTTTAAGGGATTTTATGATAAATAATTATATGGTTTTGTCTTTATTATTTTAGATACCATTTATAATATTTCATGTGTTATTGTTTTATTTATTTATGAACCACCTTGAAAAAACATGTGCTATGTATGGGCTAGTGCCCACTACAAATATGGTGAAGGTTTCTGCTTACTATTAGGGCCATTCTTCAATTCACTGAGATCCTTTTAATGCTAGCCTGAAATAGAAGCTTTGTAAGCAGAGATAGTACCTAAAGCACAGCTGTAATGGGAAAAAATGAACTATGAGTAAGAGTCAGAGTGGAAGTCAGACTGTGGTATTTGGTCAGGTATCTAGTCTTCCATCAGGCACAGTCTGAAAGTCACTTGAGGTCTCCTGTNCCCGGGAAGGAAACTGCAAATATTAGATTAAATGGGAAAATGTGACTAATTTTGACACTTTCAGTACCTGGTAAATGTGTATTTGTCACTCATAATGTGAAATTTGTGACTTGACCCTAGTAATGGTCACTTTGTTCTCTCTGTATCAGTCTTCCAGTCACAGATGTTTGGAGCATCTCCACAAACTTCCCCATTCTGAAACTCACAAGACAACACTTCATAACTTCTTTGAGCCCATTTGTATAAAAGCCTTCCCATTCATTTGATTCAATTCATTTGACATCACTGCAACAGTTTCACACAAACTCGTGTAGTGTTCTGTTTAACCAGTGTCTCTGGCTTTGGGAACATTGGGAGCATTGCCTGTTGGAACAGTGAAGGACAAAAAGATTTTTTGACAGCATATACTGTCTGTGAGTGCTCTACCTAAACCCTGCTCACTATGTTATGCTGAGTATGGCAATATTTACTTCCTCTGCTACAAGGTAAGGCTCCTGGTAGCTGGAGGTTTCCTCGGTGATCAGCTCTTTCAGGGCTTTGCTGACGAGCACAGGCTGAAGTGTTGCAGTTTCCAAGGCAAACTCCTGAACAAAGCTGTAAGAAGCAGCCATACACATCCCAGTCAGAGGTACAGCAGTACTAACCCCTGTAGTATCATAAGACTGTGGCTTCTCTCACCTGTAAGGGACTTCTACCCTTGCAAATTTAGCTGCCTGTAATGCTGGAGGCAGAAATGAGTGAAGTGCAGCCCACACAGCTGTGAGCAGCTGTGTTGTGCTTGCACTTTGGTCTGCACCAGCAAAAGCAACCTGAGAGGAATCATCAGCATTTTGTTCCTAGGTCTCCCTTTTACTCACTCTGCAAGTTATTTTCCTGACCATGAGAAATTCTTTATTCAAAGCTTTCTCCTCCCCAAAATCTGTTGCTTCCCAGAAAGCTCATTTTGTTTCCAGAGGTCTCCTACAACATGCAGGCTGGCAATCAAGGGCCAAACTAACATCTACAGTAGCCAACAGAGCTTTAAGGTAAGTGAGTAAGGCAGTCTACACTAATTGTACCCTGCTTGTGGTTTAGTACCTGCTGTGAATTTAATGTGGAGGTGGTAATCAAGTGCACTGCATTTGGTCATAGAGGAGAAGGGATAGCTCTGCATAGAGGCATCTTTACCTAACTGTGCAGAAGTAGTGTGTAATCTGTGTGTGAGGATGGTGCAAGCAGAACAGAAATATCTCCAGTATGTTTCATGCTGCCTAAAGAAATTTAGCAGAGATTCCCCCCCTACCAGACCCCAAGTACTTGAAATGTAGGAACTCTGATTTAGCTGCATGGCAGCAAAGTTGCCTGACTGTTCTTGTTACTCCAGGACCTGCTTTTGAGGCTATTTTCTCTCATTGTGAATCCAATAGACCTTTTGAGCAGTTTTAAACTAGCTAATTGTGTGAGGGAGGAGGTTTGTTACAAACTCATTCAAAAATGGATTATTACCTCCTCATAGAGAGAGGAAAGGGTGGAAGAGGAGAGCAACTTCTAAACAACTTCAGGGTTAAAAATGGAATTGGTTGCCTCTGTCTCTGGCATAAAACCAAATGTAGGTAACAGATTTCTGGGGAAAAGAGGTGGGAAAATCAAGGAGTGCTGATTATTTGTAGTGCCTACTGAGTCAGAAGCAATTGTAGCACGGGAATCAAGTCCTGCTGTGCAGGCATGAAATCAAGAGAAGTCACACACATCCAAAAATACATTGAATGCATCACATGCTGCTGTGACCAGCCTTATTTTGTGTGCATTAGGTTTGTAACCTTGGACAGTAGGTAACGTGTTACAGGCAGTACATAGTCCTGCTACCCAGTGTGCAGTCCATTTATGCTTTGCCTCAACAGACTGATTCAACAATTTGCCAGCACCTCTGATCCAAAAGTGGCTGATCTCTCTGTCCATGTCCCAAAGACCCATGGCCACTTTTCCTTCTATGTGTTCCTTGCAATGTTGTTTCAGATTAGAAGCTTCCCTCTTCCCAGATGAAGAAGGAATTCTGCTGGGAAGTCAAATAAACAAAAATATGTAGGAGAAATAAATTTCCCTTTTTATCTCATTTTTAAAATAAAACTATTGGTCCTCTCCAGCCAACACTGTCAGTAAACAGAAAGGAAAAAACCAACAATTTAAAATATGGCTATTTCCCTCTCATCTCTTTTTATCTGCTATTCCTTATATATTGTTACAACTTCTGCAATTCAAGTGATGGTCAGTGTGGTGATGCAGAGGAATTTCCAGCTCTGCTTGGTGAGTTTACCTCTGAGATTCAGCTGATCACAGCCAGTCTTTCCATCAGCCCAGCTTCAAGTAATTCATAGGGGCATGTCCTGTGGGATCAGGCAATCATTTAGACCGAGTGGAGCTCAGCCCCACTGCTGCCTTGTTCCAAAGTCCCACTGTCTTCCATACAGCCCGGTTTTCCCTCTTCACATAATGCCAGGTAACCATTGCCCCAGTGAAGCAGATGAACTTGCCTTTATATAGGCTGTTAAACATTACTATGACCTCTGCCACTTACCCTTGGAAATGGATGTAAACCACTGGAAATCAAGTTTACTTGGCAAGATATTTGGAAAGAGCAGGAGCATTACTGTAAGAAGACCAGGAATAGCAGCAGCAGAATCACTGCCTCCATGTTGTGACTTCTATGCTGAATCTCTTGACTAATTGTCCTGCTTCTCACATAGCAAGAATTTGTCAGCAAAGCAACAGAGGCAAAAGCTTTTTCTTACTGTGAAAATTTAGTGTTCATAGCTTTTCCTACAGCACACTTAGCTACTGCTTGCTCAGTGATTTAAACCTTCTACAAGAGAAGTAAAACAGTTTTTACAGTTCCTATTGATATGGTATTTGAAGGGTGCCCTATTAATTAATAGGTATGTGTGAAAGCTCTCTTCTTTTTAGAGTAGAAAAAAGCCATTCCAAGCTGCTGGTTTGTGTCTACTTACAGTACAGCTTGCATCCTGTCCCACTGCTACATTCAATACTGTCTGCATATTGCACACCTTTCTTCCTCTAACCTCATCAGGATCTACTCTGCCAGTGAAGCAAAAAGACATTAAAGTGCTTCTTTATAACCACCAAATGCTTCAGTTGCTTTTCCTTCCACTTTTCTTAGTTCTGTGCACTGGCAATGCTCCTCCTACCAGTTCTCTGATGGATCATACATCATTGTGTGTGCAGCAGAGCATGGTAAGGTTGTCTCTCTTTTGCAGCCTGCATTGTCACAATTCCAGGGAACAGGTGCAGAGTTCTCCCACTCTTTCAGGTGCTGTTCTGTAGATGCTTAGTTTAGGTATGAATGGCTACACTGAGCTCAAAGTAGAGGTGGGCCCTGTGTATGTAAATGCTAATTCCTATTCATACTTTTAAATAAAAATCTTGAAAGCTTGTGCAAAAAATCTGTTCATGGGGAGAAAAAAAAATGAAAAGGCAAAAAGCCTTTCTAGGTTTGCCTCTGCCTGCCTCTCTGTACAACTGGCAGGATAGATATTACCCTGTTTGAGCAGAAGCTGCTTCAATTCATAGAAAATACTGGTGAGTAAATTATTTTACCATCCATAACTTTACAGCCTCTGTTAGCTGAGCATATGTCACAGTAGTGCATCAGCTGCCTGTGGAGGTTGAGCCTTGCAAGGTAGAATTAAACCTCCCAGGTCAGAAGAGTGAGGCACTGTGGAGAGCCCTGCACCTCAGCATGGTGACTGAAAGAGGTGGAAAGACACTCCCTGGGTTCATCCTTTGGGAAGGGAGAAAAGCAATAAATTATCTTCCTTTTTGTATCTGTAGGAGCAGACAAGAGGAGGAAGAATTAAATAGATAGGTAGGTAAGGGGCAAATGGTGAAGAACTACAGGGCTGCTCTGCAAATCTTTGTTTAGAAAGAATACAGAAATGTAAAATATAAATAGATTAAGCCTTCAGAAAACATAGGCCATGCAAAGAGAGCCCTTAATGTATACTCTGTAAGGTGTAACAAGACAAGCTTAATAGTGCCATTCAGGCTATTGTTGAGGAAATGCAGTGCCACAGAAATGAAGACAAATTGGAAGCTTACTTACAAGTTCATTCCCAAAATATTATCATGCTTCTGCTTAACGTTGAATTTAAATATCTAGCAGTCTCCTTTCATCCCAGCAGCTCACAGCAGGCAAGGTTTCATCTTGCAAATGCCATCATCACCACTGGCAGCCTTGCTGACTGCCTCAGCAGAGAGGCCAAGGACTCCTCTATGTTGTGTTAATGTAAATGGAACACACTGGCCTGAAGAGTCAGAGGCATTAACACAACCCTGTCACTGTATGCTTAAACAAGACTCAGAACAGACTTCACCTGAGTCCCATGGCAAAAAAAAAACATTAAAAAAATCTTTGAACTTTCATTAAAGATTCAGAAAAATATTGAAGTCACTAGGAGATCCTGCTCTGGTAGGGGGGTTGGACTAGATGATCTTTCTAGGTCCCTTCCAACCCCTAACATTCTGTGATTCTGTGAAAACGTAAAATATTAAGGCTTTCACTCAGCCTTCCTTTTTAACCCTTTAGTTATGGAGCTGGCTTTATTTAGAGGAATAGAAAGCAAATATTAAGTAGGATAATGTGGGTTTGGGGAAAAACAAATTTGTGGAGATAGTCTAGACTGTTGCCATTGAAATCCAACCTCAGTTTCATGAAAACAAACACTTGCTGTCACACAGCAAACAGAGTTTCTGCCACTAATGGTGACTCTTCCTTGCACTTCTTCAGTCCCCTGATGGGTGAGGACAGTGAAAATCTGAAGTCCACCACAACACAGTTAAGTTTGCAGCCCTTTTCTGTGCTATTTAGTATATGGCTGTTAATGGCTTCAATGGTTACCAAGCCTTAGTAGTGCAGACCATGTAGTCAAAAGAGAATGCAACAGGGAAATGGAAAGAAATTGAGATTAAAAAGAGAAGAAACACCAGTTTCAAAGGGTCTAGTAATACTCCTTCCCTTAGCATATCCTGCTTAAGAGCAATAGTGGTATAGCTCTGATGGCAGAAATTATATCCTTCAGGGTGGTACTACTTCCTGGCAGAGCTGTCCTGAAATAAGGGAATCTGTAGAGCTGCTTGAACAGAAAGATCATGCTCTGGAGCAAACAAAGCATGCAAGGTAAAGGACAGAAATAGGAAATAGAAAACAAAAACCTTCTCATACCTGTAAGGGCAGACATACTGTGCACAGGTCTGTCTACCTATCTTTGTAGTCACCCATCTTCCCTGATCCACCTCCAATTATTGTGCTGTTCTCAGCTGCTACAGCCACTCAAGAATAGCAAAGAGGGGAAAAGAGGAAGTTTCTCAAGGTCTGCGAGAGTTAAAGACTTTAAAACTCAAGAAGTGTTTTCCTGCTATGCTGAGTTCACAGGGACAGGACCTATTTTACATGCAATGTTAATGCCACATTACCAAATACATTTTTCAAACAAATTTAAGAAGTTTACTTGAACTTAAAAAGGAGGAAACATAACCTGTTTCTTTCTCCACATGCAATTGTGACTCTTTCCCATGCAAAGGCAGCAGGAGCTCTCCTTGCCTGCATTAGTAAGCATTTCCTTACTAGGCATTGTTCCAGAAGGCAGGGAGAGGAAGGCTCTTCTTGAAGTAGGAATGGTAGAAATGCAGCAATGAAAACAAATGCTGGTAAGTAAACAGTGTGTGCACTTGAGCTCTGCAGTGGATTTCAGTTACAAAACTGCCAGGACAACAGTCTGCATGCGTTCTGGACCTTCACCCACCACCTGGTAGATCTCACGAGAGTGCAGTGAAGCATCTCCTGGAGTTCTGGGACAGTGCCAGACTTCAAAATGCTGGAGCTAGTTCTCTATACCTTCTGTCCTGTGCCCTGTCAGAGACACCCCTTATTTTCTTTCAATTTTGGTCACCCTATGACATTGGCACAAGGTCAGAAGAGCAGGGCCAGGGTTCAGTTACCAAGCAGAGCGTTCAGAGGAGCCCAAATGCCTCAGACATGAGGGCAGCACTGGCTAACTGCATTTGTTCACTGAATTCAGCCAGCAGTTGTTCAGCAGCAGGATCAGAGCAAGAACTGCACAGCTGAGACAGAAAAATGTAGGCCTAATTATTTGGAGACCCTTATAACCCAGATATGCTGTTCCACTGAGCAGAAATTGGTGACTCTGTTCATTATATAGAAACATTCTGCCCATGTAGAATTGCCTTTATAGGTAGAACTTGATGCCTTTTTATTATTGTTATTATTCATTCTCAGCTGCTGTGCAATACTACACGGAGCTGTCGGGAGCTCCTTTGCTGTCCCCCAGTAGTTACTTTTCAGTAGTGGATGAGCTGATTCTTGTGTTAGAAAATAGCTTTCCTCTTCCCAAACTGTTTAATATAAACAAGACCTTTTTTGCAAGTTTGTGATGTTATTTAATTGAGGTAAAGTACTGTCTAATTGTGCAGATCATGCACAAGAAATAAAAGTAGCAAAATTGCAGGATCAAGTTTTTAAGTTGTTGGGGTTTTTTCCTTTACTTTCACTCTGAACAAAACATATTTTTACACTGATGAGGTTTTAATTAGACAGAGCTCCCATTAGCTAAGATTAGGAGCTGGATTACATCTCCTGCATTTTTGAAATGCTGTATGATGATGAGAAGGATAAGTGAAAAGGAAGAATTAACACCAAAAGTTTCATTGCATTTAGGGATATGCTAAACAACATCTGAGCAAAAATAACTGCCTTCCCTCTACCCCTGCTGCTGTGTCTGGGTTTATCAGCAGGAAGTGAGAGAGTTTATGTATTGGGAGATATTTGTTTTAAATATTTATAGGTTGCAAACTCCTTAGGCATTTATAGGAGGCTTTGTGTATTCATCACAAAGTTTTTTATACAGATAAATTTTGGTGAATCTTTTTGGCATAATGCAAAAGGATTCTGTTCCCAGCCTCTGCATTAACATTATTGCATTGTCTGGATTAAGAAGAGGAGTAGGAGAGGGAATGACACAGTTAGAGGTAAATGGACAGTACCTGGAACACAGGTTGCTTCAGTCAGTGTGAAGCAGCAACAGTGGAATTACAGAAATAGCATTCCTAACATTTAATTCTTCCCTTTACCTCACTCATACTTGCACAAACAAGTACACACAAATATGATCCAGAGTGTTTGCTGTGACCCTGAATGTAGCAAAGAGCTTCTGAGTAGCTAGTGAGTATAAAGTCTGATGATAAGGCACTGAGAATAACCAACCTCCTATGAATAATCATAAAAATATAGGCCTTGCCTTGCCTTGCTTCTCTCCATCTTTCGCCTTCAGAGATACTTCCCTTATTTAGCCTAATGAAGCTGCACAGGGCAGGGAGTTCTAGATGCTTAAAGATAAGTGTAAATCAGCACTTCAGGATGCAAGCTAGGAATCCTGGCTCATGTCCTTTTGGTTAAGAGCAGCTCATTTCCTGGTGCTTTTCTTAGGTTTTTTTGAGAAGTATGAATGGGAGGCCATGTGATTTTTCTTTCCCCTCAATCTAAGCAACTGTCTGTGATGAAGAACAACCCATGAGTTTTCTTTTCCTCTTTGTCTCTGGGAAGAAGCAAGAGGGCAAGGTAGAGTGTTCCCTGATCCTCTGCTAGCTCTTCACCTTTAAAGGAATAGTTGAGCCAAAAATTGTTTCGCTCTTTGTAGAATGACATTCTGCAGAAATAGAGGCTGAGGAACACTTTAATGAGAGGCAAATACTCTCTCCCATTTGGCATTTCCAGATTAGTGATATTTGGGATTCAGAACTCTAAAATATTCACAGATCTCCTTGTACAACACCTTTGCCACAGTCATGCTAACTGAAGATGTGAAATCTGGCTAGCCAGGCTATGCTTTGTGCCCACAGTTGGTGAACAGAATGGGTATTTTGGTTGCCAGCTCTCCAATCCAATCTGTTAAGATGCTGCTTACGTGGGTTAGATGTTGGTCAGATCCTTGCCCCTACACCAGAAATGCTGTGTACAAAAGGGCTGACAGGTCACTTTGATTCTAGACTTGCAGCTATTATTTGCAGGAAGCAGCAAGATACATATGAGTTGGGATGACTTATGACTGACACAGAATCTAACACTTCATTAATTAGAAGCTGTATTAATTAGAAAACTTCTTTAAAGTCACAGGGTTCTGTATGCACTTGTTATTTTTAATGGCAATTGTTAACTGGAAAAACACTTAAGTGAGGAGATTATAATTAGTCCTGTTTCTATACTGCATGGCTTCATACACTCTGCCACACCTGTTGACATTTATGTTCGAAAAAACCTTTTCTAAACAAGACAATAGCCAAATAGCAGATGCTGGGAAGGCATGCAGCTCCTAAGGCTTGGAGATGCCAAAAAGACAGATTGTATGCAGCAGACATTCTGAAAAAAATATTTGGAAAGTCACTTTGTCTCTCTAAGTTTGTCACAAGGAAGAACTGCTTACAGGTAGCCCCACGGCATCCCACTGATGCCTTCAGATATACTACAAAAGGACTTAACTAGACAAGATGTAATTTGAGCCTGCCAGTCAGAAAGGAATAATCCCAACTAGCCTTGTAAAAAGATGAAGGACATCACAAAATATGAGTTCCCTATAAAGGTTATTGCAATAATGCTACCTACAGTCTCACCTGTGAGCAGGACTTTGCTGTATTACAGACTATAAAAATGCAACCTCTGCAAGCAACAAGTAGAGAGTCTACATGAATGAGGTTGGTGGTGCCCAGCCACAAAAGACTGGCCTGATTTGGATACATAATACATAACCTCACTGTCTAGCAGAGAGCAGGGAGTTAAACATGATACCAGGCAGAGGCTGGCTGCTTGGTTCATCACATCCTGCCTCCTCTTGGTTTGGTGGCAGCTTTTCTTTGTACTGTGCATACTCAGAAGTAAAAGACTCTTTTAGTGCTCTGGGATCTGAGTGGGGGTGCCTGGACAAGAGAATGTCAATGCTGGCTGCAGATCTTCTGTCATATAAGCAGAAGACAGCATGTGTCAGGCAAAGGAGAGAGATCTTTTAATAGCCTGAAAGGAGTTCAGTAATTGTTAATTTTGAGATCTGACTCATTCTGTTCACCTTTAGCTATACCAGCGCAATGAGGAACTGGGTTTTATCATATTTACATTCTCACCCTGAGGAGAGAGACCTGAAAGTAATTCTGAACTTCAGTGCTATCTGCTGGTTTGCAGAAGGTTTGGGATTAAAGAAAGATCAGGTTTGCACCTCTTGCCACTATGGTTTGCTGCTACAATGCAATTTGAGCAAGGTCTCCTCACACAAGAGTAGCTGCTAGTCACCATGAACCTCTCTAATGATGGTAGGGTTACAAGTGCTTTTTGTTTGCCAAGGTAAGGTGCTCCTTTCTGTGACAAGAGAGTAAAACCAAACAGAGGAAAATGTATAACTCCGATTTATGAGAAATCCTTGGACTTCCAAAAAATCCCAAAGCACTATTAAAAAAAAATGGGAGAATGTTTGAAGGCTTAAGTCACTGTTTAATGTTTTTATTTTCCCTCCCTGTCTCCCACTCTTCTCTAACCAAATATCCTTCACTACACAATGTATCTTATCTTAGCTCATGGATGTAAACAGTTTTTCTCTTGAAAAGAAACTTCTTGAGTACAAACTGCACTGTGCATGGCAGGAAATACAGCAAGTGGTGGTCACAGTGCCATGGGAAAAAAGTAGGTTTTGTAATTTCTGACTTATAGGACAACTATAAAATTACTTCCAGACATCAGCTGAGATCCTCCTCTTCAGCTCATTCTAACTATGATTTGCTTAGGTTTAAAATAAATAAATGTAAGGAGACAAGCAGTGACAGAGTGCACAACCCCATAATACGTTGCTTCGTTAATGCAAGACATAAATGCTTCTCTTCATCTTCCTGAGCCTAGGGACTACAGGGTAGTGTATCATGATGACAAAGTAGGGTTACTGAAGGGACACTATGTGTGCTCTTTCAGACTCAAATCTCAGTGTCACTGAAAAGAGGAGAAAAATTTTTTAAAAGCTTGCTTTATCTCTTATGCAAATCTCTGAATGCATTGCTTGTTCAGTCCTGTTGATGGGACAGTGCAACTACTCAACTACTCAGAGCTGGAACTTCTTTCACCAGTGGCTCAACTGCAGGTCACCTTAGAAGCAAAAGACAGAGGTTGATTCCAAAACATTGTGTGGCATGAGACTGATATTGATAGCTGGGCTGGCCACAGAACCGGGAGACTCAAAGTGCCCTCACTTCTCACTGAAGTTGTTGGGAATGAAAGCAGAGAAGAGATTCTAACTCTCCTCAAGGCCACTGACTTGAGGTTGTGGTTGATTCCACTTGTTTATGAACAGAGCAGGCGCTCACCACATCTGCTGATGGATGTAGGTGCTTCCCAGGTAGATGCTGGCTGGAAGGAGTTGGCTCAGCATCTTTGGATATCAGGCATTTTGGCTGGCTAGTTGGGAAAGTCATTGCAAGTACGGATAACAGGTGAAGCAACATTGAATGTTTTGCCTCCAGATGCATGTGTAAATTGCACTGGGCTTAATGCAGCTTCATAAGCACACAGCCGAGCAGGAGATTTATAGTCCCTGCCCCTGTGATATATAAGCACTTACCCAACTTACTTTAAGTGCTGAGCAAGCCAGCTGCAGGCCCTCCAAGGAAGCAAGAATAGCAGGCAGTTTGTGGCTGTACCCTCAATGGGAAGCACTTGCTACTGTGAATTCTTGCTACCAAAGGAAAAGAAGGATGATTTCTGTTCAAAAGTCATACCCAGATCTGGGAGCAGGATAGGTTTCCTAGGCATGTCACTTCTGGCCATAGATTTTAAATATCTCAGGACTTGGTTGTATTTTTATTTAGCTCATACAACTCTTGTACTACAGCTATTGCACTGCTTTGGTGATCTGAAACAATAAAAAATGTAATTATCCAATGCTAAATAGAGGTTGTGCATACATGACCTATTGCATTCCATATAAAATAATTTGATTAGAATAGATTTTTGTCCTGTTTCGTTCTCCCAGGTAAATTCAGTTTATTTCCAAGTTGAGTGTGTCAATCTCTGTAACAACCATTTCTAGATCATTTGAGATACTTCTAAGTCATAGAATCATAGAATCCTAGACTGGCCAGGTTGGAAGGGACCATAAAGATCATCTAGTTCCAACCTCCCCACACTGAGCAGGGATGCCAATCACTAGCCCAGGTCACCCAGGGCTGCATCCAGCCTGGCCTTGAACACTGCCAGGGATGGAGCAGCCACAACCTCTCTGGGCAACCTGTGCCAGTGCCTAACCACTCTCCGGGTAAAGAACTTCCTCATAATCTCTAATCTAAATTTCCCTTCCTTCAGCTTATAGCCATTCCCCCTTGTCCTATCACAGTCTGACAGCTTAAAAAGTCTCTCCCCTTCTGTTTTATAATCCCCTTTTAGGTAGTGGAAAGCTGCTGTAAGTCCACACCACAGAAAATCTTAGAGGATATTTTCACAGATGCTACAGAGCTTTTCCCCAGTTTTCTGCATTCTAGGCCCATGAGGGACTATGTATGGGCCAGTCCCTGAGTTTGAGTTCAGCCTCACTAATCTTCATGTTGCTCTGCATGGGTACAGGAACTAATCATAAATTTTCACATGTGTACATATACTTACAAACATTTTCACAAGAGGCACAACTACGGTGCAAACCTCTGCAGCTCATCTTTACACAATACAATTGGCCATAAGAGGTCTGAGCTTCAAGGCATCCAATTGTGCTTATAGAAATGACAGTCCAATTCATGTGCCATTGAATTTCAAACAAAAAATTGTACTCTCTTGTGTTAATCTAGAGGGACTTTAGCATCCCTGAATGTTTACACAGTCAGTGATCTTCTGAAGTTGCTCCAACTCTTTTGCTTGCATTTTTAAGTTAGATATGTTTATGGCCACCTTCTGTAACATGTATTTCTCATTAACTGTATGAGAGAGAGAGCAAGTTTTTTACTTTCAAATCCTTAATTTTAAGGTTTATTTTTATATATGTGACTACCTTTAAATTCAGTTAAGGAGTAAGAGCTCAGATAATTTTTAGTGGCAACATGTTAATCTTTCTAGCATGTATGTGCATTCCTGAAATGAAGTCAGTGTTTTGGGACTTCTTTGATAAATTCTGAAAACAAAGGCAACTTCTCCATGTACTTCCCAAATGTGCAGCTTGCCTTCCTTCTGGCTAAACTGACAGGCTAACTCAGCATGACTTGCAGAGATGTAGCAATGACATAATAATTTGAATTAATAAGAATTACCCAATGCTGTAATATCATTTCTAGGCATCACATGTCCAAAAGCTGCATTTCCAGGAATGATTTTAAGATCTGACACAGCCAACAAGTTGAAAGGCAGCTTAAATACCAACCCACATTTTCCCATGTCTGCAACTCAGCATCCATCACATTACTGTTGCAGACCTCATTCTGCAGCTTTGGTCCAGTTATGGTTGAGTTGAATTAAGTTTCAATTAGCTCAGAAATAGGGATTATAGTGTTTTGGAAGTTAAAGTATATCTTTTTAATGTTTTAAATTCAGTGTATGCAAATCTACTTAAACTATCTTGAGGTAGCAGAATTTAAGTAAGTGCCAAGATAAAGGTCTCTGTTGAAGTACTAGAGTCAAACTTTCAGTTGTAGTTGGAGCTGTTCAAGTTAGGATGGAAAAGAGGCCATGAATATTAATATGGGCTCTATAACTTTACATAGGCAAAAAAAGAGGGCATTTTTGTCCCTTATTTGCCAGAAGTTTTATTGCTATATAAAACAGCAAGAAGGTATCCAAATATCTCTGGGCTAAATTGCCTCCTTTTCCTCTTCCTTTTCTTTCATAATACATTTAGTCACCTTCATGAAGTCACAAAATACATATTTTTGTGAAAGCCTCAGGCTCCATCTTAAGACTTGCACATAAATGGTAATCAAGCAGAGTTTTAATGGGATGTTTAAAAATGTGTACAGAATGGGACTAATGAAACTAACTGGATTTGTATTTAGCCCAGTTTTTCTGTTTGAAGATGAAGAAAAAAAGCTTTGTTTTATGCTTAACTATTGGCAGGTAGCATTTCACATGTTACACAGTAGTAAAAAGATCTATGTGAGTTATATTTCTTTATTTCTAGAATTGTTTTATTGTTACCAGTTCCATTGAATTGCTTCCAGGAAAGGTATCACTTAGGTTTTTTCTCTTTTTCTGTTCTTTCATAATCTTTTTTTTTTCTTTTCCTTTTCTTTCCTTTGCCTCTAGACTTTGACCTCAGTTTCTTTTTATAGAGCAAAGCCAAACAGGTTTGTCATTCTATTTTGAGTATCATTAAAATACATATAAATACAGTAGTCAACAAAATGTGACAGTAATGGCAGTCTGAATTCACAAGTGTTGCTGGTTTACACTGCAGTCTCAGTACCCTTGCAACTGAAAAGCACAATAGATAATGTTAGGTTACATACTCCAAATATTTCCATGTGTTTCTATTTCTTATAATTCTATCATGATTCATCTCCTTTATAACAGTTAGGTTATGGATTATTACAGTTGTTGGTAGTATTATGCCAAAATGTATCTTGAACTCAATTCTGTTAGCTGTGGACCATAATCTCAAAAGATACTTTGATGCTGAACTTTGAGGATCTTGGTCCTAGACACATTGGAGGATGTACACAGATGAGTAGTAAGAGCACATATTTCACTTTTCTGAAGTTACTGCATGATGAAATATGTGCAGGATCAGGACCTGATGGTACTGGAATTAGTGGAAGTATACATAAGAACCATAAACTGAGAGGAACTAATGCAGCACCCTATAATTGTCTTATTTAAAACGTCTTGCAGATCTCCTGAAGTTTGCAATAATATGGTTAAGTGAAAGACAATTTACCTCTAATACTTAGAATTCCTGGATCCTCACTTCTTTTGGCTCTGCAGACAACATGACCAGCAGTAATGAGTCCGGGCTGGCAGCTGGAGACTTTCTGCCTCTCTGTAATTTTTATTGGATTATTATTAGAGACAGAAAACTGACAGCCTAGGGTTTCTCCTAATTTACCTCCTCAGAACAGGTAAAGAATATGCAACAGAGCTGCAAACTTTCCAACTTCTCAGCCCTAATTAATCAGAAATGGAACAAAAACACTAACTAAAGCTTAAAGAGGCTGTCCTGGCCTCAGCATCAGCCCTAATGTCTGTTCTTACAATAATTCATCTTGCAAAAGAAATCTCAAGTGTGTATTTTGTGTATTTACAAGCCAATCTGTTTGCTGCTGCAGAGGTGATTAACTTGCACATTGTTTACTACTTGCCAACTTCTGCAGCTAAAAATCTGCACAACAAATCTGCACATTGTTCCTTATTTAGAGTAGCATCCAGTGTTGTTCATTGGAATTAGATTCTAATTGTCAGTCCTAACAGTGTGCTTGAAACACAGGCATGTGTTTACCTGTCCTTCAGGCAGTGAGCTCAATTTCCAACCTTTCTTTCTATGATTTCTAAGGGATAAATGAGTTCCATTTAATGCCTAGTTAAGAGGCACCCAGACCAAGCACGACTGAAAGAGTCCAGAAGTTCAAAACCTTATGGCTTTAGACTAAAAATGTTAATCCTCAAGTTCCCAAACTCTTGACATTGGTAATTTGCTTCATGTTGTGTGCTGCTAGCAAGTATTTCTCTCTCTTGTCTCTCTGGAGGGAGCTCATAAACGTTTGGTAGAAACTGTGTCAAGCATTTCTGTGTGGGTTCTTCTCTAATGGAAACAGAACTTGCCTCAGAGGTATTTCATGTAGGTTCATCAGATCTTACTCAATAATATATAGGGAAATAATTTGCCAGGACTTTTCATGTGTGCTGGGATTTGCAGAACCAGGTAGTTTTCCTTCACTATCAATTTATACCAGTTTCTGCAGAGGGAATTACCAGCAGTTCTCCAAGTCGGTGTTTCTCAGTCTGTTGCAGCCACCGAAGAGCGTGAAAAGTCTAGTAGGGAGTTGTGAAGAGTCAGGGAAAAGCAGTATTGGTAGGAAATGCATTTCCTTCACAATGAGTAAGAGGTGGTTATAGTTCCTGACTGTGAGTGCTTACATAGGCCAAGGAGCTCCCAGCTGCCTGCCTTCCTGGAGGCAGCCCAGTTACTCTAGGGCCAGAGAGTGAATGTCTCCACAAGTAACCAAGAATGACAACTGGTTCCCACTCCACCTTCCTGAAAAAAACATTGAGACTATGCTGAGAACTGTGTATGTGAGGGGGACACACAAAGAAAGATAAGCCACAAAGACTGCAGATCTTTAGAAAAGCCTGAGAAAATATTGTCAATGTGTTTTAGGTACGTGCATTAAATTTTTCTCTGGTGGGACTGGTTACAAACAATTAAACAAGGTTTTTAGAAACCCACCAACCACGCTGAACCACACTTGATAAATATTGTTGTATTAAGTTTTAGATTCAGTTTTTTTGTTGGTTTTGGTTGGTTTTTTTCCTCCCAGTGTCTATACAAAGGGTAATGGCTCATTTTTCAATTCCCTGGTGAATTCTTCTTGAATGTATGCTCTGTGTGCAGAATCCATCAGCCAAAACTATCCTTGTTCCAGCAGCAGCCTCAGAGTGCACAACTACCAGAATTACCATCAATAAAATGCATATGGAATTCCTTAAGCTTGTGAACACTTCTTTTCCCACCGGAGGTAGATGGTAGTTCCTAAGAGTACTAGCAGGAGATTCCGGTTATAAAGAACATTTGTGTCAGTAGCAGATGTCATTAAAAGAATCGTTCTTTGGTTTAATGTTCACCTTTGGCACTAATTCTATTGAGGTTTAAATGTAGGAGGACATAAATATTGTACATGGGGAAAATAGCATCTCTATTTGCAGAGCAGCCAGATTAAAAACCACAAGCAGTTAGGTGGTCCAGATGAAAGCTATTACAGTGAGAGGTGAAAACCATACTGAGTATTGTGGCCCTGAGCTTCAAGAAACACACACCCCCACAGTGATCTGCAGCAATGGTTATGCAGTTTCATGGCTAGTCTGCTAACGGACACCAAATCTTTAGTAGCTACAGAAGTGCTTAATTCACTATGTGGTATCTGCTGAAGGTCTCAGGAAACCAGTAACAGACAAAACATGGCAAACCTGTGTCATGTTTCCATGGATTTTACGTGACTCTGATCATGTATTTGTTCTGTTCTTTGTTATTTTCTCTTCCAGTTGCTTTCTGTTCATGCCTCTCAATACCAATCACCTTCACCTTGTATTGATACTTCATAAGAGACAGAAAAAAAAGGGCAGCTCAGCTTCTGGTTCCCCCACCAGCTGTCTCTCTTTATCAGTGCTTCCAAATGAATCAGCTAGATGCAGTGATCTAAAAATGTCTCTTTCCTCATATCATAAATAGGTTATAGGTACAGGTTTCTTAATTATGCCACTCATCAACAGAGAATAAGCATGACACCAATCCAATACTAAAACGAACTCCTTCAGCTTTGGCCTAGCAGTTCTCTACAGCACTGTAAAATGTTAGGGGTCATCTTCCTTTGCATACAAAGTACCACATAAATGATCTGCTGTTCTCAAAATTGTGTATGTGGTCACATTGGATGTCTTTCCTAATCTTTTCTCCAAAATTACTGGTTGAAAGCAAGGTATGTGACTAAACAGGTCTATCAATACTTTCTACAGTCAGCTGAATGGAACACTGAAAGTCTCCATTACCTGAGGGCAGAGAGCCACACTGCAGTGTAATGTCCCTGTGCAACAAACACTCTATTGTTAAGTCTGGACTAGGTCTGAGCCTGAATCTGCTCCAAGACACTACACATTGTTTAGTACTTTTCCACAGCACAGAGTTTTACTGGTGGGTTGGAGAAGGACAAATGATTAATACCGGAGCTGTGGTAAGGAATAAACAGATCTTACTCATGCGTTATGGAATTGTTGATGTGTGTACTAGTTCCAGGAAAACCAGCTAGGAGGATAAACATGGTATTGAATGTAGACTTGCCTTTTGATCCTAAGGCCACTATCACTGGAGATCTTAATTCTCTTGTAAACATTAAGGACACATGGTACTCCTAGAGCAGAAGAATGTCCTTAAAAGGGTAAAGAAAGCTCTGGACCCATGCCAAAATGGGATAAAACTACACCATTACTCCTTTGTACTCTCTGTGCTCTTGTTTGGAGCTCCACCAGGCACAAAGATCTGGGTAGAGGGATATAGTCACAGAGCTACCTTCTACTGTACACTCAAAGGCAGCCCAGCTCTCAGCACACACTGCTGTGCAAGCCACTGCTGCTGTGGCATCATTGTGGAAAGGACAACAAATAAGTAACTGCTGAGGCCAGTCACCCAAGGCAGAGCTGTGAAGACATGTCTGAGTACCCCTTAGAGGCAAGACCTCTTAGTCTTTGTGGATACTCTGACTGCCATGACAATGACCTTGGCTCTTACGCTCAGCTGATGGGCTTCCCTTTGGGGAGGATAAAGCAGAACAGGGCCATAGTGCAAGCTGCATCACTGCGAGAATGATTTTCCTTGCAAAGAAAGGTGGAAAACATGTGGAATAAAAGTAAATTAAAGTGGAAAGTATTTTTTTTCTGATAACAAGAATGAAAAAAAAAAGGAAAACTGACTAAAGATGGGGTGAGCTGCTTTGTTCTGTGCTCCTGTAGGGATGTTAGAGGTATGGGGAGGAACAAGAATCATGAAATCTTTTCTTGGCTTGTAGGTGTGAATCTTGTCCTAGTTATGATCATATTGTTTATCTGATTCTTTTAAGAAAGAGGATCTTGCTGCTTACATATAATGTCCTGCTACTTTTACACAGTTCCACCCCCTGCAGTCCTCCCACATCCTCATCCTTATAAACTGTGATCAGTTCTTCATTTTTCTTCTAAAGTAACCAAATCTTCTTTATCAATTAAAAATTCAAGGGATAAAATATCAGCCAGCAGCCTCCAAAATACTGCACTTGCTCAGTTCCAATGTAAGTGTTCCTCATCCAGGGCATGTTTGAGAGTGTGTAGAGGAAGCAGAAGACATCAGTGGTCTCCAATCATTAGTGAACCTACCACTATTCCCTGTGAATTTTGAGACCATCCAGTAATGTGCTGTGTCATCCTTCTCCCATGTCTACTCTCCTTCTATCATGCTCATTGATCATTAAACTTGCTTTTCAGAGGGATCACTAAGTAAGCTGCCATTGTTGCTACTTGAAACAATTTAATTTCAGAGAAATCAGTGAGTCCACAGACAAGTCTTTTATGGTCTAACCTTTTTGTCATAATTGCATTCTTCCCCTTTTCACTGTGGTCTGGAGAAAGAGGAGCTTTTTTTTAAAGGATGTTACCCTTGAGGACATCATTATCACTGGTACTACTTTGTTGGGTCCAAGAGACTGGACTTTACCATAACTAGTTTTTCAGTAGTAAGCTCTTGTTCAATGTTTCAGCACTGTTTTTAATAACCTAGAGTCTAAATAATGAATGATATTTTAGTTATGAGGGTAAGGTATCCCTTCTCATCTTAGAGTTTGTGTTACTCTGAGAGAAAGCAAAAGCCACTGTTATAATCTATCTTATTAGACTCTTAAAGAGAGTCTGAGAACAGTTCCAGTTCAGAAAAAGAAAACAGGAGAAAAAAACCCTGCAACTTTTTATAAAAGATAATGTAGAATATTGAGGTTTTATTAATAGATTACCATCAACTAATTTATGAATGCTCATGGAATAAAATGAACTAAGAAATTCAGTGCAAGATACTTTAATCATCCTCAAACACAGATCAACGGAGACATCTAATAACAGAAAGCATTGTGTGGGGCCACAGCCAAGGGTCGATTTCTTTGATAGTACTTTTCAAACTGTTACTCAAAAGAGAAACAATGAATAAAACTATAGGTCTCAAATTAAAGTAGTAATAAACTAGACACTGAAGATAACCTGCAATGCTTCCTGGCCAAAATAAGACTCTCGCTATTATCTTTACAGTAGAGTCCTATAAGTGAAAGGGCACCAAGTTTTCCACATAGAAGGCTTATTCTCAAAGGGTCTGAGCTAGTTTCTGTAAATCATTTTGGAACTTCATCTGAAACAAGAGCAGACTCAAAATAAGTACATCTAGTCAGGAAAAAATGTAAACCTTTTTTTCAAGTGTGTTACAAGAAACTCATGTGGTCATGGTTAGGCTTCAGAAGTAAGGGGAATCCTCTCTTTTTCAAGTATTGCTTTATACTCTCCGTGTTGCACATGAGGAAACGCACAGCTGAATTCCTAATAACATCTTCAGACAAAGAAATCTTGAGGCTGTCAATTTAAATTACTGTAGTAACACAAACCACATAAGTTACTCTCTAGTCCTCACTAACGTGCTTTAAGGAGCTGAAGAAAACAAAACCAGGATCACATGTTGTCCTTACAGACAAATTTTATTTTCATAAACTTTTCATCTTCAGATAGAATATTTTTGTTATTCCATCATTTTTCAGCCTCTGTACAGTTAGTTGAAACCAAGTATTTATGTGAAAACAAACTAATTATTGCTAAACAGTCAAGAATGTTGTTAATTATGTGACTAAAACAAATCACACCATTTGTAAAACATTAAGTTCTATTATAAGACAATAATGATAACTACAAGGATTTTAACTGCCTTTGTGAAAAGAATGTTAGAATAAATGTTCTGGAAAGGACACAGTTTCTCTTCTATGGTTTTTCACATAACTTTTCTACACCTTCATCTCTGAATTCATAAGCATTAATTACATGCACAGCTTGGAGCACTTCACAAAACAGAACAAATACATCTCATTCAGATCAATAAAGCTGCTTCAGGTAACAAAGACTTCATTCTTGTTGGAGCAATCAAATCTATATAATGCTTGTTTTGATTACTGTACTGGGATATCTTTTCCCTGTATATTTGAGCTCTAATTGCCCTGCCACCAAGAGGCCAGGAGAAAAAAGACTGAAAATACACAGCCAGGCTTCCCATTACAGGCAACTACAACTGATTTCCTCCTACTGTCACACACTGCTCAGAAATTTGTGTGTTTCCTTATGAAAGCTTCTTTCTGTAACGAAAAAAATATAATCAGGCTACATGTTGGTGGGAGTAAATGCTTTATAAGAAGGTACAGTAGAGCAGCTAGTAAGGGAGAGATCATTTCGAACCCACCATATGACAGAGTAGTTTGTCAGGTTTCAAAATGAAAAAGGGAAGAAAAAAACAAACCCAAACAAAGTGAGCCTGTTCTTGTTATAGCTGTTTTTTCTCACAAAGCAGGAAAGCCACTGCCATATACTCTAACTCCCATGTTCACTTGACATGATCTGTTTTCACAAAATAGCTCATACGTGAAACTGCAAATATATTGAACTATAAAGAAAATCCATAACAATTAAAAACATGGCATTTTTGTTCTAGAAGATGACAGAAGAATGTTATATGGGGGAGTGTAACTTTGATCTTATAAATCTGTAAGTTTAATCTTACATTTTTGATCTTGTAGAGCACTAAAATACTGCGTTAACAATTCAGTTTCTCAGCAAATTTTTTCTTAATAGAATCTCCATCTTCTTAAACAACATTTGCCAGGAACTTTCCTTATTCTTCCTTTATATTTCTTTCTCCATGCTATCAGTTTCATCTCTTAAGAAGTGGTTTAATACATGCTGTGATTATAATTCTTTCGAATGTCACTTTATACAAAGTTTATTAGTCAAGAGAATCCATGAAATAACAAATGGAGTAAGAGCAATCCAGTGTGTACACCTACTGGGAGGATTTGAAACAGAGATCCCAAAGACAGTTCTGCCTTTATCTCCCAGTGGATAAGGCAAAGAGAAAAAATGAAGGCAGAGGTGGGCAGTATGGTAATACTGCAACATCAGAGAAGAGGATTCCTGTGACACCAGTAAGGAAATTTGGAGGAAGTCCACTTTGAACTGGACAATCAGAAATTAGTACTCAGTGAATAATACAGAAAAACCACTTCAGTGGAAACTGATGGGGATAAATCCAGGGCAGAGACCCAGGGCAGAGACCAACACAGAGTCATAGAATGTCCTGAGTTGGAAGAGACCAACAAAGATCAGGAGTCCAACTTCTGCCTATGCACAGGACAGCCCCAGAAATCACACCATGTGTCTAAGAGTGTTGTCCAGATACTTCTTGAATTCTGTCAGGATTGGCACCATGACTACTTCCCCGGCGAGCCTATTCTAGTGCTCCACCACTCTCTGGGTGACGAAACTTTTCCTAATATCCAGCCTAAACCTCTCCTGGCACAGCTTCATGCTGTTCCCTCAGGTCCTGTCACTGGTCACCAGAGAGAAGAGATCAGCTCTTACCCTTCTGCTTCCCATCATGAGGAAGCTGTAGACCATGATGAATTCTCCCCTCAGCCTCCTCTTCCCCAGGCTGAACAAACCAAGTGACTGCAGCCGTTCCTCATATGGCTTCCTCTCTAGACCCTTCACTATTTTCAAGGCCCTCCTCTGGACTCTTTCCAAGACCTTCATATCCTTCTTATACTGTGGTGCCCAAACCTGCACACAACACTTGAGGTGAGCCACACCAGCACACAGTAGAGCAGGACTATCACCTTCCTTGACCAGCCTGGGGTGCATCACACCCCAGGACACAGCTGGCCATTTTGGCTGCCAGAGCACACTGCTGACTCATATGCCATCAACCAGAACCCCCAGGTTCCTTTCTGAGGGGCTGCTCTTCAGGCAGTCACATTACCATTCAACTCCAAGAGAGATCTGTAGGTATGATGCCATAAAACCAAAGAGTGAGTGGAGAGTGCAAGGGAAATGGAACTGATTATGCAGCAGACTGGGATTTTTTCCATGTTATTCATGCCCTTTAGCTCAGCTCAAGCTGAGCTCTAGGAAAGCTGTCGCGGGACGTTGTAGATAAGGGGGCAGGACCTCAGCGAGGTGTGTTCCAGGTGAACATCTCAGGCAGTGAGGAGCCATGGGCCCGGCACGTCCCCGAAGCGCTCACGACCTGTCCCCCACCGCAGCGGCCGGGCGCGGGGGCGCAGCCAGCGGGACACAGCGCCCTCTGCCGGGCTCCCGCCGTACGGCGGACAGCGCTCCCCGCCTAAACCCGCACCCATAGGCCGGGTTCGTGCCGTGAGCTCTCAGGCGAGTGGGACAGAGAAAGGCATGGTCAGGATTTTTCTTTCCTTCCTTCTTCCTTTTCTTTTTGTAAAAGATTTTTTTGTAAATATATGTAGTTGGGAAATGTTTTCGTATTGCATCATGCAAGAGGAATAAGGAGAATAGTCTGAATACTGGAGTTCAAAAGCTCTTGGTGAATTGTGGATGAATGAGCCACAGCTCAGGAACCATCCAGAGAAAACATACACTAAACAAATGTGAGGGGAGAATCAATAAATTAGAAATCTGTGATCTGTTTACAGACAGTTCACATGAAAGGAAAAGCTCTTTGGAAACATTATTTGGCTGTTGCTGGAGGACACAGGTTTCAAAAATGGGTGAGGATCACAAGTTTCTTTACCATTCAGAAATACAATATCCATGAGACTTGAACACCTTTGAATTTTTTACCTTTATGCCAGAGGCATATGAGTCCCCAGCTCCAGTGGCATCCTCTTGAACAAATTATACACAGTAGGATACAACAGAAAGATGATACAGCGACAGAATTTAGCCCTACCTTTAGTAAAATTACTTAAAATGGTTCTTTAGTTCAAGAACATCCTCTTCAGATATGAAGAGCCAAACCAGAACAGTGAGGACAACAAAGTTAATTGCCATAAATTTACAAAACAAGTGGGAGCTATGCACCTGAAAAGGCTTCAGGAGCAGGACATCATGTGTTCCACAGTGATGGTTGTTATGAGGCAAAACACTGTTTAAGGTGTATGCTCATCCATGGTCTTGTTAATATGTTGAGCCTGAAAATTTAGCACTACTGAAAATATAGCACATGGGTGTGGATGAACTTTGGAAGATGTAGTTCCATGAAAAAGCAAACAAAACACAATCTGAAACATAATCACTTGTTTTATTAGATTTCAGTAGATATGAAAGAAATCTTCCTCAGACCACAATTCCGCCACAAACAGTCGTTATCAGCATGAAACAAACCCCACTCAGAAGTTTTATCTGGGAATGAGGTTGTGTTGCTCTAGAAAGGTAAGTAAACAGAAGGGTAGTTTCATTTGCTATTACATGCAAGGCAACCCCAGAGGAGGTAACTGCCTGTCTAACTGCAAGAAAAAACTGCAGTACTTGATGGCTTGTGGTATGTACGTCAGTGAAGTGAGAGGCTTGTCACACACCTGCTTTTTTGATTGCATTGTGCTGGGTCTGCCATACAATAAGAGCAGCATGGCAGAGCCTGGGGGAATGGCACAGCCAAAAGCAGGTGTGTAATACACCTTTCATGCCCCATGCTACTCAGCACTGCAAACAGCTAGTGCAGAAGCTTGCAAAATACAGCTCTTGTTTAGATACTTCATGCTGCTTTAGGTGTATCTCAGTAGCTGAGAGCATCTTGATTATCAAACATAATCACCTGATGTGGAGCCTGAATGTGCATCCGTTTCTAGTGTTTGTGCAGCAGATGAGTCCTCAGGCCAGTGAGGTGACAGTATCTGCCCAGGAACACAATGCTCAGTGCCAGGATGGGTTATTCAATCTTACTCATAATTACCAATGCATAGAAGAGATTCCTTTCCTTGTTCAGACCAACATTGCTCAAGTCCCACATAACACAGGGGACTATAGTACCTCTGCTCCAAAATCAATAATCAAATCTTGTGACTATGCAGTGGGGATTGGGGCTCTTTGTTTTAGTACATTGCCTGCTGCAATGTGGTCCTGAGCTATGCCACTATAACAAAAGAAAATATGAATTTTCCTAGAGTTCGCTAATTTAAGTAAGGTTTATGTAAATTGTTATACATGTAGAGGATCATAAGAAAACATGCAGAGCAAAACCTAGTACCTATACCACCATTCACAATGTTCATTATGAAAGCTGATAGGACTTTTCAAATCCAATACACCTTCTAATTGATTGTTTTGCAACTACAGATGCTTAGGCAATAAAATACACTGAAGTCTGTACTTTCAAAAACTGCTTGTCAAGGTCTTGAAATTCCCGAGTTGACAGCAAGGGTGAAAAACATCAAGTATTGACTTAGAACTTAACACTCATTTAAAAAGCTCGTTTGGAAAAACAAACAAACAAACACAAACCCTTAAGTACACAAGTTACACAGAAACCATTTATATGTTACCCAAGATTTTATAGTCACTTACTGAGGGGATCTAATTTGGAGTTGCAATTTCTTGAATTTCCCTGAAAAACTAGCTAAGGCAACACCTGTTAGGCTGCTGCATCCACTTTCCAACGCAAACTGATTGGCACTTTTAGGCACAGTCTGAAAATCACTTGCGGTCNTGATTGACACTTGATGTTTTTGTCTATGTATGGAAACTGGAGAATAATATTTGCTTCAGATGAGTATATGAAGGGTGTGAAGTGATTTTTAAAGGCATTAAAGGTGACAAAAAGATAAACTTAACGTTACATGTACTTTTAAGTCACTAACTTTTCAAGCAACTGGGAAAACACCTCCTCAGCCAGGTTCTATTCAGGGAAAAAACAAAACAACTTTTGGAATAAATCCAGATAATTTTCACTTTCTAATCCCAAATCCCTGAATTTTCTCAGTCCTTTAACTGTTGTGTCAAATCTGAAATATATTAGGCTGGGCTAATAATTCTGCTTATCTCATAGGGAGAAAGGTAGAGTCCTTGGCCAGACTGCTCTTGAGTAGGCAAAATCCAGGCCAGTGCCATTAGGGACAGCCCAGGCACAAGTGCCATTTGTCAATGCGTGGAGGACCCTTGAGGAAACTCCATGATGCAGGCACATGGAGCATCATTGGATGTCCTTTGTTACGCAAAATGGAATGTGGAAGGGTTTGAAAGCACACTTTCCAGAGAAGACCCCTATTTAGCTCTTTGTTGCTGTTGCAACAGGTCGAGGTATATTTACTTCCAGTAGAAAAGTGATTACTGAACACCTCAGGCTGCAGTAGCCTTGTTCTTCTGTTGCCTGCCACACCTTGGGTACTGGGAAAAGACTTGCTTTTTCCCCAAGCCCAGAGCTTGTGGTCCCTGTGTCTTTACTCCTGTCACGGCTGTGAAGCAGCAATGTTCCCCCCATGCACCTACTCTGGACCAGAGAGGCTGACAGGTTGGCAGCCACCAGGGATCCCCAGGCAGGACTTCAGGGACATCGTCTTGAAATTGGGATGGACTTATTTAATGAGGTCACTGAGCTACTAACTAGAAACTATGCCTGGAACTATAGGTATTACTCCTGGGAAGCCCCAAAGCATCAAAAATAAATTAACTCCGTTTAATGGAGAAGCAAACCCTCCCTCTCCTGTCCCTCGTGGCAGTAGATGTGGCCATCAGCTGGTGCTGCAACGAGTACATCTTCCACGTGTGGCATCTTTTAGGGATCTCTTTTCTTGCCTCTGCAAAGTTTCCCCTAACACAAGGGAAGATATCCAGTAAATACCCAGCAAATGAGTGATGCTCCCAGTTCATGGTAAAACTGGCAAACAAATATCACACATGGGGAACTGTTCTGTTGACTACCAATCTGAAACATAAGGCTAGGGAGCATGAGGTCAGGGATTAGTGTGGGGAGCACACGCAATCAAAAAAACTCTTGCTTAGGAGCCACATTCTCCTTTGAATGTAGCTACAAGTTGAGAGTTTCCTTTCCACCACTTACACAGCCTCAGGATTCAACTCCTGGGTTATGGTGGAGCCTTCATGTTTTCTGAACTACACCGTAGTGTTTGAAGTGGCTGGGACTCACCCTCTTAAAAGATGTAGCACAGCCAGGAGATGGAGAACTGGAGTGCTCTGGTTGGAGAGGACTGCTTAGAGTTACTGGGTAAATCAGCCTGTTGAGCTTCAAACACACCCTTCCTGGGGCACCTTCCAGGCACATGCAGGTGTGCTGCCCAGAAAAACATCTGCCCCTTTTTCTTGCTCTGTGACTGTAAAAAAAAAAAAAGAACAAACATAGCTTTCCTATCACGCTACAGTTGTGTCAGTTGCTGTGCAGGAGAAAAAAAAAAACCTCTGCCCCCCAAACCCAGAGATGTGAATAGTCTGGGTAATTCCCTGGGAAGGGCATTAAATCAGGGGGGCAGGTGGGATGGAGCCTCCTTGGGGGCAGGCAGCTCCCATGGCCCCTGGAAAACCCTCTTGCAGAATCAGCAACGCTGCTACTGTTTTCCTGCCAGAGGAGGAAGGCAAAGTCAACGTGTCTGGGAAGATCCCAGCCGTGCCTCGCAGGAAAATAGCACTCCTTGCCTTGCATGCAGCCCTGGTCGAGAGAGCTTCTGGGCTGGAGAAGTCAATGCTCCCCTGAGTACAACAGTGTGGAGAGGGCTGCGGGACCACAGTGCCCTGGAAGTGGCAAATCTGGCTTGTGAGTAGCTGGATCTGGTCACGTCTGGGGACAGCTTGCCTGGTTCTGCAAAGGGAAAGGGAACTTAATAAACAAATTCCAAAAAAAAAAAACCAAACCACCAAAAAATCCCCAAACAAGATCTAGAAAGCAATAGTAAAACCCAAGCGAGCCGTGCTTGAGCAGCAAACCTGACATGTGGGCACTGCTGTCCCACTGAGCAGGGTGATTCTATGATTTGGTGGGTGCGTGGTGAAGGCAGAGGTCAGAGGAGAGCTTTTTAGGGGTGTAAGGAGGGTGGGAAGGTGAGGTGTGGCAAGGAGAGACTCCCTCCAGCTTTATGAGGGAGACTCGGGGTGGGGGGGAAATGTAGAGATGTTTCCCGGGAATGAGGTGTTCCTCGATATCCTCCTGGTGCTGCCCCTCCCCCTGCCCCTCCCTGTGCTATTAGTGGGAGCAGACGGGCGGCCCCTGCCAACATAGGGCTCCCCCACCCTGTATTCTGTGGCTCCCCATGAACATCCCTGCTCCCCCTAGAAGTCAGCAGGTGTAGGGGGTGTCAGGTCTACGGGGACCAGAGAGCCACGGGTGTAGTGGGGTCCGGCCAGCGCATCCTGGGTTCCCGGAGCTTCCCCTGGCTGCACGGCCGGTGTGGGCTGGGGAAGAGAAGCTGGGAAAGGGGGTGGTGGTCGTGTGTGTTTATGCGTGTGCACTAGCATCTGCGTGCGAGAGTGCCCGCGGGTGTGCGCGCAGAGGGCGCGGGCGGGGGAAAGCGAAAGGGGGCCGGTTCTGCAGCGGGTGGCTCCCAGCCTCCCCCGCCCCCTTCCCTCTGGGTCCGCTCCTCGCTCCGGCTCACATTTTATCGCAGGCGGCCGGCGCAGCCCCCTCTTCCCTAGCCCTGGCCCCCGCCCACCCCCGGGGTGGAGGCAGCCGCGCCGAGCCGCCCGCGGGAAGAAGGCAGAGCTCTGCCGGGTTCCGCGCAGCTCCGCGCCCCCTCCGCGGGGCCATGC
The DNA here is from genome assembly GCA_013396975.1 of Bucco capensis. NCBI lineage: Eukaryota > Metazoa > Chordata > Aves > Piciformes > Bucconidae > Bucco > Bucco capensis. The sequence continues at coordinate 505,911 of VWZO01021411.1, forward strand.
AGCGCTCCTGCCCCCCCGCTACCAGCGGTGCCCCTTGCCCCGCCGACCCCCGCGCAGCCTGAGCTCATCGCGGGGGCTCCGCGTCGTTCCGCGCCTCTCTCCGCGCCCGGCGGTGGGACGGGTCCGGCGGAGGCAGAGGCAGCACAGAAGAGCTCTGCGGCTCTGCGCGACTCCCTGCCCCGGCCATGGGGAAGGGGCTGGAGGGGACGGCGGCCCGTTGCGGGCTGGGACTGGGATACCTGCTGCAGACCGTGGTGCTCCCCGCCCTGGCTGTCCTGGGGGCCAGCCGCCCCGGCTCTGCGGCGCCAGGTAAGACGGGGAAGGGATGGAGAGGAGCCGCGGCGTCCTCCGGGTGCGGGCTGAAAACGTCAATTTATCCCGTGTTTGGTTTTTAAAAAATGTTAATGAATTACTATTATTTTTGTGTGTATACGTGTAAGGAGCACGTTCTCCTGCATGTACGACCCCTGGGTTTGGGGTGTCCGGTCCCCCTCGCCGGGTCGGGTCTATCGTTGCTGAGCCTGGCCAGGACAGGCGTTTCCCTGCACTCTGTCCTCAAGCGGGGCACCGAGGCCGGAGGGGAGGCTTTGGGCTGAAGGAGCCCCGCTGGCAGCCTTCCAGGGCGGGGGGGGCGGTGCCGGTGTGCCCCGAAGGGCTGACAAGGTGCGTGGGAAAGGCAGGTGCGAGGTTGGTGTCCCTTCGGAGCGGCACGGCCGTGACCCGGGGCTCTGCAGGCGATGATAGTTCGTGAGCTCCCTATCTCCCCTGCCGACCCTCCTTCGTTCCTAAAACACGATATACCCCAAGAGAGTTACCTTGTTTCTGTGTTTATGGCCCCCCCCCCCCCTTTTTTTTTTGTTTCCCGTCAGTCCTCCCTCGTCGGGGGTTCTGGAGTACATCTGGATCTGCTTTTCCTGTAGCCCATGTATAAATTCCCCTTTCCAAGTGAAAATGTCTTGCTTCTCAGTACGTTCTCAGCGATCTCTTGAACGCATCACAAAGAGCCCTGGCTCCGTGTGTCACCCACCCGGCTTACAGCCACAGCAGGAGGCGTTTTCTCCTGCGAGCTGATGCTGGATAAACTTTCTCGATGCTTTTCCTCTCTCTTCCAAGGAGTTAGACCTAAAGTGGAAATGCGTGGCTTTTGCTGGGAAATACTTTTCTACAACCTCCTCAGCACTGGAAAGAGAGGTTGCTGCTGCATGTGGGCAGAGCTGCACATAGCAAGGATGTGTGGGTTCATTAAGGCACTTGGAAATCCTGGTTGTATGGTTAACAAGAGAAAAGGAATGCTGGTTTGGGTTGTCTTTTTTTTTTTTTCATATATACCATCAAGAAATAATAATATGCACCAGAGCTTTGATTTGGAGTTGTTAGCATAATGAAAGTGGAAGAGTGCTTGGTTTCCCCGCTATCATTTCTGTGGAGAGGCACTTGAGAAAACTGCACAGATCTGACCCTGTGCTCTCACCCAGCCATTACAAAGTGTACTCCTCCTCTATGGCCTTTCAAACGGGAGAGGAGTGCTGCCCTGTCAGGCTTGTGGGAGCTGTAGGCTAGCTGCTGGTGGGCTGGAAGCACTGTCTGTCGTGTCTGTACATGTAACAGTGCTAATCCATTTCCTACTGATACTTAACTCGATCCTCAGAGTCATGGTCCCTCGCCTATACCTGGTCTTTTTCTCTCAGGAAGAACAGAAACCTAGTCATGAAAACGGAGTAGCAGAGAACAAGACTACAAAAATCCCTTATGTATCCTGTCACATTTCATCTGTGTCTTATGTACCATCATTTCCTTTCCCTGGTCAGTTTCATGTTCAAGATAGGGCAGGTTTGGTTTAATGTATTTAAAGGTTTTAATAGTACCATGTGTGCGCAGACCTAGATGTCAGTGGCTATATATCAGTCTATGTGGATGGGAGTTATTGAAGAGGAAGGATCCTCTTAGTTGGACCTGGAGCAGAGAGGAGCCTGCCTGCTCTGCCAGCAGGACATGGGTAATTCGCATGACAGATGGCCTGAGCAGGGAAGAGAGGACCCCCTGCATTTGCCTGTTTCAGAGTGCACATCTCAGTGCCACAGGGCATACCTCACACTTTCAGATGGTTTCTCCTTTTCACAGAAATGGCAGAAATGCCATGGGGGAGAGGAGCCAGGCTCTCTGTGCCTGTGCTGCCAAGGGTGGCATGTGGTTGGGACCTATCAGAAGACACAGGTGTGCTCACCTACCCAGAAAGGGGTGGAGAGCTCTTCAGCAATGCTTCCTGTTGTGCAGAGAGTGATAAACTTTCACAACTGAGTGGAAAATCTAGGGGTATGTTTGGGATATAGTAATTTGTTTTGAATTTGTTTTTCCATGTATGCTTTTATTTTTATTTCCTATTTGCTAGGACCAGGCACAGAATTTGGGTGCAGACCTGGTTTTGGCATCTTTCCTAGAGCTAGGGGATTTTTCTGATTGGTGTTTACTGTGGGGACCTTCATGTATGTGTGTGTGATGCTTCCGTAAGGCAATGAATCAACAGTTTAACTATGCCCTCTTCAGGAAGTTTTCGCACCATATAGCACTGGGCAAAGTTTTCCCTCTGTTTTAGTTTTACATTTCCAGCAATGCATGGACATTGAAATGACTCTTGCCCAACTTTTTCCAAAGTCTTCCTCCATTCAGTCTGTCTCCTTTGAAATGGAAACACCCCTTCAGTCTTTTCAGTTGCATTCCTTTGAGAGCAATAGAAATTAGACTTGTGGAAGCTGCACTCCAGACTGGTCTCGGTCTTCTGATTTTCAGTGGATCTGGAGCCAGCTGACTTGGTTTTAATTGTGCAGAAAATTTCAGTCTTCCGTTATGATACCTTGAAAAGGAGACAGAACTTAAAATAGTGTCTTCATACAGCAAACAGTTACAATTTAGAGAGGGGAGGAGGGGAAGTACTATTTCTTGGTTTCCTTTTCTTCCCCATTCCCCAGCTATCTTTATCTTTTGAAGCGGGCTAAGGAGGCTGTGAGCGTTGCTGGGGCTTCTGCTTTCATGCCTTCCTTTTCCATTGCCTCATGGAAAATAAATTTATTAACTGAATAGTTGGTGGACCAACCCCCACAATCCCTGGCAGAGAGATTCATATCTCTCCGTCTCAGCATCCTCCTGTGAGCTTCTCAGCAGAGCTAAATACACTTCTTGTTTTATTAGCATTTCTTATCTTCTTATCTGAAGCTGTCTAAGTATTTTTCCGCTGTTATCAGGAAAGAACAGGAAATGGCCACAATGATAGAGGCAGCCCTTAATTCTCAAAGTGAGGTAAATGGGACCAGGGTGATTATCAAGCCAAAAGCAACTCTGATTTGGCATTCACTGTGATCAGCTGTATCAGAATGAGAACTCAAATGTTCCAAACTGTGAAAGAGTGAACTACCACCCCTGGACCCAAGCACCTATCCCTGCCTGGTATTTCATTGCCATTTCCTGTAAGAGCAACTTTTCTTTGGGCTCTTCCATCATCAGCAGAGCTTGTGTTTCAGCCATTGCACTTCCTTACTTTTCCCACCCTGTCTTTGGACATTAGAAGTGTTTGAGGAACTTATCCTGTGGCCCCCACCTTTTTGGTGTGTAGGTGGGATGAGAGGCAGGGTCAGGCTGTCTATCTGTAGTGACAAGCAAGGTTCAGACAGCTTTATGGGCTAATAATATTAGCATAAGAGATGGATAGAAAAGCTAAAGGGGCTACATATTAATGAGGTTTTGTTTCAGTTGTTCCTTTACAACAAAAGAGTAATTTTTTTTTTGTGCTTAACCCCTCAAACCTAATTAAATCAAAGTGATAATTTAAAAAGAGAACTGTAAAAGAGCCATATGTGCAGATATTTGTCTTGCCCCAGCATAGTCTGTATTAGCAACAGCAGCAGTTTGAAAATGCTTGGTGCGGAAAAAGTGAAGTATAACATGAGAATGTACTAACCTTTTGGGGATGCACTTCTTCATTAAGCACCTAAGCACATCTTGTTGAAAAAAGGGGGGGGAAGGACTTAATTATCTTGATGCATCAGTGAACTGCTTGTATTTTATCATGTGAGTGTAGTAGTAGTTGTATTAATAAAGCGAGGGCCAAGCAGTATTTGGCTGTGAATGGATAAGCTCCTTTGGAACATTTATTTGTTTTGAAGTGATGTGCTTTGGCAGATTTCAGAGATGTTGATGAGTTTGGGCTGGATATAGTAGCTCCGTGCTAGCCCTGAGCAGCACTTCAGTACTGCAGTAGGCTTTGCTGGAAGCAAAGCAGCCACTCGGGTTCCTTTGCTGACTGAGCTGCAATTTAAGCAGGATTAAAATCAAGTGGATGGATCTGTTCCTGGAGGAGGGATTCCTCCCTGGGAACACAGGAGACGGAATCTGGACTCCTCTTCCTCTGGCTTAAGTCTCTAGCAGCTGGTTGCAACAGTTATGAGAAAAGTATATACATCAAATACAGCCCCCTTCTGATGGCTTTTCAGCATTACTGTCAGTGTCATTTATTCCTCTGTACAGTAAGAATGCCTGAGTGTGTCTAAATATTCCCACAGTTGCTGTGTATATTTACTTAATTGTTTTAGGTGGATCATTCATTACACAACTGTTTTTTTTCCTTTGGTAATAGTCTCAAACTCTGTTTATTCACTATATTTTGGGACTAGCTTTGTGTGTGACATCCAAATTCAGAAACAGGAAACAGCATTAACCATATTAGAAAGATTTTCCTAATTTAATTTTCCAAATACAGTACATCTGAAAACAGGAATACAACTGTGTGCCAAGGCCAGGCAAATCAGTTCCATAGCTTGTCTGTGCAGCAGGGGAGGAGAAAATGTGGATTATATTTATTAGACATTTTCAAGTAAATATCTTTATTTTTGTGCATGCTGAAGAGTGGTGTTTTGAGGCTCAGTCTGTCCAGTTCAGTTGAATAGGATGCTAAGCAAAAGTGGTTCCATTGGAAGGTGAGAGGAGCCCAGGCTCACTAGGACAACAATTGAGTATTTCTGTAAAGTATGTGACCAGAGTTTTGTGTATATGTGAAATACTAAGGAGAACTGTACTTTGAAAACTGAAACTACATGTATTTTGTGCTACCAGCTAAGGAACCTTGTTTGGTATAACCTGCTTTATAAAAGTGGGTCACTATGTTTGTTGCTTTCAGGATTTTAAATCATTGGACTTTTAAGGAATTGTTTCTGGTTACTTTTTCTGGAAAAAGGCACAAAAGTTGCTTTTGCAGCTTCTCAGAAGAAAATGTTTTAACTGCTGTTGCAAAGGGGAATTCCTAGGTAAATTTGCATTACTCAAAGTAGTGAACAGATTGCTGCAATTTAGTCAAAAGAGGATTCGGCTCAATATGAGTCTCAAAGTCTTAGATCATTGGTTTGTCATTGAAAACACATCACTGGAGCAGCCCTTGAAATGAAAGTTAATTTAATCATGGGTGCTCTGCCTATGCAATATGTTTCATATAACCAGCTATATGTTACCATAGGAAAAAAAGTCATTCCCTTTCCCATAGCATCTTTTCTCTCTCTGGTGTGGAGGGAGTTGTGCTAGTGAAGTGCTCATCTTGATAGCCACCCAGTGGAGGTATTTAAGTCTAGCAGGCAGCGATCTTGGCATCGGTGCCAATAAAGCAGTAATTACATTGCCTGTCACTTTCATTAGCCTCCTTTGCTTTCACGTTCCGCTTGGAGGTATAAAATAGCACAGGCATTTAAAATGTAAGTCAAGGATTAAGAGTGAGGAGTAAGAGACGAGCAGAGGTTTTCCAGTTGGCTACAACCTCTGTCAACACAGTGGCAGAATAATGTTGTGCAGAGGCACAGTTCAGTGCTAACTGCTTCCAAGGACTGAAGGGACGGTGGTGTTTTAAGTGATTTATTGTGTGTGCTTGGCAGGGTCCGGTTTCGGGAGCAGGCGCCCCTGGAGCTTACCATCATAACATTATCCAAGAGGTGATCTGAAGGAAATGGTATTAAATCCTCTGGGAGGCAAACTGGATCCAAAGAAAGACTTAATTTGTATCATTTGTAAGCAAGCATTTTAAATTATGCTAAAAGGAAAATTGATATAAAGAAGAAGAACAAATAGGGACAACAAAATTCCCCTTAATTTTGCACATACGTTGTTTCCCTGTGCTTAATTTAATGAGGTCATCTGCAGATACTCCAGCAGTGTGGTGGGAAGAGGATTAATTTAGTATTGTCATTGTTTTTGTGATAGGTCTGCTTAAACGTTTTGCAGACCATCCCTTGTGCTTTTTGCATTTAGATTTGGCTTTCATGGGTGAGAATGTAGCCTAAAACTAAGTGTAAGGCACAGCTGTGGAGGCTAGCTGGAGAAGGTAAAAGAAAGCCCCAAACTTTGTGTTGCTGTTGCTTTCCTTGAGGCTGGCTCTGCTCCTACAAACAACACGCACAAATAAGGTGCAGTGAGTCAGAGCAGTGTAGAAGCTGCCAGAGGTTTTCCCAGCTTTCAGTAACCTCAGAGATGATTGTATACAGCTTTTCCCCTAGGTAGTCATCACTAGAATGGTTTCCCGTTTGCTTTTATGACTCCATCCCAAATCACACATACATTAAGCAGGAAACATGGGATTTCCTCCCAATTCATCAAATGCCAGGATCTGGGGAGTCCTTTTATGGCCTGGCACATTATTATCTAAAAGTTTGAGCTGGGGAAGAAAAGCTTCATGCAAAAGTAGTTTCACTTAAAAAAATCCTTTTTATCAATGCGGAAATTTTTTTGAGAAACAACCAACTATAAAAGGGTCCTTTTTTTTATTTGCTGGGGGGATGGTGGAAAAAAAACCACAAAAACCTTAATCAAAACCAGAAAATACCCAGTTATTTTAGTGAAAAGGTCAATAAAGCTCAAAAATATTTACCTCTCTGGCCAAACTTGATCTGCTTATGCTCTCTGAAAATCTATTAGGTGTTCAGTGAAAATGAAAAATTGAAAAGCTGTAAAGTCTTCTGAAAATAACAGTTTCCAGTTTAATTTTTTCCATGTATTTCAACCAGCCTAAGGGAGAAAACTCACAGTGCTGGTTAAACACTGGTTTAAGACATGTATTTACAGCACTTTCTAGGTCTTGCTCTTTTTCTGTTTTAATCATGCTGGTTTTACTGTGATGCAGATTGAGTTAGAGACGCAGATTCTTAGTGATGCCAGACACGCCCTTAATGCCACCAGGGAAGGGCAGGCAATGCTGGATTTAGGTGAGTGCCTTTGCTATTCCTCAAATACAAGCAGTGCTGCTTTAGCTTGCATGTCTGTACAATAATACCATCAAGGCAGGCATGTCCCCTATGCTGCAGTACCTCAGTGCGTGACACCTCAAACTCTCACTTCCCTTTATGATGAGCCCTACATTGGCAGAACAGGGAGAGGCAGCCAAAAAGCTGTGCATGCTCGTCTCTGTTGGTGGTTATCTCCCATGGGGGACTTCTGCAGTTGCATCTTTAGGCTGGCTTTGCTACATGGTTTCATTGTTAGAGACAGTGGGAGGTTCTTGTTTATCACATTGCATTAGCTATTTAATCTCTAATCCATCTTGCTGGAATGGGAGGACAGCCATACGTGTATCTATTTTGAGGAGAGAGATAAGAGGAATTGCCTAAGGCTGCAGAGCAAATGTGTAAGGAAGCCAGAATCAGAACTTGAGGCTTCTGAGTGCCCAAGACTCTGGTGCTCCAGTCCATCCTCCTTCTTGTCTGACAACCCCAAAAATGGATGCTGCAGAGGGAATGCTACGTTGAAGGCTCTCAGGTGCCATCCCAATGTTGAATTTGTTGGGTCTCACTAATGATTTCTTTATATCTGCTGGCATCTAGAAATACATATGGAAGATGAAAAGCAGACCCACATGCTGTTGCTCAGAAACAGGGATGCTTACTGGAAGCTCTGACTCTACCGTGGCAGGCAGTTTGGGAGGATTTGCTTTGCCCAGTGAAATCCACAGTGTTACCCCAATTCTGGAAGGAGCAAGAGTAGATCAAGCAGATGACTGCAGCACTGTTGTAAATGGAATAAGGATCACTGCCTTGTGTTGTTTTGCTTTTTGATTTAATCTGGAATTCAGGACTAACTTATTCAACTGTACTTCATTCATCTGTATGAATGACTTATGCTGCAAAGGACCTTGTTGCCTTACGGGTCATGAAAGTTATGAGGTTGCCTAGGCAATTAAATCAGTGGGTTTTTTCTCTTGTTGGGGTAGAATTATCAACAGTAATGCTAAGGAGCTCGGATAGGTTTTACTGGCCTGGCAACAGCTGAGCATTTTCTTGTTAGGTAGCTCCTGCCAATCCCTTTTTAGTTATTTTCAAGAAGTAAAGTAGCTTTATTTCTTAGTCCCATATTGAGTGAGAGGTTGAAATGTTAAGCTCTGTGGATTAGTGATGTATCCTTTGAGAAAAAGGAAAGCTTGAGGTTTTCTGGTCCCCTGAGTGCTGAATGTGATTGTTTGAGAAATCTTGAATTTCATCAGCTGGATACTAGGAAATGTGCTAGTAAACCTTGAATGATATGTCAGAAGGGGTTGACTCTATTGTGGCCATTTCGGAAACTTGTTTGAGCTGATAGTTGTTCCCCAGGTGCTTCTGTGCTTGAATTGAATGCTTTACAGGTCAGGCAGTGAAATGTGGTCACCACAGGATTATTAGTAATTCAGAGCTTCTTGGAGAGCTACAATTTGCTAAAATAATGGTTAGAACATGAATTGCTGCACTCATACAATATGGTTTATTTATTTAGTGCTTAAATACATCGCTTGTCTTATCCAGTCCCAACATATGTGTTTATCCTGGGAAGTTTACACAGTGTGCAAAAATAATAATTTGGTCTCACTGAATGAGGTTAATTGCAGTTCAGTCATACCCAAATAGAGGGATAAGAAGTAGAACAGAACAGCAAGCGAGACTAATTCTGTTCTCATGTGCATTGGATTTACCTCCACCAACTGTAGTGCAGGTGTAATTAGGAATACAGATGTGCACACTGCTTTACCCTGAATTAATTCTTTCAGGAATATCTCTCCTTGTTCTGCTAGTTGCTTACGGAGGTAGCAGTGATGTATTCCTCTCTTTACAACATCAACAGCTTCATGTGACTGCCTGGTTACACTGCAACTCTACACATACAAAAGATGAGGCTGTGACTAGCAGTGAATAGCCAGGCTGGTAAGGTGTCCAGACTGAAATTTTGAGTTGTCTGCAGTCACATGAGACTGTAGAGAAACCTATGCTGTACAAGCCTTTATTTTAAGATTAGGACAAAACTCAGTGGTGCTTTCAACTAGAGGAGATAAAGTTTCCACTGTCAAACTAAGTCACTTCCAATCTGAAAATCAGAGTTGATTGTGGAAACTTGAAGTCTGTCCAGTTAAAGGCTGGGGCTGTAATGAAATGGTGGTGAGTGTGCCCTTGTACCAGTGTTGTTCACTGTAAGCCTTGCTGAATTGGCTCATGAACCACTGGCATTCCTTGCTCTGAGCTTTTTTGGCCCCAAGGCTGCCCTAGTTTTTGGCAAGTCATCATCGCCATTACAGATTCCTTTCATGCAGACGTTGCAGCATAGCTTTAGGGACTTCCTTTCTGCTTCCTCACCAGTTTCTGAAGGTGAGGGTAACTTTTTCAGCTTCTTGCTCAAATGGAATGCTGCGATCTTCTTATGCAGCAGATCTCTGCTGGCAAGAATGTGAGTGCTGGTTTTCCTTCTCTTCATGTGAAATAGCTGTGCTGTAGTTAGTAGGAAGTTCCTAATTTCTTAGTTCCTAGGTAACTGGAAAGTTTGTAGTGAGAAAGTTCAGCACTGGGATGTGTCAGTTTACTGTCAGTTTCCTTTTGTTATTTTAAATCCCTAGTGCTTATCCCAAGGATAGACTTGCATGATCCAAGGCCAGGTTATGACCACCAACAAATACAGCTCCATTAATTTCAAAGCCAGCACATCAGAAGCTGATCTGGTTCGGTGTTAAAAATATGTGGATGCAGTACAGTGAGACTCTAGGATTGATGGACATTGATACCACTTTTGTTGCTGGCAACTTCTTTTGTGTGGGTGGGTTTTTTTTCCTGTGTGAGTGTGTGTTTGTTTTGTTTTAAGATAAATAACTTTAATAATATTCTGGCTTTCCATTTCTCTTGCATGTAGCAACATGGCTGTTTGCTATAGAGAGGTTAAAACAGCCTCACTTGAAAACTTGTTGGTGGGATTCTTCCCGGTAGATGTTTCTTCCCTTGGGTTTTGTCACATTATTTCTGATAAGAACACTGACAGCCAAATGTCACCAACTGCAGGCAGATATCCCCATAAATACCTATTACATACAAATGTGTGGCAATTTCCTGCCTCAGCAATGAGTCCTTTTTGAACTAAAGACCTCTACTACTAAAAGCATGGGCTTTGAAGGCTTGAGTTAGAAATGCAGCCTGGTAGCTAGTAACAGAAGTGGTTGTCATCCTGGTTTAGACAGTAGAATGAGAAGTGCCATATGTTTTTTGCAAGGCCTGCAAAAGGCAAAATTACTCACCTACTGCTAGCTTTCATCCTTTGCTTGTCCTGCAGTATTTCTGTTTGAATTTTTTTCTTCCCCTAATATATGTTAATTCTTTGTAGTAAACTTAGGTATTTGGTAAAACCTTTCAAGTCTTTTACCAAAAAATTCCTAATTTCCCTACTTGCTTTATAAACATTTCTATCATTTTGTTGTCTCAAGAGAAAAGTCTTAAATTTGCATTTATAAGAAACATTTGCAAAGAGAAATGAATTAAAATGACAAAATGGCATTGTGTGGCCTATTAATCTATGTTTTGCTGATGAGCTTATTTTGTGAGTCCTTGGTTTCATTGCAAAGATCTTTTTCTTAGGGTTATCAACTGATGGTAGTACCTCCATCAAATTTTGCTTTCTGTTTGATTCACTGGGTTGCTTGAGATTTACTCACCCAAGCAAGGCAAAGAAAATTTGGTCTTGTCTTTAAAGTTTTATATCCACTAGTACCAATACAGAACACAAATTTTGCTGGTGGAGGCTGGGCTGAGGTTAAGTTGGTTTTAAAGATAACAGTAGATTCCAGTGTCCTTGCGTTTGTTTTGTGTTTGGTGACAGTCACTAAATCAGAGAAAGGAATGTCCAAACAACACACTTGAGGAAAAGCAATTTTTATAGAATGGGCTGATTCTTGCTAATAGCCAGTAACTGCACATAACCCCAGTGACATTAAAAATCCATTAGCTAAGCCCAGCTTAAACAGCAGCTGATGCTATGTCAGCTTAATGTACATTGGAATTTTTCATGTAATGCAGCAATAGCACTTCTGTAATTTTTCTGAAACTATGTATGTTGAGGAAAGCAAATGTCATCTGATAGTAGTAAGATGAAGAGTTCACATTAAAGTAGTGAGAATTGTAATCAAACTGGCTTTACCATCTGTTTGCATTAACAAAACCCAAAAATGGTTACAAGAAAAGCAAAGTGTCAGGTTTCTGAATTAAAGCTTGATTAACAAATCTAGGGTACAGGCTTCTGTAACACAGGATAACCACAGAGCTGCTTATCTGCTTGCTGCTTTATCATTAAATACATTGTGACCTTGTTCAAGAAAAGTTTATACTGAAGCCAGTAAGATGCTTTGTCATGTGGAGCACGGGGTTGCCATGGGAAAAAAGGGTTAGTTGCTGGCAATTTAGGAAATATGTCTCATTGTAGCGCTGTGGAAACATTTAATCTTGTCAAGATAGTGTTTATATGCCCATGGCCTTAAATTCTAGTTAACCATTGGTGCAGCAAATAGCACCTACCCATCTCAGTGTATTAAAAAGAGTGTTGATGTGGTGAAAAAATGGTGCATGCTTGGTAAAGAGGTGTGACAGGTGATGAACTTAAAAAGTAACCAGCGGACAAAGGTCCTAGTATGGCAGTCTTGGGACCCACTGAAGCACAGTTTAGCACCTGGTTTGGCAACTAGTCTAATTCTGAGAAGTCGTCTTTGAAAATAGATCTTGTTCTGTAAAGCCATTATGGAGACAGGCAAAGCATCGCTTAGTAAGTTAATGGGAGAGCTGGAAGCAGAGGAGTAATTAGTTGCTTACTGACATGCTCCCCAAGTACAGTGAAGTATTAGTATAACCTCCTCTTTGCTATTCTCCAGCCATTAGTGAAACCTTGTACAAGTACTGACAGGAGTAGAGCTTAAATGCCTGATATGGGTAGACATACCCACTGCAAAAATCCTGCAAACACATCTGGAGGGCTCACTTAGGCTCTTAACAAACTCCATTAGTAGTGCAAAACTCTCCAATGTGTCACGAGGCTGAACTTCAATTTTTTGCCTTCCCAAGCTGAAGGAGCTGACATCAGTAGCGTGCCCAGAGCAGATCGTGTGTTTGCGAACTGCAGGGTTTAAAGAGAGTAATTCAATTGCATTTTTTTTCCTCTTCTGGAACATAACGTGTAAACATATTACTGAACTAAAGCCTGGTTTTAATTATAAGCAGTAACTTTTTCATGTTGACAGATTTTCACATGGAAAGCTTTATTGAAAATGAGAGAAGACCTTTTTGCCATCATTAGTTCTTGCTGCTTAGTGCTTTTATCAAGTACAGTAAAATACTGTTTGTAATTAATTCAAAGCTTATATGGACATGTTGAATATAATTACCAAACAAAATCCTGTTTACTAACATATTGCCTGTGAAACCCATCTGAATAATCTGGTCTCTGGCATGCGTAAATCAGGCAGTAATAACAGCTGTAAATATTTCACAATATACTTAGAGTGCTTTCATTTTAATACTGAATCCACTTTTGGGTTTTAAGGATAAAACATAGGTCAAAAGTGACTTTTCCCATACTCATAGATTCATAGAATGGCCAGGTTGGAAGGGACCTTAAAGATCACCTAGTTCCAACCCCCCTGTCATGGGTAGGGATGCCAATATGTTCTTTCCTAATCTCTTTCACTACTTTGCCTGAAAGTTATTAAAAATAAATATTGCATTTGATTATTAAAAAGTAAATACATACGTGTTCAGGAGCTGGAAGAATGATGTTAGTGAATCATGCTGGAGCTAACAAAATGATGCCATCCACATTGGTGTGGGACAGTTGCTATAATACAGCCATGCATATTTTTCACTGGAAAAGGCATTGCAGTGCCAATACTCTGTCTTTCTCAGAGTTTTCCTATTTTTATCTGTCTAGATATCTGTATACTGTATACTAAGCCTGAAACATGTGCATGAAACTGTTAGAAGCAGCTGGATCTGCAGCTAATTCAGGTGCCCAAAGGACTGTGAAACCAAGGATTAGCCAGGAGCCAGGTGTGTAGTGGTGTGCTAGGGGACCTAAGAGACTGTGTTAGGTGCTGGACCTCCTCTTTCTGGGAAGCTTTCAGCCTGTATTTAAATAGAAAGAGGAAAAGGAGACCTATAGTCTGTCTACTGCAGAATATTTTGAGTTTCATGAGGCTACTAAACTGCCTTTGTGAGTTAGGACTGTGTGTGTAGTTTGTCCAGTTCAGCAGAAGGCCTTGAAGTTTTGAGAAAAGATTTATAATCATCCCTCAAGTCATTTTCCCTTGCCCCAGACAAAGACCTTAAAAAACAGTGTGCAAAACAAAATGTTTTGCAATTTTTATTGACTTGGCAATGTTCTTTAACCTCTAAAATAAAAGAAATAAAGTAACCGAAGTACTATTTTGAAAGGCAAATTTGAAAAATGTTCATTTTCAAATGAACATTTGGGGGATTTTTTTTACCCTTCTGCAGTTGGATTCCCTCACTAATGGTGACATAAATTATCAAATGTTTTGGCCATTGCATACTCTGAAGAAATTTAGTTTCCAAGACTGTGGCAGTCTCCTTCACAAATGCTGTCTCCTCTGAGCCATGGGTCTAGAGCACAGGTTTTATACGGAGCAGCTAAGGGAATTGGAGTTGTTTAACCTGGAGAAGAGGAGGCTCAGGACAAACCTTACTGCTCTGTACAACTACCTGAAAGTACGTTGTAGATAGATGGGGCTCAGTCTCTTCTCCTAAGTAACAAGTCACAGGACAAGAGAAAGAGGCTTCAAGTTGTGCCGGGGAAATTCAGATTAGACATTAGGAAAAATTTCTTCACATTTGAAGATACATCAGTATAATAACACATGTTGCCACTTGTGATCAGTATCAAGTGCCCTATCAGCATCCTGTGGGCACCTAGGGACACATAGCCAAGATTTGGAAAGGTGTTGCTTCAAAATACATAGCACGTGGTTGTCTCTAGAGAGATCACAAGGGTTCCTGAATGCAGTACTTGATTTTTGGAAAGCTGAAGTCACAATTCTTAGTTTTCTGTGGTATGAGAACTTGCACTGAAGTGTGAGTTGATGCTTGAGAACATTGTAGTGCATGAACAATATTAAATTGCCTTGTGTGTGCAGGCTGCATCCAGACACTGTCACTGGGAATTCATTAGTATATATAATTACTTAACCCCAAGGAATTTCTGGACTGAAATAGCTTATGTAATCCTACGTGTTTCCTTCCCACAAACCCAGCTTAAAGGCTCATGCAAGCCTTTTGCCTAGGATGTGCCTTACTGACCATGAAATATTCTTTGGGAAGATGCATTTACCTGCAAGGTACCTGATAATAGCCCTATCTTCAAAAGTCAGTTCTTCTGCCTTGTGCTCTGGGTTGTTTATCAAATGCTGGGTTGTTTCATATTAGGTGATGTGACCTTTAGATTTCAGCTGCTGCCATTATCTAATCAGCACCATGAGTCTTCCTATAGGAGCCAAAATTAGTAACAAGAATTTGTGCAACACTGAGTTTTCATGGGCCACCAGATACAACCTGTGTGTGTGAAAAGCAAGTAGCTTGTAGCAGCATAGGAATGGAATTTGAGAAGGCCAGAGGTGTTTTGATTAATGAGGAAATGGATACCAGCTGGTTTATTTATGCTTATAAATATATATAACTGTATATAGGTGCACAGGTAAATTGTGTATGCCGCTTAGCCCCATCTGTTCCTAATAAATTTCAGCCCCTAGGCTTTAGGTTTTGAAGCTTCTGATTATGCTCAGATAAGTGAACTTTTGAGGTGG
The DNA here is from genome assembly GCA_013396975.1 of Bucco capensis. Lineage (NCBI taxonomy): Eukaryota > Metazoa > Chordata > Aves > Piciformes > Bucconidae > Bucco > Bucco capensis. The sequence continues at coordinate 521,017 of VWZO01021411.1, forward strand.
AAGAGCTGGCCTTCACAACATGTATTTACAGCTGAACGTCTCACTTTGTGTAAACTAACACAGCTTCCCAGAGTTCAGTGAGCGCCTCAGTTCTGCACCAGCTGAGGGTTAGCTAATCTTAACCACCAGTTAGGGTTTCTGTAAGGCTGCATTTGTGGTGGAGAGATTTCTATCTCTTTGGACAGAAAAAATTTCCATGGCTCTAAGAATGCTTTAAAAAAAAAAAACTATGGAAAAAGGAGCAGACACTGCAAAGTGCATCAGAGAGCAATCCTCATGTTAACAAAGATTCTTTGCCACTAAAATGAAGAGGAAAATGCTTGTATCTTTACAAGATCGTGTCCCGTTTAAGAAAGCCTAGAGAAAAGATAAGCATCTAGAATGACATGCTGGTTTAAGACTACTAGTTATTTGGGGGTTTTTAGTTCATAAAAAGAAAATTTTCTTTGGAAGCTTTTGCAGCTGTCCACCATCCTGCAGATGGAAAGCCTCTGCAAAGACCTAGTAATTAAAAGAAAAGGGCTTCATGTTCGCATTGCCCCTGCTCTCTGCAGTTGTTTGTTCTCCAAACATCATCCTACTTTTGATCAAAACCCATGAGGAACTTTTCTTAGCAGATCTATGTACTGTCCATGCCACCTTCCTTGCTACAGCAATGACCAGTCACTTTTGATCATCTTAGAGGATAGGTACAAAAACAAAACTAAAACTTGATTTTCCTCGCTGTCTTCTCTCAAAGTAGGCAATGGAAAATTATAATATAAAAAAATCAACCTGTTGGAATTATTAGTTTCAAATTAGTAACAGTAGAAAAAATACCTTTATTTAGAGATTGTAAAGTTTTGATTACACTACAGTATTTGTTTTTGTTTCCCTGGGTGGTAAGACACAATCGAGACAGCTGACCCAAACTGGCCAAAGGGCTATTCCATACCATGTGATGTCAATAGTGCACTGTATAAAGAAGTTAAAGCATCCTCTTTAACCCAGAATACATATTTATAAACACAAGGTGTAGACTAAACATTCTTTCCTCTTGCATGAAAACTTGGGATTGGAACAAATTTATATGTGGGATTGGAGGCTAGAGAAGGCATTTTTTGATCCTCTGGCTAAATAAAAAATATGTTTTGAAGAGTGGAGTAGTATGTGTTTGCTAGACACAAATACATGCAGGCTTTCTGTTCAAAGATTGCCAAAGTGTATTATGCATGATGCTACTTGAAGCAAGAAGGGGAAGATGGAAGGATGAGATTTAGTGAGCATGGTGGAGTTGGGTTGATGGTTGAACTTGGTAATATTCAAGGTCTTTTCCAACCTAAATGATTCTATGATTCTGTAGAGAAACTACTCTGTTCTTTTAGGCCACCAAGACACCCAAAGTGAACTGGTCCTGCTGAGTGACTGTGAGGAGCCGTGCAGTCCTCTCTAGTTGTTTCCTGTTCAGTGGACTGAATCTGACCCTGACATAGAACAGAGGAAGCAGTTAGAAAACAAGCCCCAAATTAGTAGCACCAGGTGCCCATAAAGAATAAATTTGAAAAGGCAAATGCTACTTTGGGATCCTTGATTCAGGCTGGATGACTATTTGGTATAAGCTGAGGAAAGCAGGGAGGAAGAACTCCTTGAGAACCAAAAGAAAAGTCACATGAATTTGAGTTTTGGTTTGGGAGTTTTGTTTTGTTTTAATAAATGTGTCATTATCTATAGGAACTAGCTATGATATCATGGCTATGAGGCATATTAAATGACAGAGGTACTTTAAAAACCAGACAAACAATTAGTATTGCCACCAGGTTATCTATTGATGTTGTTGTTTGGCTTGGTTTGTTTCCTTTAACGGGAGGCTGTTTCTTATCCACCTGAGACATCTTAGAGAAGTGGGAGGGGAGCACTTAGCACAATTTTCTGAATTGGTCCATCTGGCCACTAAAAGAGATACCAGAGTGTCATTATTTTCTTTGAATACAAGAGGAAACTGTAAAACCCAGAGAAAACATAAAATGGGATCCCACAAGCTGTCTGAGTGAGGAGTTTGGAGCAAAATAGATGGAAGGTCTCAGTGAAAAGGCCAGGGATGAGGCCCTTGGGTTTGAGTGCTAATACTGCTGCCAGGGCAGAGTCATTTGTTATCTGTCTCTCTTCTGCTGGGATGCTGAGACAGGTGTTACTTTGGTGTGTTTGCTGGGTATGCTTAGCTGAAAATTACATAAAAGGAACCAACAAAGTCAATGTAAGCGTTGTGGGGTTTCATACCCATGGAAAAATGTCAAAGGGAAATGTAAAGAATAAAAGGGACTGAAGACACAGTTCTGTAGAAATCTTTCTCTTGTGAGCAGTCCTGTTAACCTTTGAAGTGTGACAGCACTTCTGCAAGCATCTGTGTTTCAGTATGTGAGTAATCTCATGTCTGTAACATGCAGCTTTGCAAGTTTGGGGCCCCAAGGAAGGAGTTCAGAGCAGGAACATAACTAATCTGAAGAGTTCCTAATCTAAACTCCCCGTTGCAGGAGCACTCATCAGAGAAGTTTTGATGATGTCTATTGATTAGGTTTCTCTTTCTCGTATCTTAAAGAGTCAATCGAAAGGTCGTTTTTTATATTGGCATGCAAGGAGTTTTATTGATTCTCTTTTATGAGGCATTAATGAAATCTATAGAAGCCTAACAAGATTGTATAGTTAACCTTGGCAAGATTGCCTGTTCTTACATGTGCAGAAGAGGGAAAATACAATGTTCCATTCTGGCAGTTTAAATTATGTGGGAGCAAATGAATTTCATGGAATCAAATACCTCTTAGCACAAAAAGAGAGCATGATGTATCTTTAATAACCCATTAACTCCAAAATGTGCTTAGCAGAGATTTTTGGGGAATACTTTGTTTTCCTGCCTAATGGTACCACGTATTTATCACTATGAAAACAAGCAGGGAAGTCGATCGCTCATTATGTGTGCCAGAAATGCTTTCCACAGTCACAATGATGGTATGTCAAAGTCTATCCCACTTTAAAAGAGCAGGCAGGATTTATTCTGGAAATGTACCAAAATGGACCAATCTTTCTCAAAAGTATAAAGCTGGGATCAATTTTGCAAAGTTAAAATAAACAGTAGTCACACTTGACCCAGTGTATTATGCTAACAGAGGAAGAAATGTAAAGAGCTGGCAGTATCTATGGATTTGGCTTCGTAGAATGTTAAACATGATACATTGGATTAAAAAATTATCCACAAAACTATTCATAATAAAATTTGGGAAGAATTTTCAGTGTATTATTTCATTCCACATTATTTTCTTAAACATATTTTCTTTGTATACCACTTAAATTAATGAAGACCATCTTGGCTATGAAGTACAAAGCTTATGCCCCCTGAGAAAGGATGCCTTTGCATAGTGAAAGCTCAGATCACGCTCATCAGAAGCTCAGAAGCCTTTGAGTAAATGTTGTGCATTTTTATTTGCAGTAGGAAAAACATATTGGAGAGAGGGAAGTATAATTATCTCCATTTTTAGATGGAAACCAGAGGAGCGGGAGGAAGGACTGGGGAGTGAGCAGACACAGGAATTCCCCTCTGGTGGGTTCACAGAAAACATGAAAGTAATTTGTGGTATGAGAATGGCTAGTGTTGCTTGTTTGCATCAAAAGGCCATGGAGAATGGGAGAAGTGGGTGCTGGGATTTTACAACACAGTCTGATATGTGTCCAGCTTAACTGTTGCTGGCCCACCTCATCTTTGCCACTCATCCTCATCACGTGGTCAGCAAGCTGCTGGTACAGAAAAAATTAGAAGTAGGGCTCCTAATCCTGATTTTTGGCTCCATAAACTTTCACTGAGAACAGCAGCTGGCTGCAAAAGTCCAGTTGGAGAAACCTTGTCCCTCAGAGCCATTGGTCTTGCTTTGCCAGTGCTTCCAAGGACCAGCCCTCCCCTCTTTGCTTCATGCCACGTCATTTTCTCCAGCCTACTTGCCCAAGTGTGCACATTTGTGACTCTAGTGACTCTCTTCATGTGGTGTTTTTATACTCACTGCCCTCATAAAAGTCTCCTTTTCTTCCTACTGGATGGGCTGTCTACCCAGAGCTATTTCCAAGACCATGTTAGCAGTGAAGATAAGGAGATGCAGCTCTACAGCTGACCTGTGCCCCATGAGGACTGCATTAGGTGACTGAGTTTCACATGACAGAGCAGCACTGCAATTCTGCATGCTTCCAGTCTGCACAGCTAGAAGTCCCTCAGGGTCTTGGTGCAGTCTCTCAAGAAAAGTACTCTTGCTTCTGCCCTGTGTCAGGAAACAGTTGTATCTAAAGAGGGCAGAATGGGATGGAGGTGCTGATCTGGACTTGCTGAAGATGCATCATGAAGCTTGTCAGGACTTTGCCTGTGCCCAGAGGATAAATGGCTTTGCTTCCTGCTCTAGACCTTCAATTCCCTTCAGAGCACTATGAAATCAGGTTGTAAAGGGATACATCCCAAAACATAGAAGTGGTCTTTAGCTCAACTCTTGAACTTTTATTAGCTGTTATGGAACTGAGGACTAGATGTTACTGCTTTTCTCAGATCATGCAGCAGGTACAAGTCAGTTCTTCTTTTTGTATTTTTTAAGTCATGTTACATGTTCTATTAATGGTTTGGATTTTGAGTAATGACCATTCAGGCTCTGGTGTTCATGAAATGGTGTCTGCACTGGAGGACAGAGAACTGCAGTACGTTAGATTCTCTTTATTTGCTCCTTTGGAAGATGGATCTACAAAATCCACTGCTTGGGTCTCTCTGGATGGGAGCATCTCCAGAAAACATCTGGAGTAACCTTCTGAGCTACTGTGAGAAAACTGCAAGAGTACCTGAATAATATGTCTAAAATGCATTGCAGGATGTAAGTGAATCAGAGAGGGACAGGCAAGCATGTTACCTTTTGATTTCATGTGTAAATAACACAAAGAATAGAGTTGCATTGTTTTCCATTTAATCTAAGCATTTTGGTTAAACTTCTTTGCAGTTTGGAGATGCTAACCCATCAGTGGATGTACATAGTTGAAAGTTAAAGACATTTTGATGGTTGCTAATACTTGGTTTCTACTTCAAAGCTGCTGAATCTTTTTATTTATTGATCAAACAAGCATTTAGGGTTAAAGGATGTCAAGAAGTATTTGGAACCTGGCACTGCAGTAATAATATGAGTAAGCACAATTGTATCATCACCAGGTACATTTCCAGGCAGTATGCCTCCAAGAAGGCAGACACTCCCAGTTTTGTAACAGAAAACAGTGAAAAAAAAAGTCTGAGAGCAATAACTGGATAGATGGAGAGACAAAAAGACAAATGGGTGGATGCAAAGATCCAGAGAGACAGCTGGGATTAATCAGTCCTTTGTAAACTTGGTACAAAGGACAAGAGGAAATAGCCTCAAGTTGTGCCAGGGCAGGTTCAGGTTGGACGTTATGAAAAATTTCTTCACTGCAAGTGTGGTTAGGCATTGGAGCAGGCTGCCCAGGGAAGTGGTGGAGTCACCATCCCTGGAGGTGTTCAAAAAAACATGTTGAACTTCGTGAAATGGTCTAGTGGGTCAGTGGTTGTACTTGATGATTAGTTCTTTACCAAAGTAAACGATTCTGTGATTCTGTATATGCTCCAGAAATGGCTACTGTTTCTTCCTGGCAGTGTGCTTGAGAGTGAGTTCAATGGCTTTGATGGCCAGGTTGGGGGTAGGAGAGAGGATTGGTGCTGAGCTGTCTAAAAAAGCTTTTACACAATCAAGCTGACAATAGAAATGAGCACAAGCAAAGCTGGGTTTAGCTGTCAGTGCCTCGCAGCACCAGCCTAAAGTAGGAGCACATAGCAGTTAGAGGAGGCATTTGGCAGCTGGGGAGCAGTGATGGTGTTTCAACTTTCTCTTGTCCCTGAACTGTGCACAGCAGCCTCTGCATGCTTGCAGGTGAGTGCACCTGCCAAATGTCTGTGCCAAGCGCTGATGATGTGTCTATCAATTACGAAGCCTTTGCCACAGATGTTGCTGTCTAGCCCTCTGTCTGGCTTCTGCAGATTGCCAAGGTGACTGATTTGTGATGTGGAAAGGAGGTAACATGATTCAAAGGGGGAAAAAATAGCTACTGACCTAAGGGTGCTCATCTTAAAACAGTTTCTGGGGCTTCTCCAGCAAGCATTGTGCTTCAGCTGTGGTCATTAACCATTTCTTAAAGCCTTTGCCCAGCTCTCCAGACCTTACCCCTGGCTCCACTGGGTCCTCCCACTCAGCACTTCCCATCAGTCTGGGAATCTATTAACATTCAGAACCTCTTACTTTTTGTTGGCGTTTATGGCTAAGAAGTGATGACCGGTGTTCCAAGGCTGTCTGGTTTTATCTTTCCTTTGATACTGAGTGCTTTTCTGAGTAGTATGAAGCAGGTGGCTTCTCCAGGCTAAAAGAGCTGTCTGTCTGCTGTTGAATTTGGGAATATCTTTGTTACTACTTTGTTATATACCTCTGGGTCCAAATGGACATTTGAATCCCAGAAACAGCGATTTCCTGCACACAAGTATCATGAGGGTACAAAGGTACTGTTATCAAATACGCTTTAGGAGGCAAGCCACATTCCTCACAGGTTCAGAAGCAGAGGTTAAAGCCTGAGTAGATGTCCTAAGCACTTACACTCATTTGATTTGTCTCAGAAGGAAAATGGACCCCTCCCACTACAGCCAAGAAGGCAGCATATTTGGACAAGTGGCCAAAATCCCTCTTGCTTTCTGGAAGTGCGGCACAACAGTTCAAGCTTCATACCAATTATTAGCTACAAAATGGGACTCTTTTGCAATAGGCTTTGGAGTATCCCTGGCTTTCTGGCTTCCCATGTTTCACTCAGAAGCATTCTTGCCCATGCACGAACTCCATCATCCCCCCTTCCTCTCCTTTCCTCTGCATGGTATTTTTGCAAGCTTCATGTAACAACTCATATGTTACTCACAGCCTTCAGGATGCAGTGATGAGCAAATCCTCTCAGAACTGCCCCAGGTACAGGTGACTGGCACTCCTGTAAGAAGCTGTGTGGTGTTCCTGTGGGAGGCTGAGCCCTGTATCTTCTACAGAAGGTGACACACAACAGAAATCTCAGCTGGAAAACAAAGGCAGTACTCACTTGGTGCAGCACACAGCTTTGCTGTTTAGTCATGGAGGGTTGGTTCTCGGTGGTGATGTGAAGTGGATTATGTTCTTGTGCTTTGCACTGCAGGGATAACCTGTGCTAGACATTTCTGATGCTGATATCTGGAGAAATGGAACTTGCTTTTGGCCAAGATACATTTGGGGTTTTTGGCACATGGCGTATTTCTGCTCACCTGCAAACAGCTAGGCAGGGATTTTCCACTGAAGTTCATCCTCAGGTCTTCACTGGACACAGAGTTTAAGAATTAGTGAAGCGAAGCATCTCAAAATGACTTTCAAATCTTCTTTGGTAATTGGTTCTTTGCTATTGGTTTTACCTGTCACAGGAAGATTTGTATTCCTGGCTTTTTGGGTTTTTTCTCCTCCCCTTTCTTCCAAATTGGGAAGCTACATAACTTACGGATATTAGATTTTTTTTTTCTCCCAAATGCTGTAGTAAGTATTGCACAAAAAGAAAGGAGGAGAAGAATGATAGTGTGGCACTCACCTTGGGCTGTCCACCATCTGGCTATCCTTCAAATAGTCTGGCTAGGACTTCTACACAGGTTCTCTCCCTGTGCAAACTATTGTTAGGGTTAAAATGGTCAGGACTGCCTTTTACTTGTCTGTTACATTCAAGGTTGGATTAGTGAAGAATTTAAACTGCTGATAAAAATAGGGGAAAATGGAGTGGCTTTTTTTTTTTATATTGTCCTAAGGAGATTCCATTCTCTTTGGTGTAATATTGTAATTTTAAATGGGTGAAGAGTGACTTAAACACCACTTACATCTTGCTTTAAATATTCTCATAGGAATTCAGTGTCGGTGAGATTTTGTATGGATCCTTTGTATACGTGTAAATTAAATTCATTTCAAATTCAGAAATGTCACTCATTTCCACAGTGTAGGGCAAAGACTTTTAAGACTTAAATGTATTTTATTATGTAGTTTACCATTATACATCTTACTTTGATATTGGGATTATTACCCATACTTCTGTTGTCTTAAAGGATTGTTTTCAAGTCTATCTAACACATAATACATCTGCTTCAGTACTTCATACTGCAAATAAATCTGCTTCACTTAACTTATACATGATAGAGCAAATGCTGGGGAACTGGAATCATGTATCTGATACAGTTGCCCACTTTTGATGACATGGGGACTACTTTCCATGGCAGTCTTTCTCTCTCTGAAATGTTAGATTGATTAGTCAATTCCGTATTAATAACATATAGAAACTGCAGTGTAGGGAGAGCAACAGCTTTCTGGAGTGAAAAATTTAGATTTTGTAGCTTTTCTCATGCTGTAAAGCCATGTCTCAGAAGCAAAATAGTGGGTTTATGTTCTCTGGAATATATTAGCACCATTTAAATGAGCATTACATGACATTTAAAGGTAGATGTACTGTGGAGGAGAACTGTGGACTGAAGTTTGATAGATACAGACCTTGACATAGACACATGATGTAGTGAGCAGTAATGATTTCTCATTGCTGTCCATTGGATACAATGTGCAGGAAGTACTAATTTCCCATTGATCCTTACCCACAAGGCTTCCACTGGAAGCTAATGATACAGGAGTTAATGTGCCTTGCAGACTTAAAAACAAAAAAAATCAGAGCTTCTCTTTTCAAGACTACAGGAATGCTGTATCTTGATGGATAAGGGCAAAAATAGTTTAAAATGTCCTAACCAGTGCAGCTTTGTTGTTTCAAGGGAAGGTGTGGAAGAGATGCAGCAGAACAGCCCAGGTGTCTGTTTTGGGGAGCAACAGACCATACCTGGTACTGGTTTGCAATGTGGAATATTTAACAACACCTTCAGACAGCCTGAGTCTCCAAAACATGCTCCAGAACATAGAGAGGATGGTCAACTCCTGGAACAGGCTTTCTAGAGAGGTGGTTGATGTCCCATGCCTGTCAGTGTTTCAGAGGCATTTGGACAGTGCTCTTAACAATTTGCTTTTAACTTCTGTTCAATTCTGAATTGTTCATGCAGTTGGACTAGATGATCATTGTAGGTCGCTTCCAACCTATTCTATTCTGTTCTGTTCTAACCTCTTCTGTCAGGAGGGGAGCTTTTAGGGGAATGAGCAGAGAAGCATTTCTTCCCAGTTATATACCAGCAAGTTTGGCTGCCTTAGCCTCTTGCAGCCATTGTGTTAGTTATGTTTGCCTATGTATGTACTTTAATCCAATACTTGTCAATTTTCTGGGCATCATCCTCAATGCAAGGAAAAGGGGAAAAAAAAACCCCAACAAACTAGTTTTTTAAAGTTCAGGAAATTCTTCCCATGTGTGTGCTGATACTCAAGTCTTCATTGTCAAGTTTGGGTCAGCGAAGGGTGCAATGGAAGCCAGACCCAGGTGGCAGAGCTCTCCAGCTATTTTGATTCTCCCACCCAAAATAATTCTGCTGTTGGCTTGCTCTCTGACTGCAGAAATACATGCAGGCAATGCTGGGCTATTGTGTAAACTGTTTTGTATGTAGACCTGACCAATGAAAATATGTAATTGAGACCTGGCATTTTTCCTTCCTTTTTTGAAGACATGCTGCTAGGATTTGCTCCCTGCTTCGTGTGAAATAACTTCCAGTGTAGCTGTCTGTTCTCACTGTTCCTTGAGCATAAAGCAGAAATAGGTTCAAGTACGTTAAATGCTCTCTAGCACAGACTCAGCTTTCCCTTCCAATTTCTTTTTCTTCCTGTGACAATGTGAAGCAATTCTCAAAAGTTAATCTGTTTGTTCCCCAGCTCCTTCCTCCCCTCGCTTCTTCCAAATATTCTGGATTGAAATTTGAATCTTTTTGAAGTTTCTAAAACCTCCAGTTAATTTGCATGCTTTTCACTGCCATATTTTGTTTCTGCACATCATTTTGAAGGGTGGTCCTAACAGAGCAGCAGGCTTGCCTCTGGCAGTGATCCTGCAAGTCAGGAGACCAGCCTAGCTCCCAAAAAAAACCTTTTAAAAAAGTTTTTGGCAGAATTCTACAGACTATTTTCAGAAGTTGTCCCAACAGCTATCCAAATGTTTTGTTGCTTCTCTGGATGTTGTTGATAAGGTTGATGCTGTCATTAGTTGTGATACTTTTTATCTCCCAGAGCAAACAGAAGTGTTAATGAGGATTAGCATATTCATCTGTATGTCACTAGTTGTAATTTCATTTCTTGTCACCACTGTTCTTCAGCATCTGGCTAAGGTAGTATTGAAAGTATTTGTGAATCCTTAAAGTCCATTGAGTTGTGGTGTGATTGATCATTTGTCTTAAAATTTGTATTAAAAATATATTGCCTATCAGAGGGGTGTCAGCAGCATGCTTATGATTTACTATTTTCTGGTGCCAGAAAGCAGGAATGGCTCTTAATATCTTGTATGCCTTGCCAGGTGAAATGGTATATTGCCAACACAAAGAGTTTGGGAGTAAAGTGTACATAAAAATATTCCGTTTTAAATAAAAAATCTGTGAATACTGGCAAATAGCAAACATAGCTGAATAATATTCAGATTGGATTGTAAATAAAACTAAGGGAGAAATAAGTTGGTATGTAACTTGTAAAGGAGAACACGAGAATTCATTTTTTGCCACTGCTTTATCTTCTTGCTGCAATTTTTCAGCACCAATCAGGATTACTGTGGTTATTTTGAAATGCATGTTTGAGTTACTGGGTATTGGGATGCATAAATCTGAACAGCTCTGTTACTACCTTTGGCTTAAGCTGCACATAAAAGGCAGATTTTTCTTAGGAAACAAAAGGAACATCAGTAGCCTAACACAGGTAGAGTTGAGAAGTCTTGTGAAATGAGGCTGGTACCTGAAGCAAGGGTGGTGTTGCATGAAAGGGAGGAAGAACATCTGCAAGTTTGCAG